>JAMWET010004859.1:117500-262942 GCA_024036415.1 Prochilodus magdalenae | reverse complement strand
GGAAAGGAATAAGAGGGGATGAAAAGAGGAGATGGGGGTGGATGAAGAAGTAAATGGAAAAGGGGGGAGGATAGGGGGTTAGAAAGAGATGATATAGGTGTTCATAGTTGTAATGTTTTGAAGAAAACAAGGGTTGGGTGGGTGATGATTAAAGCAAAAATGAGGGATTGGATATGAGGAAATGTAAGACTGTACTAACCGAAGACTTAGTGATGAAGGATGAGAAAAAAGATCTTAAGTAATATGGGGTGGTGGTTGGAGAGTATAAGCAACTGTTATTTTTTTATATTGTTACCAACTGTCACAGAACCATGTCCCCATCATGAATGTGCTTTTGTGGTGTTTTTATTTCTGTATTCGGATGTCTTTACTGTTTATCATTAGAATCTAAAATGCATGAATTGCTTAGACACAAAACATACATTAGATCCATTTAAAAAATATGATACAACTATTATTTCGCACAGTTTGCCAGAACCATTCTGTATCCTGGTGTGCCTTCTGCTACTTGTTAGTGTTAGCTCAGTCCCGCTGCAGGTTTTGGCATGCTTGAGGTTTTACAATCATTAATAACTTTGAAATTGTACCTGCGTCAGTCATTTAGAAACCATAGAAATAGTTTATATTCTTTGTTTGTTTTCTGTTTTGAAAAGAAGCATATAGTGAACGAAGCCGGTAAATGTAACCATCCACTTGATAGCTTATCATTTGCTCCCATTAAACAGTTCTGTGGCTCTGACATGGTTACTACCCCCACCAAGTGTTGCGCTATGCCATGTTTGTGTGTATTCCCGGAATAGTACTCTCCGCTTATAATCATTTTGCCCTCCAGTGAGAGGCCTTTCAGTTTCAGGGATTTAAGCTTACACAGCAACATTACTATACTTACAATCATATAGAAGTAGATAACTTCATATTTTACCCACAAAATATTCCTTTACATTAATTTTTTAAAACTATTATTTACAGTGCTGATAATGTGACATTGAGATGGACTTCCTCCTGCAGCTAAATTATACCTGTCATTAAGCTATCCTTTAGCATTTGACAGCCTTGTTTTTTTAAGTAATGACAATGCGGCACAGTTATTTATATAAAAACCTGAGGGGCCCCCCCCCCCCCCAAAAAAATGTAGATCATGCAGAACCTGTATATTATTACTCTTGCCCAAGCTGCAAAGCAGTTTGCTGTTACAGTAAGCTTAATAACAGCTTAAATTAAAGACATAAAAATACGCTGCTGACATTTTGGTGTGCTGAGGCTTTAAAAGTGGACTACAAGGCCAAAATTTTACTGATATTTATATGAGTATATTACATACATACAACATACAGTATAATGGTGCCCTTACGGGCATTCAGGTGCTTCAGTTGACAATTAACACCTTTAACAACACAGAACGGACAGTAGTGTAAAAGCTACGACCACACTACATTTCCATTTTTTAGCTATATAAAACATGTGCAAGTTCATTTTCCGGAGACTTTTCTGAAGAGATGATGTGTTTTATTATTTGCATAGAAGGAAGGAAGTAAGAAAATATTGGCAATATCAATAAGGATATTAAAAACCAATAGGACTGGGACTCTTTAACAAGACCTGGTAACCACTAAACCTTGTACCTATCAGAAGTAACACTTCAATCTTTTTACACTTCAGAGACAATAAAAGTTTCGATGTTTTGTCTGTTTTCTACTCTTAAAACACAGAAAAGTGAAGACAAAAAATAGAAACTACCGTATCAAACAAGTGGTTGCTTAGTGATAATGGATGACAAGCCCGAAATCCGACCTCACATCAAAGAATGGCATTTTGCATTGCAAGATGAAACCTGCAACCTACCTGTTAAAGGTTGTGGCAGTATATCTCCTGAATTTTTTTTCCTTTATGATGTACATCATGGTTGGTGATATTTAACTTCCTGTTTGTGTGGCACATTAGTATACGAGAGGGGGACAACTTTTCAGATGGGGTGGTGCAATAGGCGGCCATTTTGAGTTCACCATGTTTTGGATCCGCTTTAGTTTTGGGAAAGGTTCCATGGTTGTAACGTTATTCTTTTTTGTCTGAGTTATTTCAAGCTTGCTCTTTGTTTACGCCATGAGCATTCCAGAGGTTAAACACGTGAGAGCGGAGAGAATTGTGTTTGATGTCTGGTGAAACGCAGTACCCAGGTCATTGCAAGCAGATTTATTCAAGACGCCCTAACGAGACCACCAGCCATCAGTTAGCTATCCTGCTTTTGGCTCACGTTGTTTTTCGTTGAAACTGATTTCAGTGTTGGCGAGTTTGCCAAATTGTTGGAAAGCATCGTCATGAAAACTGTCACTAATGAAGAAACAAAAGAAACATCAGTTGGCTGTCCTAGCTTCATTCAGCAAAGAGTCCCCAGCAGCTTAACACGTCGCCGACAAGTCCACCGGAGAGTGGCATCAAGTCGAACTTTGTCCCTTCGTGGCGTGATATTAGCTACTCCACACATGGCACCACTTAAACAATTCCAGCTGCCTGCAGCAGTCTCATGAAGGATCTACCCTAGCATCGATCCGTCACTGCAATTTGTCAATGGGCAAAAATAAAGATTCGGGAACAGGACCGCTCAGTTTTACTCGACAACCATTCTTGTTCAGTGTTGATCTGAGGCAACCCTTTTATGTGAATAGTGGTGAATGGTTAACTCAAACAAAATGCACCCGCTATCGTCTTGACACTAATACACATGGGATAGAATCCCAATACCAGCATTCTAGGAGCATTCCTAGATAAAACAGTTTTCCTGGAAAGTGGATTGGTCGCCATGGCTCCAGTTGAACTGGCCCTCAAGGTCTCCCAGATCTTGACCCCTCTTACATTTTACCTTTAGGGTCATCTGATATTGCAATCTTCTATGTGAATCTTCTGTCACCTGATACTACGGATATACTATATAGCCTGTGGCTAGCATTTCTTCTGTGTGCTTGTGTTGACTATCACACTGTGTGAAGCAGGTGGGAAGATTTGGTTGCAATTGTACAATCCTAACCAATGGGCAAGCAACTTTGAAGCACATTTATGGTAAGTGGTCAGCAATACTGTGCAACGATATACTCATGAAAGGAATAATGTTACGTTAAAAGCACAGTACCACTCTGTGTGTGTATCTTCCGTGATGAAATTTCTCGTGCAGATATCAGTTTGATTGTGCTCATACATGACCAGCATTGTCCGCATTGAAAAAACTAAAGTTGGATCCAAAATGGCCGACTTCAAAACGGCCGCGCATGGTCCCCCACCACCATGCGTTGAAATAAGTTGTTTCCTGCCCTCCCATATTGCTCGTACTGTGCCACGGTGGAACAATGGAAGTTAATAATCACCAACTCAATCCTGTTTTATTTAGGTGTATCCATTATACATGGCCCACCCTGTTATGCGTAAAACTAGACGTAACAGTGGTGGAGTCAAGACATTTTACCTTCTTGGGCCGCATCCTCCTGCCTGATACTCCACTCGCCTAGGGCACTGGCTCAGAGCTTATGGGCAGCTTGCACTGTAACCACCTGGCACATGCCACATCTTTGTGCACACTGCCAAACTGTATATATATCTGTGGAGACTGTAAGCAAGGGCATGGAGGACCGGCGTGCTACGCAATGACGCAACCTGCACACTGTAAGCGACCGCCCCCCAACTACCTGTAAATTAACATAAAGCAGCAATATTAATGAAGACATCTTTACTGAAAAATATTAAACTGGTTACAAGTGAATGAATACTTATAATTATCATACAAAATCTCAAAAACGTCATATTTACTCTTCATGCAACCAGACATCAGTCTCTGTTGAATGGCCGCAAATAGAAGAAAATGGAACCAAAGATAGTGCTGGATCGTGATTTTCTCATAGCATCCCTTCGAAACATAAAAAGTGCCTTTTCAAATTGTCGCGACTACAATAATGTAAGTCACCTCATGAAGAAGCTTAGTGCTCTATTGTTAAACCTTCTCCAGGGCTATATTTCAGTTCAGTTTATAAGTGGGTGCCCATCGACAAAATCAATCGAAAACCTCTGCAATGGATCTTACATAACACATAAACGCAAGCTTTCAGTTTCTGGAACGATTATACCTCAATACCTTACATCAATTCTCAAACGCTCAAAAACACTTCTTACATGGTGCCTCCTACTTTTAAAACCTCACTGTGCATTTATGGCAGTCATAAACCTGTATAGGCATACAGTGGGTGTCTCTCCCAATCTCCTAGATTTGCCAGCCGACGAGGATCAAATCTTTCACTTCACCATGTCCTCTGTCTCACCATAGGGAAGATGATTACTTTACCCTTGTCCAACTCTGGGCTGAATCCTGATAGAAGAAAGGAAAAGGCTGCAACATTTTTGGACAATACTGGTTGTGTTGTACTTTTTTTTGTCTATAGTGCTAAATCATGTCCAAAACCCACGTCCTCGGGCAATCAATGCTACTCCAATCACTAGGCACTTACACGTGCCATTTTTTTTGTGGGCACACATTGCTCAGATTAAATATTAATGTTTTATAATAATGCGATACATCGGTCCTTCCACAAATGACTTGCTCCTATCTGTAGATAACATTATTAACTTCGTTAGTTTTGCAAAAAGGACATCACGATTTGCATATTTCATTATGCCTTATCTCTTACCTGCACATATAGTAAAGTCAGTATCCAGATACTTTGCACTTATTGCCATGTACGTTTATTATAACACCACCCTGTGCCTGCAAAGAACACCTGCGCTCAGCTCTAAAGAAACAGAGGCAGGTCCATGTTTGGTCACTTTGATAATGTTGAGTAGGGGTGCTGCCATGGATCACATAGCCAAAGTCTAGACATATTTTCAGGTAAAACAAATCTGTTGGGGAAGATTACAAACAATCACACATCCTTGTATCAAACAAAGATCTTTTATAGACTTTGTAATAATCGTGATCCTACCTGCTAATCGTTTTTGCGCCATTTGCTTGCTGGATCGGGATGTTTTCTTGTTGTGTTTCAGTCCTCTCTTTGAGGTTTTTCAGTAGCTAAGGCATTTTTCCTTTTACAGGAGCCTCTCAACTTCCATCTGCAGCAAAGCATCCATACTGCACACATGCACAAATATAAAATTTGTCTAGCATGCAGCAGAATAACAAAGAACGTGAAAATAATGGATATGCAGTATAAAATAACCCACTAGAATAATAAACAATAACAACTTATCCTGAAACTTACCACACTTACATTAACACACACTGAGTCGATCAATATACTTAAATCAAGTACAGTAACTAATGCAATCATGAAGATAGCCACTCTTTAGTTTAATGTAATTTTACAATCAAAATTAGAATTAATTGCTGAAACAACAAATAATATTTTTACAGTACAGTCCACAATTTAATCATTTATTAGAGCTTTGGATTCTGGTTTTGAAAACATATAGGAAAATTTTTTCCACATCTGCAGTAACTCAGTCTTAGATGTGTGTTTTGGATTGTTCACATCCTCATAATCCCTAATGCATTCCGAGTGAATGTTTGAGGGTTGAGCTCAGTATTGTTTTAAGAACACCATTAACTTTCCTCTTTATGGAGCACTGACAGGTACACCAGATACTATCAGGTACCACCACCTTTCCTCAATACGACTTTCTGGCAACTACACATCCTTTTAGATCCATAGTGTTTTACAACTGTCTTTTTAAGTTGTACAATGGACAGAAAGACCTGTGAGATTTCTTTAGATCAAAACTAAGAGTGTTTTGAAAGAGATTTTTTGAAATCTCTTTAATGAAAGCAATGTAAGCAGTGTTTTGCATGTAATCTTTCCAAGGATATAGGAAATAGACAGGATCTAAATATATTTTTGCACAGTCACTGTATATTTTAAGCAGTCAGTCGGTGAAACTGGACTGTGCATAGTGGACTATGCATTGCTTGGAAGTGTACACTCACGGTGGGGACATAAATATCCTCTTGCAGTTCTCCTTCCCCTTTATCAGGTCCTGCTCAGTCCTTCCTCTCTTTGCACATCACTTTTCGACAGTTCCTCCTTAGAGCACCTTCAGCACTGAGTTTATACTGCTCCTCATCTACACAAAGACGCCCAGATTTATCTTGGTTTTGCATGCCTTGCCAAAGATTGACCTGGACTTTCATTAAATTAGCCAACAGCATGTACCCCGCTCATGCAAACTTAATGTTAGAAATCCTGTTTCTTCTGGCCAATAAGTAGGATTAGTATGGCAATAACTAAATCATAACACCTTATCTTACACAGAATCGGAATCCCTAGATGTTTCATATTGATTTTACAACTTGCAGACTGTTAAGCTTTGGGTAAACAAGTTTATCTATGTCATGTGTAATTATATATTCCACATCTAGAAAGGTTATTGAAGGTTATGGAAAAGCAATGATGCTCTAGAATCAACCATACAGAAGGTGTATGGAAAAGCAATGATGCTATGAGATCAACCATTATCCCACAAAGGCCTGGATATCTGCATTCTTTTACTCCCTAGTTGCACTGACTAAGCACGCGCATTGCAGAACTTCGAATCAAGACCGTAATCAAAGTCTCTGTTATTATCCTTAACAAAACCAACATTTGCTGACCTTTTCCCCATGGATCACAAGCCTCCCAGCAAGCGTAAATGTGCACTTCTAGGCAGGTTCCACTAGATTATCCGCACCTCTTTTTAGGAATCTCCAGGCTGCCCCAATACTAGAAGGCTTTGATCAATTGAGAGTTTTCCCTCAGGTCTCGGAACTAGTGCAGGTTTAGGTGTATGTGATTTATATCACCAGTATGGTTGACTTCAAAGTTGGTTCACATCAACTAAACTAGGTCAAAGCAAGGCTGGCCTCTAGCCTGGCCCTTAATAGTGCAGGCACTTGAGGGAGCAGAAGTCTGAAGTAGTGTTTTATGAAGTAATAGGACTGTATTATGAATTTGCATAGAATATCAGTTATTTATTTGCCAATAAATTCAATTAGAGCATATATTGTTTTTATGTATTAATAAGTAATAACTAAAACTAAAAAAAAATAAGGCTCCTGTAAGAATTTTTGAAGGATTTAAAAGTTCTTGCCTGGTCTCTAGTTAAGGAAGGAATATGAGAATATATCAACTCATTAAGCATGGTGAAGGAAGATTAACATGTTTCACACAGTGGCAACACATCTAGGTTTTTTTTTTTTTCACATACAGAAAGTACACACATCTCAGGTTCTTTCGCCAACCACAAATCGTCGGCAACAATACTTTGGGGAAGAAGTCTTTACCCAGGTCTCTAGGCAGTCCCCAGGACCACTCTAGGGAAGATGCTCTCTCCCTTTAGCATAATGATCTCTGGCTCAAAGAAAGGCCACCTGCCAACTGGAAAACTCTGCTGAGAAAACCTCTGGAATTCCATGCAGGTAGTACACAGTGGTTTCATTTCTTGTATGTTCCTGTAACATGGCCCTTTAGATAAGACAGAAACCAAAACACATGGGCAAGTGTAGATGGTATTACATACACAAATGCTCAGAGTGACCTGCATTTAAGGGCCAACAGTGTCAAAAAAAAACAACTGTAATGGACTATGAGAGCCTTACTATGTAGCCTGCAATTTCCCTGAAAATTGCATAGTTCCATAATGATTACCAACATGCTAGCATCTGCAATTTTTTCCCCCTTCTTCTGGACGCAGCTTGTTCACTGTAATTTCTACTGAACAGTAAGCTCACATACCAGTTTCATGTTAACCTAACATCCATGTGCATTAAATGTACGTGCAGTGGGCGTACAAAGGTCACCTGCACAGCACATAATTAAAAGCCACTTTGCCTTGACAATAAGTGTGTTTTCCACTTGTAAAAAATACATATTTTAGTACATAATCAAATTAACATACAGTAACAGTAACACTAAATTACCATTTAATGATAGTTACAACGTATAGTAACATTTTGCCAAAGTTTTGGCGAGCTGGCTAGCTATATGTTTGTGAACTAGTTTAAAACACCATTTTGGTTCCAGGTTGTCTCTTTTGGCATCCCCAGCATTGCATGGACTACAATATTAATACAGTACTTCCCAAAAGAAGTCTAAAAATGATTAATCAAAAACATCATAATTATTAGTATTTATTGCAAGCCAGTGTCTGAGACCAAATAAATGCTTTTTAGGCACATACATCCCTTTAACTTAACTATTATACATTTTCAGTCTAACAACTTGTATATGTACAGTTTAGTTAGTTGATGATGTTCTCTTTGTTTAGCCTTATGAAATTAATGGTTTAACAAAACAGAACATAGCAAATAAAAACACAAAGATAATAAACCAAACATCTAGCTGTGTTATGCAGTACTACTAAATATAAAGTGGTTTTCTTGGAACTTTCAATGGTTAGGGTGTAGAAACAGCTCAAGATCCACCATTTATCCTTTATGGCCAAGCTCAAAAAGACTGCATACCCTTTAATAAGTATTTACCTTAAATAGGTAAATAAGATGTATAAGTTTTAGATCAATGTCAGCACTTACGGCTTAATAGAGTAGCTTTAGTTTTTGCATTATAAAATGTGCTTATAGTTGTGTCATTCCTGTCTAGTTTCGCCCCTGTTTATCGACGATTTTTCCCTGGTTTTCCGTGTTCTGTCTTTCTCCGTCCATTTCCATGTGTCTTTGGTGTCCTGTGCCATGTGCTTCCCATTTGTTTTGTTATTGCTCCTCCTGTCTCGGCTCCCTTGGTCACGCCCTTCACTTGTTCCCTTGTTTGTAGCCCGCCCCTTTCCAAGGCAATTTGATATTAAATGTCCCCAAACATGACCCCCAAGACTTCTCTTTCTTTATCTCCGAACCGAGTATCTATATGGCATAACTCCATTATTTTAATGGAAAACAAAAGCATTTATACCTTCCCCCCCCCCACCCCCCCACAAGCATCAACACACTGAATGAACGAACAATCTGCAATATGATTTTATTGATCTTTTTTGCAGAGAAAACATGAAATTAACATTGAATGTGTTTGTAGAATGTTCCTTCCACATACATTAATTAAAGAAATGAAAGAAAAGAAAGTCTATGATGTAAAGTGTAATCAACTTACCATGGCACGGAATGACAAGGGGTTTGACCAGGTAAAGGGTTTCAGAAGTCAGTCTGTCTCTTCATTCCAGTAGAGCACTGAAGTCAAAACCCCACCTTCCCTACGTGTTCCTTAAAGTGATTTCTGCCTCGCACACCGTGGGTCAAACAGCCTGACAAAACGTAAATTCAAACAATGATTTAAAGGTTGAAATTACACTACACCCTCCGACACCACTTTTCATTACAAAACATAGCAGAATGTACAAACCTGATGGCCAAAATTGGATGTCAGTTGTGTCCAGAACATAATGTGACCACAGATGAGCCTCTCCCTTGAGAGAGCGATCTCATATGTAGGTCCTTCCTCTATGAAATCTACACACCCGCATAGTGCTATGCACCTGAGCACCAGATTCAGCATGGCCAAAGAATGAGAAGTTCATCAGCTGACTCTCGCCCGGTTTTGAAAGCAGTCCATAGATTGGCAAGCATGTCAAATACCTGTGAAAAAGAGAGAGAGAGAAAGAAAAAACATTTGATGAAAAATCTTTAATCCTAGACTCAAATGCACTTTCAAAAGTATATTATAAAAAACAACCTAAAAGCCATGTCATACCTCCTCTCACTCCTTACACTGGGTTGCTCTCTTTGTGGCTGTTAGAGGCTGGGTGTGGTGAATTCAGCTTGGTCTGAGTAGGCCTTTGTGCTGGAGACACTCTACTATTCTCTTGGTCATCCTCCTGAGAATACATCCTGTTCATTAGTCAAAGGTGACTCTCTTTGGGGAAAGCTCCCCCTTGTCTTCGTCCCATTGTCAATCACTCTCTGCTTGTTTTGCCCCCCCCTCTTCGATCTGAGCTTTGGGGACCTCAATTTGCCTGAAAACAAGGGATTATAAATTCAGAAGTGGTTTCAATGACTCATCAAAAAGCATCAAAAATACCTATTAACGTCTCAATCATGGTCAAAACTCCCAGGCTTCAGCCTTTCTCCTTCCCTGGCCCACCAGCTTCTGCAGTCATGCCAAATTAAAATTGGTTCTGTCACGGTACCCCATTAATTACAAAAGGGGTTTAATAATTGAATAAGGGGTCATTTATCACGACATGTCCCCACAGGGAAAAAAAAATCAAGGCCCAAACAAATATGGTACTGCAGAAGGATCCACATAGATGCATAAGCAGCTCGATAACAGATAGTAGACAGCAGCATTGTGAAAAAAGAACAACAGCACAAAGTGAAAAACGGCTGGACACAAAAGTTGTGACATAAAATGTTTTGATGCTATCTCTTTCCACACCTTTCTTCACTCCACCCACTCCCCACACATAACGTTGGAAGATGCCAGCTGTGTAGGTGAAGGCACTGTGTCACATGTCCAAATACAACTACCCTCTGCTGATGAAGCCGTCAACCTGGAATCTTCTCACTGGTGACCTACACAAAGTAGGATTGCAGAGAAATGTTGTTTTTTTGTTGAGAAACAGCAGGGGGGGCAGTATTGTATGTAGGAATGAAGCCAATTGAAAAGCCCTACACTCATGTAAGAAGAAAAGGTACAATTTTAAATATAGATAATGAATGCTCTCCTCAGGGCTCCTTGCAGAAGGAAACATCTCCTACATTCATGAAAAACATGCTTTTTTTTTATTTCGACAAATCTAATTTAAAGAGTTTTCGGCGCTACTCTGTCCCACTGCCCTTGTTTGGTGTATTTTTGTGGATGTCCTTCTTCTGACACTAACCCCCCCAAACGCTCCTAACAATTCATTAAGCAAATCTGACAGCACTAAAAGAATAGCAGTGTTCATTATGTGACTCTAATGCGTACGTAGGAAATCTGGTAGCAGACTCTCAAGGGAAGCCACTCGACTGGAAGGCTCTTAGGGACGTGAAAGGGTATTTACCAAAGACACAAAAACACAGTCCAGGCCCCAAGCTTTTCGGGGGGGGCCTGCTGTAGACAATCCACTCCAGTGTGCGTGGATACATAATTTGCATGTTGTTTTTGGGTGTGACTGTGGGTATTGTTTCTATCTAACAAGAAGAACCAAAACAGCTGTCATGTGATTCATGGAAGATATCTGTCTTTTATTTTCATTTTCATTATTATTTTGCAAATGTTCAAGCAAGGGGTGGCTCAGTGGACTTTGGCAACAACTGTTTTCGTCCAGCCTTCAGCAAACAAAATGTCAGACCTGTTCCAGCATAAGCCGCTGGTAGCTCCTTCACAACCTTGCAGCTGCAACATGCAGTTGGCCCCCGAGTCTTGTGCCTCCTCTCGCTTCTCCTCTGCAGGCTCCCTCCATCATGGCTCCTCTCCTGTCATGAAACCTTTAAGATGAGAAAAGTAGAGAAAGCAATCAGATTTCAGATCATCAGATTTCTTTACATGGATGCTGAATATGAGTCAGCTAATTCGGAGGAAAAAAACCCGCCTGTCTGTCAGCAAACGCCCCCACACCCTGCATAGCAGGTGTGGTTTGTATGGACAAGTCACCGCGCGGAAAAATCGTTGGCAATGATGGAGGCCTTTGCAGTGGCCGTTTAGAGCAGTTACTGATGGGCTTTGGTATTGTAACGAGTTAGCAGACGCATGGACACAATGTCCTGTGCTGAAAGCACGGAGGTATTGATAGGAAAGGTTCACGGTGTTTATTGGACATCGGGCCCATTACGGGCCAGTGGCGGGGTGCTTTGTGAGAGATGCAGGGGAGTGATTAATCTTACACCAGGTCGGCACAATCTCCTCCGGCAGTCCCCACGGAGAGGGGTATTGATTTTTTTCGAGGTAGGAAACATGGCAGGCTGCTGAAGAACAACACTTAAAAACTATAAAAAACTCTGGTCCCGTGCAGCCTGGAGTTTGGCCTACTATTGACAACTGAGATTTAAAATAGTGGCTTTGTGCTTTGCATTGCTGTTTTGGGCAGCCACTGTCAGTTTTTATGGCAAAAGGGTCTGCTCCCTGAAATGGCAAGGACACTAAAGCGTTCCTGGGACACTGTCATATACAGTAAAACCCCATAATTATTGGCAAAAATTATACAAAATAAACAATATAATTATGCAAACATTGGGAGAAATTGCTGGCCAATCCTGTATTCAAAAAAATGTTTTTGTGAACAAACAATATGGCTCTGTATTTGAACTTCATTGTCAACCAGTTTTGTTGTTTCTTTTGGGTATAAATATGAGGTTTAGCTGACAATGTGCAGTCCTCTTATTACCCATCAACAATTTTGTAAAAACCAAAGAGCTATCAACTGGACGGTGGTGGCTCCAAAAAAAAAAGTACTCAACTGTCAAGACAGCCATAACGGACGCCACCTATGACTTCAGAAGCTTTTTTGGAGGGTTGTCGCCAAAACTTTTAATATAATATTGAAAATATTGTATGTCATATTGGTCAGAATGGGACCACCTCTCATGCACAACACATACATCATGGCTGAGTAAAAAAAAAGTGGCACTCCACAATACTCAATAAATACATGAAATCCAACTGTCAAGATTTTGGGGGGGAATAATTACTGCTGTGGGGCTGTTTTACGTTTAGACATAACTGACCACTACGACACACGTTCAAATTCCACACAGATAATGGTTCCAGAAAACACAAAATCAGAGTTTGCCCTCTCAGTCCGTCACAGTTTTAAAACACAACTAATTACAATTTTGTGATGTTGTACTGAAAAAGGCAGCTCATGAGCAAAGAGAAATAAACAAAAAACTGCCAATATTGCTAATAATGAATGACATACTGTCCATAAAACGCATTCACACCATCAACCATCAGTTTTTCTCTGCAAGGTATATAGTTGTCTCATAATAAAAAACATAAATATTAAATAATGTTGCTGCCAATAATTTTTGAAACACCATTTTTGGAAATTGTGTTACCTACTGAGAACCTATTTTTTTGCTCCAAAACCCAGTGTAAAAAATTAAAAATATGCCCAAGAATCACTCATTGCTATGCATGGGTATTTATTTAATATAATTGTTTCTAGAGCTTATTTCTCATACATGAATTCTGGAGTTTTACAGTAATACCAGTTCATCAACAATCTTCAATTAATATAGTATATGTATGATATTCTAGCTGTTAAAATCAAATCACTATATGCTGATGATGTCTTACAATAAGTTGTTTTTTTCTACATACAAACTCGAAATTGTGATTTATGAGCTTAAGCTACCACTAACGCACATACTATCAGCATAGGGAAGAGTGCTGACTGCTTCATAACATCATCACCAGCGTTACTCAACCCATGGCCAGTTCATATCATCTCTCTTCTTATGGCCTGTGAGGCTGTGACTGGATCTGTCCCAACTTCCAGCCGCTGACTCAAAAGCAATGCACATTTCCTCACAGGCATGCCATGTCAGCCCCAAGAACTGCTCAGCGACTGCAGACATGCGTCCCTGCAGCAGGGTTTACAGGTTCAGGTCCCCCAATTATGACCGATGTGCCAAGGGTCCATTCTCAGGATGTCCCCTTTCCCAAGCAACTCATGCTGACAGATGAGTGCATGCTGCATGGTCAGGTTTTGCTATTCTGAAAGATGTGGTGTCCAGGGGCCCCCCCCCCCCCCCCTTTTCAAATTCACTAACTGCAGAAGGTGCAACCACCTTCCCATCTACTCAAGACTGCGCAGCACTGTTTTGTGCAATAGGTGAAAGATCTGCGTACACGCGAGAACTTACTGTGATACGGAGCAGAAAAACCAAGTGGAAAAAGAATAAAAAGAAAGAACGTGTTCCATGAAAAGTGATGAATGTTGCGTTTACAGTGTTTTAGTGTATGTTGCAGGCCAAGTTACTCCTTTACTGGGCACAAATGAGAGTGCCAAAGCAGTGGCGTTTTAGCTGGGGCTTCTCTAACCGTGCGCATGCCTAATCAAATGTTCTCATAAATTCTCTAACTTAATCGACTGCTTACTATAGACAGCAAAGGACAAACAACTTCTGGAGATTAAGGGTGGATGAAATTTAGTTAGCCTTTGTTCCTCAGGAAGTCTGTAATAGTAATTTCATTCTTCCAAAGAGACAGCTAAGGATATCAACACACAACCATTTGCCCAACACCACGCCTCAAATTGCAATCTGCTGGGATTTCCTTGGGCTCTTGTACATTCCAGAAAAGGGCTCAGTCGGTATTCCTGGATGAGATATATAGAACAATAAAGATATCCACTTGGTATGAAAATGAGAGAAAGACAAAAGAAGTGAATATTGTGAAAAAAAAGAAGTTTGCCAAAATGGAATGTGTAGAGATCAACAATGACAGGAGTACAGAAAGTGTGATCTTCTAGAACAACTCACGTCAACACTATCAGAGGAATCGCACTTCAACTTTCATCAGGAGATAATCAAGCTCCATTCCTGGTCCAGATCTAAAAAAATCTAGATGGACACAGCGTGTCTTTGTCCATCATCTTCTGTGAGATGACTTATCTCGATAGTCTTTCTCACAGAATGGGTCTGTAAAGAATCCACATCTTAGATGTGTAGTAATTTTTCTGGATTAAAAATACAAACATATAATATAGAAGATTGTCATTTATAAGAGTATTTTTTTTTGATTGCAACCAACTTTTAAAGACTGAACTTCGGAAGCATGGAAAAGTGGTGTAGTACTTCTTTTAAAAACTGCTATCGCTGCTATTGTTTAGTTGTTGAAGAACTGTTGGTATGGAATTGCTGTTGTGAAAATTAAATGAAAGAAGTTTTTAACTATTAATGTTAATACTTTATCACAGTACATAGGTTTTTTATGGTCACAACTGCAGCAGCAGTATCTGTTTGAAACCACATTAACAAAACAAAGATTTAGAGTAATTTATTTATTTCATCTTAATTAATATATTCAGCAAGAATGAAGGAGGAGGAAAAAAACAAGCAATTGGATAAATATGAATAAATAATATAGATGCCATATATCCACTCCAGCCACTTCTTTGCAGTCTTTTTTGGTAACAAGTATTGTTTCTGAAGCTCTGACAATATAGTCCTGAAAACTTTATTGTGATGTTATTTTATCAGCATACACCTAAAACATTATCAATTTTTCCTCTCTATAAGACATGCTTTCATCAGAATCCTATTGCCCACCTAAGGTTAACAACTAACTGATGTGAAGGTACATATAGTAATAATCCATTTTATCCATTTGTATAACCACTTTAACAAGGCGAGGCAAAGAACTATGCATCGCTCCTTAGAGAAAGAAATGGCATTTTGCTTAAGCGGCAATGGAGCAGGCTCCTCTTGTTTAACAGGGAGGAAGGAAACAGCTTGCCTAAATGTCGTCTTAATTAGCTAGTATACTGGCAGCTGCTTCAACACCGTCTATCACCCTCTCACCAGAGCGTCCTCTGTTAAAAGCATACTAGTCCTTAAACAACTCTCAGTGCTGTCCACACTGCAAAAAGTGCTTTGCTCTTAATAATCTGAGTGTGAGGGACAGGACTACTGGCACGTAAGAGACATCAGAAATATAGCTGAGTGTGGACTATAAAATGTGATATAAATTAATTAACCTACTAAGGAGACGTGTGCATTTTATGAATAATGCCATTTGGCTCATTTTATGATAGCCAAGTGTCTGATGATGATCTTCCACAACTTGGTTAGATATGCGCCTAAGCTTGAGGTCGAACAAAAGCATAATCTAAAAATGCTAATGTGAATGAAAGCATACATGGATGAGTGACTATCGACTCATCTGCATAATGCTGAGTGGCCAGCTCTCCTGTATTTTAATCATTATTAGCTAGCATTTCTTGGGTGGTCTTTCAGGTTGTCCTTTAGTTTCCAGTACAGGAAACGTTTACCTTAGTTTAAAATTCCACAGATATAAATCTCAGCTCTTTGCAATCCACAGTGCTGCAGAGCTTAGAATTCTACCTCCCCCTAAAACATATGATTCAGCCCATCAGCTAATTAGCACTGCTGAGTTGAGTTGCGTTCCAAAAGCTAGACTATGGCCTAGACTATGGTCTAAATGGACATTTTTGGCCGCTAAGTCATTTAACACAGCTTACACTTAAAGGTTTCTCAAAATGCTGCTGGTATGTCCTTAGTGGCCACCTGTAACCCAAAGTCCTTTGCACACGAGTGACCTGAAAAGTGAAGCTTATTAAAAAGCGCAAAATAAAACAATGAAGACCTCAGGCTTTTGAGCAACTGAAGTGTTATCACAAGCAAGAATAGAGGAAAAAAATCCACTTTCACAACAACAGCTGGTGTCCTCAGATCCCAAATGATTATTGAACACTGTTAAAAGGAAAGGTGATACAGAATATACGCTGTCCAAACTATTTTAAATCTGTGTATATATATACTGTACATACAAAACAGTTAATTAGTCAAAACATTCAATATCTTGTATTAGTAATGTCTTCTGTCTGAATACAGGTCAAAAAGAATTTGCTAATTATTTCTGCCACTACCTGATGGAGTATTGCCGCTGGTTCAACAGGAAGGCCCAGCGGTAGGAGACAGGGAGTGGGCTGCAGTTGGTCATGGTGATTTGCTGCTGGGCCTCAGTGTAATTGAGCACACATCCGAAGTCCATCATGTTGCTGGAGAAATGCAAGTTGGGAAAGTGCACCTCACCTCGCAGAGTCACAGTGTCACACTGAGGGTGCCCACTATACCGCACCTCCAACACCTCCTCAGCCACTCGGCTTACAAGATCTGTCCGGAATGAGGGGTCAAAGCAAATCCACAGCTCAGTCTCTGCACCCACGCCCAGCAACAAACTCTATAAGAACACAAGAAAACAGAATACAATGTATGTCTGGTATTAGATGGAGCTCTACTGTAGAGGTTATTTTGAGTATTGTCAAAAATTGGTTCTACCATGTATAACGCCCAACAAAACTCCCCAATCCCCACCCATGTTTTTTATTGAGCACGTTTAGTAAAAAAGTTTGGATTCTACACCAGCTTCATGCATCTTCTGATCAAATCAAAACTTCCGAAAGTTTTTGCATCAAGACATGGCTCACATTAACCTTAAGAGGAACAGATTTGTCAGTAACCCTGCTTTGTGTGCTGCCATTTTTTTAATGGGCAAAGGACCTGTGAAACCCACACTTACAAACTCATCTCTTAAATTGAAACACATTTTCCAATTAGCTCTTAGAGAAGTCATCCACATCCATTTTCTACTTCCAAAGTGCCCAGTGAAAGACATGAAAAGTAGAGTGGTTTGTGATGAGCTTGGATAACAATTAAATCACATTTTAAAAGTGATCAATTGAAAAACTGAGATATTTCCAAAGGGTTCACTTACTTTCTCATGCAATGTTGGTTATTAAGTTTCATGCCAACTAAAAGCTATAGTACAGTTTTCTGCACACCCTAAATAAGGCATTCATGAGCCAAAAAGGCTGCTAAAGCTTAAAACGACAATATTCTAAATATGTTTTTATACCTTTGAGGTGGTGAATGACCACCATCACCCGCCATGGTCGCAGAGTCCAAAAGGCTCAGCCAGGGTGAGCTCCATAGAGAGGTCCAGTGTGGATACACTCCTCAGACGCAAACTCTTGTACAGAGGCACCAAAGACATGCCTGGAACCTGGGGGGATACAGAGTTGCAATGAGTTAATAAAACTTAACAGCTATCACTAACAATAAGGCAAACTGAAGTGCATCCAAAAGACTCTCATAAATTACTTTAAGTATAATAGACAGATGTTTATCTTGACAATTGCATGTCAGGACTGACCTGCTTAGAATCACTAAGGAGAGAGGCTTTAATATTGTGCAATGCTGCTCTAACACTGCATAGTCACCATGACTGCATGATGGCCATAATGGCATTTTCCCATCCAGACCATCCATACCAAAACTCCCTCCTCTCTCATTTCTCTTCTGTCTTCCCAATTCAATCATAAGAGTTTCCTCCCTTACCCCCCACCCCCACCCCCTCTTTCTCTTTACGTACTTCAGTCCTGCAGGTCCCACTATGGGAGCTGCCTGTAAATCTAAAAGCCAGAGCTGTCAACACACAGATGGGAGTGAATAAGATAAAAGAATGCCACCACGCCAAATTAGCATTTTTAGTTCTGAAAAAGCCGACGTGCAAGGGACCCTGAAAGAAGCTGTCAGAAGATAGTAGAGATCTATGAAAATCAGTATAGCTGAAGTTGAGAATGAAGGAATAATAAGAGGGTCTGTCTGTGTGAGAGAGATGAAGAAAAGACAAAAAAGGAGAGAGAAAGTGTGTGTGTACTGGGGGGAGGGGGGATAAAAGTGATATAGGGCAGACAGAAAATCAGTTTTATTATGATGATGGTTTCTCCTAAGCTGGAGTGCTTATTCTTCAGCTCTATTGGAATAAAGGAGGAGCAGAGATGAACTAGTGAGAAATATACTTAAAGGGGGAATTCCACAACCTTTTCTATTGTTTTAGAATAATTGAATGATTGAGACATACATAAAGTCGTTCAGTTTGTTGTAAAATGATTAATTTTAGAGAAGCTTATAGACACAGATTTCTTTACAATGGTTGTGATAGGAACCAGGTAGGACAATGTCTACAACACAACACATGGGCTGTTGTGCCACACTTACAAAATCAGTCCAGTATGGGCTTTTGTTATGTGTACATCCAAGTTAGGCATATGTAGTTTGGACTAACACTGTCAATATTGGATCACTGTGCCTACTCAGCTTTTACATTTTTTTTTTCAATTATGGCAACCCATCCTTCAAATTGCATTCATGGGAATTATTTGGATTTCCTGTTTGAGGCATATGGATTTTTCAGTCAATATTTAGCGAGCAGCTATTCTCAGTTTGGATCATTTTCTGTGCTGTTATTTTTTCAATATACTGTTACAACAAGAATATAGACATACAGAAAAAATGGTAAAGGAACACAGCACACTGTGGTGATAAAATCTCATGGAAGAGAAAGAAAGATGACAAAATCTACATCTAACACATGAACATAGGCAAGAAAACGGCAATGAGTGGTAATACTGGTTTATTGTAACTAACTGTAGGAGAGTGCAGTTTTGTTTTTGTTTCTATTGTTAATGTACAAAAGTTGAGTATCACTTGCCACATAAATAACGTTTTGGATTTTTGGGCTCTTATGTTTAATTTCGTATGTTTACATGAAGATTTAAATATTACAAAATATTTCACATTTTTTAGGTATTTTATTCAATATGTCAGCAATTCTGTAAACAGAGAAGGTATTAAATGACAAATACACATTACACTATTTTTGTTAATTTTTGTTATTTATTCTGAAATTTTATCTCATCTTTTGAAATATGATTAATTAAAAATTATCTATTTTATTATAAATTAGTTCTCTGTGCTTTTAGATGTGTCTTTCTAGAAGCTAAGATGCAGCTTTCTAGTAATAACTGAATTTAAAGGCAACAGTTTCCTAGTAATAATCCTACTAATTAGTTCAAATGTGAAATCAAACAGGATGTTTATAAAAAGTTGTATTTTATTAAACGTACTAATGGTGGTGTAATACATTTAGCTTTTAACGTATACATAATATATATGTAAAGTATGCATTTGCTGTACTAAGTTAAATTTAGGTAACTGCCACAAACCAAGCACATTGAACAGACTGACACCTTACTGGCGTGTAAAGCAGCCCTTCCAGTAAATAAAACAGTGAAGGAACCTTTGATGAAATAAATCTCAGCATTCAGTCACTGAGCTGTGGCACAAATCTCTCAACGCAGGGGTTACAGAAATGACATCTGATGCAGAAGTTCTTACGCAACTCTGCATTCTGCCTCACTTCCCCCTCCATCTTGCTCTGGTGACATTATGAAATGCCGGCATAACAAAGTAGGTTAACGTTATATAATGCTGGAGGAGAGAGTTTTCAATGAAAAGGAGCATTTGATCAGATTCAAACACACAGGAACACACATATCCACACATCCATACACAGGCACGCACACACCTTCTCCACATAAAAATTGAGCTGTTGGGAGGACATGTCCAAAACTGGGGCAATGAACTGGCATGTGATGTCCACAGTGATGATGCGTTCCTTTGCAGTCTGATGTCCCACGACAGCATGGCATACTAGAGTCTCCCTCACAACCTAAACACACACATAGACACATATACGTATAGGTTACTCTTATTCTTTGTCCCCTGTGGACTTCAACTGGACCTAAAGTGCCCATATCCTACATTTTACTGGATATATTTTTTCTCCAATGTGCATTTGGAACACATGTTTAGACTGTATGTACACAAAACATTTGTCATTCGTTTTAACATTTTACCACAACTTCTCTTTCTGTCTCTTTTTCCCTTAAACACACTGTATTTGTTCATTGCACATAATAAGGATATGTGTAAAGGACCCCTTTTCTGACAGCCCTGTTTAGAAAGCAACTTGAGGTGTTCCCAAGAGGCACATTCATAAAGCAGTGCCAGCTCATGCAGCCTTCTGTTAGCTAGCAGGTGTCATCTGTAAACTGGGAAAACTGTGTTTAATAACAGAGAACACTGTGGGCTGAAAAACGTCTTATAATCACAGCGTTTTTACATCATATTATAATGTATAACATAAAAGTTATTAGCGTTTAACTTCTGCACGTGGATATCCGTGGATGTATTGTGACATCAGAAAAACAATATGTTTAAAACGTGTTGATTTTGCAGCTTAATTTTAAAATGCTAACTGGACTGTAGATTTCAAATCTCGACAGTAACAGTGTTTTACATCAATTTTATTTATAAAATGTCAAAAATACGTGCCTTTTCTAGAATATGTATTCTTTATCGTATCTTATAAAAAGCTGTCCCACAACTTCAGGAACTGGCTTTTGGCTTTTTTATTGTCGCAGGCTAAAATTTTAATTCTGCATTGTTTTTTCTCAATATGTTAATTGGTGTAATTTTGGCATCCTGTTATTAAAGTTTTTTCTATGTTTTATATTGACATGATATAATAAAAGTACTTCTGTATGAGTCTGTGATCTATATTTGGGCAATATCTAAAAAATACCACACTGAATGTTTTGGTAAAAAAAAAAATATTTCTTCTGAGGGGAATCAAGTCTACAAAACATGAGGCTTTCCTATTATCATAAGGACACTTGATCCTCACAAAGGGCTAAATACAAACACATGCACACACTCACTGCTTTAAACCTTCCAAGCTCTTTGCTTGATATGCACCATTTTCATAGTCTCATCTCTTATCTTAAAACGATCTTTAGGCAGGCTTGACAGCACTGCTGTGAAATACAGCCGTGCTCTGTCAGCCCTGAGCCCCAGCACGATGAAATACACCCCAGCCAGGGCCAAGAAGAGATGTGGAGCCCTAGCGTGGGCCGCAGGACCATGGCCTTATCTACACTCCTCACCTTCCCTCCTCTGCTGCTCCCCATTCAATCAATAGGGGCTCAGGGCAGCAATGCCCCAGAGAGGAAGTCGATACGCTGCTCAGCACGGCTCCATTAAGAAAAGATTAAGGGTGGTTTTCAGAGCCTTTATCTCCATGTTATTCAACCTTCACCAGTCTGTGCTGGTATGTGTAACATTGAGGAGGAAATGTGGCAATCACTTACAAGCATGCTGATGAACATATCGGCACAGTTGTTCATCATTTTGCACAAAGTGCTGTCTGTCGTAGCCAGCTTGAGGATTTCTCAAGCAGGACCATAAGAAGTTCAAATAAATTAAATATATTTGCACAGTCAAAAGCCACAGTAAAACATCTAGTCTTTGGGGCCAGCCTGGCTACTATTACTATACTGGCCTCTGTTGTTGTGATACTAAACAATAAACAGCTACACTGATTATTAATTGGAGCTTTAAGTAATTCAGGCATTTGTTATGATAATTTTTCAGAACGCAGCGTTTTCTATACTTTGGGCGTGTTGCAGGAGCCCTCCAGCAGCATGTTAGCTGACTGGCCCGGCGC
Source organism: Prochilodus magdalenae (assembly GCA_024036415.1). Classification (NCBI taxonomy): domain Eukaryota; kingdom Metazoa; phylum Chordata; class Actinopteri; order Characiformes; family Prochilodontidae; genus Prochilodus; species Prochilodus magdalenae. The sequence goes on along the minus strand of JAMWET010004859.1, from coordinate 240,911 downwards.
AAGCTCCAACCGCACAGGCGTCAGGGTAAAGATGGGGGCATCCAGAGGTGGAGTTGCCAATGGACTCCTGGCTTTCCCTTCCCTGGAGGCATTAATGGAAGTTGGGCCTCGGCGTCGGAACTGTGGAAATCCTTCTGTGGTCCAGTAGAGCTGGTGTAAACGAGCGCCTCTGTTGGTCACTCTAAAGTGATACTGGCATGGGCCGGAGCTGCAAATCAAACAGTGGATTTTTAGGCTGTTTTAGTGCTTAGGTAGATGACCTTTATGAAAGACTTTCTAAACTGGAACCAGATGAGCTTCAAGCATTCCATATAGTGAATGCAATACAATTAACTGGAGAAATTCAAAGGTGGCCAGATTTATAAGCAACATACATCACTGTGCAAAAGTCAGAGACCAGCCTTCATTCATTTAATTTACAATCATAACTGGCAAAAATCACAACAAGTAATTATACATTAAATGTTTTTAATGATTCAGTTTATTCATCTTCTGCCTTGATATGTTCCCACACAAAAATGAAAGTTTTAAGAAAGTGGTGCTGACCATTTTGGTGGTCTACCAAGTCTGCTCAGAAATAGCTCAGAAAAGATGATTGGAAAATAAATAAATGAAAAATTTGGCATTTGCACCAATTTGGTGTCTGAGGTTTCCGACATTAATTTTGTAATGGATTAAAGAGGCTAATGTAGCTAACAAGTAATGGAAGCTCATTTCCATAAATTAGCACTGTGTAAGTAATATCAAATTATAAAATCAAACATTTGCCAAATACATCTGGGCCTAAGTGTGTTTGACTACATTTGGGCTAATAGTGAAACAGTGTAAATCTGATATTTCTCCATGTGCTTTGAAATTCTTGCTTGACTTGAAACTTTTTAGAAACGTTTTAGAGTGTACCTGAAATGGGCTCCAAGGTCCAGGCTGGGGGCAAAGGGCCGGTCAGTGATTATAGTCGTGCCCTTGCCCGTGGCCGACACGGTAACTGTGTGGATTTGACTGTCCTGGATGGCCAGCTGTAGTTTGTCCTGGAAGGGCAGTGTGTCATCAAGGTGGGCCACCAGCCTCAGATCAAGCTGCCCATTTGGGGCAACCTCTCCTTCTGTGGGCTCCACACGCCACTGAGACCTGTTCCGAGCCTGCCAACAAACAGCCTTCTGTTAATATACAAGACACAACACAAAGCAAAAGCTCTTTACACTTGGAGGACATTTAAAAATGGCATTTTAAAAGACATAAATAAAAGTTTAAAAACCAAAAAAAAAAAATGAATGCGGTAAACAGAAAAGCCCAGTGTAATACAGCGTAATTAGCACAATGCTTTACCAACCTAGTTGAACAGCAGTGAAAGATGTCTTACTTTTGACCAGTTTGTTTTGAAATCCACCCCTCCTATCTTAAGTTAGCATCTCATATATTGAATTAGGATCTCCCAAAAATTTCCTTTAACATGGTTTCAACGAGTTGCCACTCAGCCACTCAGTCTCAGCCTTGTAGTTTAATGAGGGATGCTTTTTTAATGAGCAGGCATGTAGAGATACTTGTGTGCGTGTGCTTCCTCTCCAGTAGGATTCCCTTTATCTGCAAGTTCTCTGGAGGATGACTGTGAGGAGTAGGAGGGAATAGAACAAGAGTGAGAGGAGGGCTCAGAAATTTGTACTCATCTATCAGACTGTGGAAGAGTGCACAGAGGCTAATGGAGGCAATAAGAGTTGTGCTAGTGTTTTATCAGTTGTGGGAGTCGGACTCTAGGCCAGCACAGGGCTATTCTCACAAAAGATAACGAGGATAACCTTATAAGCCAGATCCTTCACACTTTCCATTTTAAGCAGAGAAAAAAAATGCGCTGTATTCTTGCTTTCGAGTGGGAAACACGCCAAATAAGGAAATTCCTGCAGCCTTCCTACACTCATCTTTTTATTTCTAAGCATTTTGCACACAGCACCATCCCCCGTCTTCATCTGCTCCATCTCCTCCTGCAGGCAGCCTCGACTATTAGCTAAAAGGCAGATTAAAATCAATTCCCATAATGTGTTGGGCTGATTGATGTCTCCCACAGAAAGTTTTAATTGGGATTTTTCAAAGTAAGGGAAGAGAATGGTGGTGGGATGTGAGTGGGTTATTCTGATTAATGGCGTTTTATTTATCTTCTTCAGTGGGGCTCGCACCGCTTTTTGGGCACAGCACATTGCATTCATCATGTTCCACCTGCATCTGTCCCATTGCTTGTTCCATGCAACTGCGGACAAAGGCAAAGAAGCTAAGTTCCTTCTCAAAGGCATGTAAACATCTCACATGAATGAAATGTAAAAGTAACTTTTGTCATTGCAAACTCCTCCAAACTGATACGAAGTGTTTGTAGGTGATTACGTCAGTGCACATGTGGCCCTATGGCTGTGTGTGTGTGGTAGGCAGAGGGATGCCGTTAAGCTGGAGAAGCGGCAAGTGACAGAAGCCTAATCCCTGCAGCAGTCATGTAGAACCACACAGAGGCAAGTTCTGACCTACTGATTCAGACTCGCTCATCCTCACTATCTCACTACCACCTTCACTACCACTCAACCAAGCTGGATAAAAAAAAAACTTTCATATACAGGCAAATCACTCCTGCTATCTCTATGCCACAAGCGCCTAGCCAAATTCTACATAAAGTTCAATTTCAGAAAAAATATTTTCAAATTCAGGTAAACAAACATGTTCATATTCAGAGGTAAATAGTTTCATACAATTAGTATAAATGATACAAAACAGTAGAATATAAAGCGTTACTTTGACAACACATAATAACATGAAATTGCCTGCAGTTTTCTTCCTCTGAGGCTTATAACTGCACAACACATTATCATGACCTCTGCATATTGCTAAAGGCTGCCGCTTTCATATCATATCATATTAACCTACTTTAGTCAAAAGTTATCCTAAGTTTAATTATATTTAATTTAAGTTAGGTCAGGTTTGCTTTTAAGATGCGCTTACTCTTCCCAGTGGCTCGGAAGGCTAAGCATGTTAGAAGATGACTAAATGAATGATAACTAACACTGAGTAGAATTAGGAATGGTGACAAGGACACTGAGAAGATGAAGAACTGGCCAAATACCCCTTGAAATAATCAATGGTACTTAACAATTATGCACACTGAAAGAAAGTGTGAAGCTGCATTTCTGCAAATAAAAAAATGTGTATTGATCCCTTTACAGCATAAATTACTGAGTCATGAATTAATTAAACAACAAACAAATGATTGACCAGTGCTAGGAGAAGGCAGCCAACACCTGAAACATCACAGGACCTGGCTTCTACAGCACCACAATGATTTAATACACACCTCATTGCTACAAAACATCTGCAGTACCAGAATATCACAGAACCAAAGAATTCTGCAAGTTAGAGTAGATACAAATCCTAAAAAAGGAGCAGAAAAACTCTACAAACAATTTGTATCAAATATGGAATAAGTGAACTAACATTTGCACAAAAATGAGTTTGTTTCTTTCACTTCATAAAGCAACTTTAAACTTCACTTTTTTCAATAAAAACAAATTTAGAAATGAAGTACACAAGTCAAGCCCAATGCACTGCACCATGCAATTCAATGTAAAAAACATTTATACAGCAATATTTTGTTTAGCAAAGCAATGCCGTTAAAGGTATACCTGCAAATAAAATGCTAAATCCTGCACCAAACACTCCCAGTTCTCTTGTCTAAGTCAGAATCACATAAACTGCCCTTAAACTACCCACTCCCTCGCCAATGTATTTATTCTTCTCGAGCACAAGAGTCATCCAGCTCTGTTAAGACAGAGGGCGCAAGGAGGGCAACCATGCACAAGCCAAAACCTGGGCCCTGGGCTACAGTTTAAAACCAGAGCCCCAAACCTTCAGTGAGAGTAATAAATTTCTTGCAGAAAGTCACTTGATTTAGATTTCATTTACAGCCTTGAAGTCTGTTGTCAGCTTGTTGGACATGGAGCAAGAAAAAGAGGGCCTATACTAAAAATACAACACAATCAGCAGCACAAACAGCAGCAGAGAGCTTGCCCCTTGGAGCAAGGGGAAAACTGCAAGCACATTATTCCTCTGCAGTGAAGATCCGGGCACTTGGGGAAGGAGACATAAGGGAGAAGGCTATCATTTTATCCATGTAGTGAGACTACAGAGGAGTCATTGGGGAGTCAGAGATCACTCGCTCAGCCTTCATTTGAAAAAACAGAGTGTGAGAGAGTAAGTGAAAGCGAGTGAGAGAGCGAGATGGTCGATAGGGCCTGGACCAGGAATGCGGCAGTTTCCCCTTGAGAGAAGATTCTGAGTGAAGAACAAGTCGGCTGAAATTTTTCAATAATCAGATCACGCTTGCATTAGCAAGGTTTAACACCATTGATTGCTTCAAGCTTCATCACGGTGGGGAGAGGTTTAAAAATGGAACCAGGTGGCTGTCTCTGGAGTGAAGACCCCTTTCCAAATACATCATTTACTGCTACAGTTATGAGGCATCTAGCACAGATGGAGGTATATACATAAAGGGCAGATTAATCTGCTTTTATAAAAAAGTTTACATTCGTCTGGCACCTCACACAAGCCTTTTCTGGGCTGGAAGCCCATGCTATCAAGTGCCTGTAATGTAATTCAAGAAAACTTTCAATCGATTGGAACTGAAAAATGCTTGTAAAAACCTCTTGCATTATCAAGACAAGTCCTCAGCCTTAGAGGAGAAGACAGGGTCAGGGTATTTACTCAGCAGTGCACTTTAAGGATGAGTGTCTGTGTCATTTATATGTTTAAAAATCCTTCCCAGGATAAATGCTGTAAAGCCTACTGCTAAAATTATCTGGAATCTGAAAACAAAGAAAGCCTTCCTAATAATGAAACATCAGTGAAACAGGAAAATGAAAATGAGGAGAATGTAGGCCAGTTTAAATAAGATATGTGACTATGGGAATTAAGCTGAGTTTTATCTTTAAGGAAACATCCATCAGCCGTGGGGAGCAGACCAGGATTGGACTAAGCCCTATACAATAAACCCCAAATTGACACCACTTTTTTTCCAACATTAATGCAGATTAATAGACAATAAAGTAATGGATAAGGAAGACCATTAAGATACTTGGCCCTGATAATGCCTACATAGTGCAAGATGAGAGACGTGACACAGCAAACAAAGAAGCCCAACGTGGAATTCCTGGTAGTAGAATCACATTGGCAGCCAATTAACTAAAAAGCCAACAAACCATTCAGCCAATCAGCTCATTCATTATACACTCAATTAGGCTGGGAATTAATTAAGGGCACAGGGTAACAAGCTTGGGAAAATCAGGTGCAGTAGCAGCTAGCATGCATGTCGTGAAAACTGCGCTAAAGCTTATCCTAGTAGAAAAAAAAGGTACACTGATCTTTCTTTGTTCCATCCTGACACTAACCACATGGGACTGGACCCACCATTTGTGCACAGAAGCGGGCAGGAATGGGAGACTGGTTGGACAGCTGCAGCGTCCTTGGAACATCAGTAAGCACTGGGATGGTGCCAAAGTGCAGCTCGGTGACAGAGAGGAAGATTGCAGGGCCCTGGCCGATGCAAGACAGGAGCAACTCCTGTGGGAAACACAGACGGACTGGAGGAGCAAAAGGTCACAGACAGAAACAGATCACTCTTCTAACTGCTCTTCATTATTAAAGTCATTTTTCAATGAGGAAAGTGAATGGGGTTTCAGATGAAACCTGGACATTTATACATATATGAATGTGACACAAATGTATCACAAATGTGACATGCAGAGACACATTTGATGTGCATCTGTAATTTTGCGTGTTTGTGTGTGTGTGTGTGTGTGTGTTTAAGACTTGATCCAAAAGCTAACTACAGAGACAAACAAATGCAAAATGACAGATGCACATCAAATGTATCTCTGCATGTCATACAAACTTACATACACAGGTTTTGTTTTTTTAGCCAAAGTAACAATGTGTCATACATTGTGGGTTCAGTAGAAAATAAAAAGCATATTTCTCATCAGGACCTTACCCCTTCCCATCCCCATAACCATAAGTACAACATTCATTTTGTGATGTGCAATCATGCCATTAGGCTGTTGTATTCATCCTTTGTCTGTATTATACAACCCTATTTCAAAACAGCTTAGCTGCTTGTGCAAAAATGTCATAAAACTGAATGCAACAATATCCAAATAATTTAAAAACCCTATATTTACCTGAAAACAATTATAACTGACGACTATAGTACATTGGTATTTCATAAATAGTACAAATGGCAAAATAGTGATGACAGAAATTGTATTGTTTTTTGAAAAAAATGGTTAGTATCTTAAAAATATCATTAAAAGATAAAACAAAATCAGAAGAAAATTCTGTATGCAAGTGAGGAAGATACAAAACCAATAACTGGATGGGCTGTGCTGATCAGGTGCTGCAATAAAAAACTCACTGCAGTAAAAACACACTTCTGTAGTGTGCGAAAATCACTAGCATGGGTCTCAGAAAAATCTGTAAAAAATATCACACACTAAACTCTCTGCAGCCATAAATGCAAAAGCGCAGAGGACTGAGGTGAAGTAGAAAAGTGTTATGTGGTCTGACAAAATCAAAAATTTAAAAATTTAAAGAATGGATTGCTACATCTTCGGCTAAAGAGTGAGGGGGACCTCCTGGCTTGTTATTCAGTGCCACAGTAAAAACCCAAAATCTGTGATATGTGTACAGGGGTTGTATAATGTGGCACATGGCATGGGTGACTAGCACATCTGTAAAAGGCATCATTTATAGTGAACAATAATATCTGGGTTTTGGAGCAAACATAATTTTTGGATGCCGATCCATATGACCATTTCACTGAAGGCCTTTTTTCAGCCGAGAACATTTCCAAACTACATCTTGCATGTTTTTTACAACAGCAAGGTAATGCCTTCCGATCTGTCATCTACTGAAAACATGTAGCACATTATAAAACAGAAAATTACAATAAATAAAATAAAAATAAAATAAAAACACTTAATGCAATACATTAAGTGTTTTATATTATTTTTATATATTTATTGTATTTTTCTGTTTTTATAATGTGCTAAATGTTTTTCCAGTAAGATGACAAGATCTGAAGGCCATACCTGCTGTTGTAAAAACATGCAAGATGTAGTTTGGAAATGTCCTCGCTGAAAAAAGGCCTCAGTGAAAGGTCATATTGGATGGCAGCATATGTTGCTCCAAAAACCCAATATAAACTGGTTCACTATAAAATGATGCATTTAAGAGGTGCTAGTCACCCCATGCCCTGGTGCACATATAGCAACCCTGTACACATATCACAGATGTTGGGTTTTTTTAACTGTGCACTGATAAACAGCCAGGAGGTCCCCTCACTCTTTAGCCCGGAAGAATGTAGCATCCATCTTTAAAATTTAATTTTTGATTTTTGTCAGAACCACAGAACACTTTTATAGTTCACCTCAGTACTCTGGCTTTTGCATTTATGGCTGCAGAGATTTAGTGTGGTGATATTTTTTACCAGATTTTTCTGAGCCCATGCAGTGATTTCCACTACCAGAATTGTGTTTTTTTACTGCAGTGGAGTTTTTTAATTGCAGCACCTGATGTCAGCACAGCCATCCAGTAGTTGGTTTTTGTATCTTCTCACTTGCATACAGATATGTCTCTGGATTGTTTATCTTTTAATGATATTTTTAGATACTACCCTTTTTCAAAAAAACCATAACAATTTCTGTCATCATATTTTGCCAATTGTACTATTTATGATATACACGTACTATAGTGTCAAGTTATTACTGTTTTCAGTTTAAATATAGGGTTTAAATTATTTGGATATTGTTGCATTCCAGTTTTTAAATTGGGACAATTTTGCACAGCAGCTAAGCTGTTTGAAAAATATGGTGTGTATAATTACAGACAAAGGATGAAATACACATCCTAATGGCAGGATGGCACATCACAAAATGAATGATTGTACTTAAGGGTTAATTCTGATGAGAATAATGCTTTATTTTTCTACTGAAACACATGTATGACACATTTTAACTTTGGCATAAAAACAACAACTGTGTATGTAAGTTTGTATGACATGCAGAGGATACATTTGATGTGCATGTCGTCATTTTGCATTTGTTTGTCCTCTGTAGTTTAGCTTTTGGATCAAGTCTTTAAACACACACACACAACACACCACCAACACACAAAAATTACAAGATGCACATCAAATTGGTCCTCTGCATCGTCACATTTTGTGATACATTTTGTGTCACATTTCATATATGTATAAAAGTCCAGGTGTTCATCTGAAACCCCATGTCAACTTTCCTCATTGAAAAATGACTTTAATAATGAAGAGCAGTTAGAAGAGTGATCTGTTTCTGTCTGTGACCTTTTGCTCCTCCAGTCCGTCTGTGTTTCCCACAGGAGTTGCTCCTGTCTTGCATCGGCCAGGGCCCTGCAATCTTCCTCTCTGTCACCGAGCTGCACTTTGGCACCATCCCAGTGCTTACTGATGTTCCAAGGACGCTGCAGCTGTCCAACCAGTCTCCCATTCCTGCCCGCTTCTGTGCACAAATGGTGGGTCCAGTCCCATGTGGTTAGTGTCAGGATGGAACAAAGAAAGATCAGTGTACCTTTTTTTTCTACTAGGATAAGCTTTAGCGCAGTTTTCACGACATGCATGCTAGCTGCTACTGCACCTGATTTTCCCAAGCTTGTTACCCTGTGCCCTTAATTAATTCCCAGCCTAATTGAGTGTATAATGAATGAGCTGATTGGCTGAATGGTTTGTTGGCTTTTTAGTTAATTGGCTGCCAATGTGATTCTACTACCAGGAATTCCACGTTGGGCTTCTTTGTTTGCTGTGTCACGTCTCTCATCTTGCACTATGTAGGCATTATCAGGGCCAAGTATCTTAATGGTCTTCCTTATCCATTACTTTAGTGTCTATTAATCTGCATAATGTTGGAAAAAAAAGTGGTGTAATTTGGGTTTATTGTATAGGGCTTAGTCCAATCCTGGTCTGCTCCCCACGGCTGATGGATGTTTCCTTAAAGATAAAACTCAGCTTAATTCCCATAGTCACATATCTTATTTAACTGGCCTACATTCTCCTCATTTTCATTTTCCTGTTCACTGATGTTTCATTATTAGAAGGGCTTTCTTTGTTTTCAGATTCCAGATAATTTTAGCAGTAGGCTTTACAGCATTTATCCTGGGAAGGATTTTAAACATATAAATGACACAGACACTCATCCTTAAAGTGCACTGCTGAGTAAATACCCTGACCCTGTCTTCTCCTCTAAGGCTGAGGACTTGTCTTGATAATGCAAGAGGTTTTACAAAGCATTTTTCAGTTCCAATCGATTGAAAGTTTTCTTGAATTACATTACAGGCACTTGATAGCATGGGCTTCCAGCCAGAAAAGGCTTGTGTGAGGTGCCAGACGAATGTAAACTTTTTATAAAAGCAGATTAATCTGCCCTTTATGTATATACCTCCATCTGTGCTAGATGCCTCATACTGTAGCAGTAAATGAGGTATTTGGAAAAGGGGTCTTCACTCCAGAGACAGCCACCTGGTTCCATTTTAAACCTCTCCACCGTGATGAAGCTTGAAGCAATCAATGGTGTTAAACCTTGCTAATGCAAGCGTGATCTGATTATTGAAATTTCAGCCGACTTGTTCTTCACTCAGAATCTTCTCTCAAGGGGAAACTGCCGCATTCCTGGTCCAGGCCCCTATCGACCATCTCGCTCTCTCACTCGCTTTCACTTACTCTCTCACACTCTGTTTTTCAAATGAAGGCTGAGCGAGTGATCTCTGACTCCCCAATGACTCCTCTGTAGTCTCACATGGATAAAATGATAGCCTTCTCCCTTATGTCTCCTTCCCCAAGTGCCATCTTCACTGCAGAGAATAATGTGCTTGCAGTTTTCCCCTTGCTCCAAGGGCAAGCTCTGCTGCTGTTTGTGCTGCTGATTGTGTTGTTTTAGTATAGGCCCTCTTTTTCTTGCTCCAGGTCCAACAAGCTGACAACAGACTTCAGGCTGTAAATGAAATCTAAATCAAGTGACTTTCTGCAAGAAAATTTATTACTCTCACTGAAGGTTTGGGCTCTGGTTTAAACTGTAGCCCAGGGCCCAGGTTTTGGCTTGTGCATGGTTGCCCTCCTTGCGCCCTCTGTCTTAACAGAGCTGGATGCTCTTGTGCTCGAGAAGAATAAATACATTGCGAGGGAGTGGGTAGTTTAAGGGCAGTTTATGTGATTCTGACTTAGACAAGAGAACTGGGAGTGTTTGGTGCAGGATTAGCATTTATTTGCAGGTATACCTTTAAGGCATTGCTTTGCTAAACAAATATTGCTGTATAAATGTTTTTACATTGAATGCATGGTGCAGTGCATTGGCTTGACTTGTGTACTTCATTTCTAAATTTGTTTTATTGAAAAAAGTGAAGTTTAAAGTTGCTTTATGAAGTGAAAGAAACAAACTCATTTTTGTGCAAATGTTAGTTCACTTATTCCATATTTGATAAATTGTTTGTAGAGTTTTTCTGCTCCTTTTTTAGGATTTGTATCTACTCTAACTTGCAGAATTCTTTTGGTTCTGTGATATTCTGGTACTGCAGATGTTTGTAGCAATGAGGTGTGTATTAAATCATTGTGGTGCTGTAGAAGCCAGGTCCTGTGATGTTTCAGGTGTTGGCTGCCTTCTCCTAGCACTGGTCAATCATTTGTTTGTTGTTAATTAATTCATGACTCAGTATTTATGCTGTAAAGGGATCAATACACATTTTTTATTTGCAGAAATGCAGCTTCACATTCTTTCAGTGTGCATAATTGTTAAGTACCATTGATTATTTCAAGGGGTATTTGGCCAGTTCTTCATCTTCTCAGTGTCTTGTCACCAATTCCTAATTCTACTCAGTGTTAGTTATCATTCATTTAGTCATCTTCTAACATGCTTAGCCTTCCGAGCCACTGGGAAGAGTAAGCGCATCTTAAAAGCAAACCTGACCTAACTTAAATTAAATATAATTAAACTTAGGATAACTTTTGACTAAAGTAGGTTAATATGATATGATATGAAAGCGGCAGCCTTTAGCAATATGCAGAGGTCATGATAATGTGTTGTGCAGTTATAAGCCTCAGAGGAAGAAACTGCAGCAATTTCATGTTATTATGTGTTGTCAAAGTAACGCTTTATATTCTACTGTTTTGTATCATTTATACTAATTGTATGAAACTATTTACCTCTGAATATGAACATGTTTGTTTACCTGAATTTGAAAATATTTTTTCTGAAATTGAACTTTATGTAGAATTTGGCTAGGCGCTTGTGGCATAGAGATAGCAGGAGTGATTTGCCTGTATATGAAAGTTTTTTTTTATCCAGCTTGGTTGAGTGGTAGTGAAGGTGGTAGTGAGATAGTGAGGATGAGCGAGCTGAATCAGTAGTCAGAACTTGCCTCTGTGTGGTTCTACATGACTGCTGCAGGGATTAGGCTTCTGTCACTTGCCGCTTCTCCAGCTTAACGGCATCCCTCTGCCTACCACACACACACAGCCATAGGGCCACATGTGCACTGACGTAATCACCTACAAACACTTCGTATCAGTTTGGAGGAGTTTGCAATGACAAAAGTTACTTTTACATTTCATTCATGTGAGATGTTTACATGCCTTTGGGAAGGAACTTAGCTTCTTTGCCTTTGTCCGCAGTTGCATGGAACAAGCAATGGGACAGATGCAGGTGGAACATGATGAATGCAATGTGCTGTGCCCAAAAAGCGGTGCGAGCCCCACTGAAGAAGATAAATAAAACGCCATTAATCAGAATAACCCACTCACATCCCACCACTATTCTCTTCCCTTACTTTGAAAAATCCCAATTAAAACTTTCTGTGGGAGACATCAATCAGCCCAACACATTATGGGAATTGATTTTAATCTGCCTTTTAGCTAATAGTCGAGGCTGCCTGCAGGAGGAGATGGAGCGGATGAAGACGGGGGATGGTGCTGTGTGCAAAATGCTTAGAAATAAAAAGATGAGTGTAGGAAGGCTGCAGGAATTTCCTTATTTGGCGTGTTTCCCACTCGAAAGCAAGAATACAGCGCATTTTTTTTCTCTGCTTAAAATGGAAAGTGTGAAGGATCTGGCTTATAAGGTTATCCTCGTTATCTTTTGTGAGAATAGCCCTGTGCTGGCCTAGAGTCTGACTCCCACAACTGATAAAACACTAGCACAACTCTTATTGCCTCCATTAGCCTCTGTGCACTCTTCCACAGTCTGATAGATGAGTACAAATTTCTGAGCCCTCCTCTCACTCTTGTTCTATTCCCTCCTACTCCTCACAGTCATCCTCCAGAGAACTTGCAGATAAAGGGAATCCTACTGGAGAGGAAGCACACGCACACAAGTATCTCTACATGCCTGCTCATTAAAAAAGCATTCCTCATTAAACTACAAGGCTGAGACTGAGTGGCTGAGTGGCAACTCGTTGAAACCATGTTAAAGGAAATTTTTGGGAGATCCTAATTCAATATATGAGATGCTAACTTAAGATAGGAGGGGTGGATTTCAAAACAAACTGGTCAAAAGTAAGACATCTTTCACTGCTGTTCAACTAGGTTGGTAAAGCATTGTGCTAATTACACTGGGCTTTTCTGTTTACCGCATTCATTTTTTTTCGGTTTTTAAACTTTTATTTATGTCTTTTAAAATGCCATTTTTAAATGTCCTCCAAGTGTAAAGAGCTTTTGCTTTGTGTTGTGTCTTGTATATTAACAGAAGGCTGTTTGTTGGCAGGCTCGGAACAGGTCTCAGTGGCGTGTGGAGCCCACAGAAGGAGAGGTTGCCCCAAATGGGCAGCTTGATCTGAGGCTGGTGGCCCACCTTGATGACACACTGCCCTTCCAGGACAAACTACAGCTGGCCATCCAGGACAGTCAAATCCACACAGTTACCGTGTCGGCCACGGGCAAGGGCACGACTATAATCACTGACCGGCCCTTTGCCCCCAGCCTGGACCTTGGAGCCCATTTCAGGTACACTCTAAAACGTTTCTAAAAAGTTTCAAATCAAGCAAGAATTTCAAAGCACATGGAGAAATATCAGATTTACACTGTTTCACTATTAGCCCAAATGTAGTCAAACACACTTAGGCCCAGATGTATTTGGCAAATGTTTGATTTTATAATTTGATATTACTTACACAGTGCTAATTTATGGAAATGAGCTTCCATTACTTGTTAGCTACATTAGCCTCTTTAATCCATTACAAAATTAATGTCGGAAACCTCAGACACCAAATTGGTGCAAATGCCAAATTTTTCATTTATTTATTTTCCAATCATAACGAGCATCGAATACAAGTTACTCATCTTTTCTGAGCTATTTCTGAGCAGACTTGGTAGACCACCAAAATGGTCAGCACCACTTTCTTAAAACTTTCATTTTTGTGTGGGAACATATCAAGGCAGAAGATGAATAAACTGAATCATTAAAAACATTTAATGTATAATTACTTGTTGTGATTTTTGCCAGTTATGATTGTAAATTAAATGAATGAAGGCTGGTCTCTGACTTTTGCACAGTGATGTATGTTGCCACCTGTTGCAAATCTGGCCACCTTTAAATTTCTCCAGTTAATTGTATTGCATTCACTATATGGAATGCTTGAAGCTCATCTGGTTCCAGTTTAGAAAGTCTTTCATAAAGGTCATCTACCTAAGCACTAAAACAGCCTAAACAGCCATCCACTGTTTGATTTGCAGCTCCGGCCCATGCCAGTATCACTTTAGAGTGACCAACAGAGGCGCTCGTTTACACCAGCTCTACTGGACCACAGAAGGATTTCCACAGTTCCGACGCCGAGGCCCAACTTCCATTAATGCCTCCAGGGAAGGGAAAGCCAGGAGTCCATTGGCAACTCCACCTCTGGATGCCCCCATCTTTACCCTGACGCCTGTGCGGTTGGAGCTTGCGCCGGGCCAGTCAGCTAACATGCTGCTGGAGGGCTCCTGCAACACGCCCAAAGTATAGAAATTGCTGCGTTCTGAAAAATTATCATAACAAATGCCTGAATTACTTAAAGCTCCAATTAATAATCAGTGTAGCTGTTTATTGTTTAGTATCACAACAACAGAGGCTTTCAAATAGTAGCCAGGCTGGCCCCAAAGACTAGATGTTTTACTGTGGCTTTTGACTGTGCAAATATATTTAATTTATTTGAACTTCTTATGGTCCTGCTTGAGAAATCCTTAAGCTGGCTACGACAGACAGCACTTTGTGCAAAATGATGAACAACTGTGCCGATATGTTCATCAGCATGCTTGTAAGTGATTGCCACATTTCCTCCTCAATGTTACACATACCAGCACAGACTGGTGAAGGTTGAATAACATGGAGATAAAGGCTCTGAAAACCACCCTTAATCTTTTCTTAATGGAGCCGTGCTGAGCAGCGTATCGACTTCCTCTCTGGGGCATTGCTGCCCTGAGCCCCTATTGATTGAATGGGGAGCAGCAGAGGAGGGAAGGTGAGGAGTGTAGATAAGGCCATGGTCCTGCGGCCCACGCTAGGGCTCCACATCTCTTCTTGGCCCTGGCTGGGGTGTATTTCATCGTGCTGGGGCTCAGGGCTGACAGAGCACGGCTGTATTTCACAGCAGTGCTGTCAAGCCTGCCTAAAGATCGTTTTAAGATAAGAGATGAGACTATGAAAATGGTGCATATCAAGCAAAGAGCTTGGAAGGTTTAAAGCAGTGAGTGTGTGCATGTGTTTGTATTTAGCCCTTTGTGAGGATCAAGTGTCCTTATGATAATAGGAAAGCCTCATGTTTTGTAGACTTGATTCCCCTCAGAAGAAATATATTTTTTTTTACCAAAACATTCAGTGTGGTATTTTTTAGATATTGCCCAAATATAGATCACAGACTCATACAGAAGTACTTTTATTATATCATGTCAATATAAAACATAGAAAAAACTTTAATAACAGGATGCCAAAATTACACCAATTAACATATTGAGAAAAAACAATGCAGAATTAAAATTTTAGCCTGCGACAATAAAAAAGCCAAAAGCCAGTTCCTGAAGTTGTGGGACAGCTTTTTATAAGATACGATAAAGAATACATATTCTAGAAAAGGCACGTATTTTTGACATTTTATAAATAAAATTGATGTAAAACACTGTTACTGTCGAGATTTGAAATCTACAGTCCAGTTAGCATTTTAAAATTAAGCTGCAAAATCAACACGTTTTAAACATATTGTTTTTCTGATGTCACAATACATCCACGGATATCCACGTGCAGAAGTTAAACGCTAATAACTTTTATGTTATACATTATAATATGATGTAAAAACGTTATAAGACGTTTTTCAGCCCACAGTGTTCTCTGTTATTAAACACAGTTTTCCCAGTTTACAGATGACACCTGCTAGCTAACAGAAGGCTGCATGAGCTGGCACTGCTTTATGAATGTGCCTCTTGGGAACACCTCAAGTTGCTTTCTAAACAGGGCTGTCAGAAAAGGGGTCCCTTACACATATCCTTATTATGTGCAATGAACAAATACAGTGTGTTTAAGGGAAAAAGAGACAGAAAGAGAAGTTGTGGTAAAATGTTAAAACGAATGACAAATGTTTTGTGTACATACAGTCTAAACATGTGTTCCAAATGCACACTGGAGAAAAAATATATCCAGTAAAATGTAGGATATGGGCACTTTAGGTCCAGTTGAAGTCCACAGGGCACAAAGAATAAGAGTAACCTATACGTATATGTGTCTATGTGTGTGTTTAGGTTGTGAGGGAGACTCTAGTATGCCATGCTGTCGTGGGACATCAGACTGCAAAGGAACGCATCATCACTGTGGACATCACATGCCAGTTCATTGCCCCAGTTTTGGACATGTCCTCCCAACAGCTCAATTTTTATGTGGAGAAGGTGTGTGCGTGCCTGTGTATGGATGTGTGGATATGTGTGTTCCTGTGTGTTTGAATCTGATCAAATGCTCCTTTTCATTGAAAACTCTCTCCTCCAGCATTATATAACGTTAACCTACTTTGTTATGCCGGCATTTCATAATGTCACCAGAGCAAGATGGAGGGGGAAGTGAGGCAGAATGCAGAGTTGCGTAAGAACTTCTGCATCAGATGTCATTTCTGTAACCCCTGCGTTGAGAGACTTGTGCCACAGCTCAGTGACTGAATGCTGAGATTTGGTTCATCAAAGGTTCCTTCACTGTTTTATTTACTGGAAGGGCTGCTTTACACGCCAGTAAGGTGTCAGTCTGTTCAATGTGCTTGGTTTGTGGCAGTTACCTAAATTTAACTTAGTACAGCAAATGCATACTTTACATATATATTATGTATACGTTGAAAGCTAAATGTATTACACCACCATTAGTACTTTTAATAAAATACAACTTTTTATAAACATCCTGTTTGATTTCACATTTGAACTAATTAGTAGGATTATTACTAGGAAACTATTGCCTTTAAATTCAGTTATTACTAGAAAGCTGCATCTTAGCTTCTAGAAAGACACATCTAAAAGCACAGAGAACTAATTTATAATAAAATAGATCATTTTTAATTAATCGTATTTCAAAAGATGAGATAAAATTTCAGAATAAATAACAAAAATTAACAAAAATAGTGTAATGTGTATTTGTCATTTAATACCTTCTCTGTTTACAGAATTGCTGACATATGGAATAAAATACCTAAAAAATGTGAAATATTTTGTAATATTTAAATCTTCATGTAAACATACGAAATTAAACATAAGAGCCCAAAAATCCAAAACGTTATTTATGTGGCAAGTGATACTCAACTTTTGTACATTAACAATAGAAACAAAAACAAAACTGCACTCTCCTACAGTTAGTTACAATAAACCAGTATTACCACTCATTGCAGTTTTCTTGCCTATGTTCATGTGTTAGATGTAGATTTTGTCATCTTTCTTTCTCTTCCATGAGATTTTATCACCACAGTGTGCTGTGTTCCTTTACCATTTTTTCTGTATGTCTATATTCTTGTTGTAACAGTATATTGAAAAAATAACAGCACAGAAAATGATCCAAACTGAGAATAGCTGCTCGCTAAATATTGACTGAAAAATCCATATGCCTCAAACAGGAAATCCAAATAATTCCCATGAATGCAATTTGAAGGATGGGTTGCCATAATTGAAAAAAAAAATGTAAAAGCTGAGTAGGCACAGTGATCCAATATTGACAGTGTTAGTCCAAACTACATATGCCTAACTTGGATGTACACATAACAAAAGCCCATACTGGACTGATTTTGTAAGTGTGGCACAATACAGCCCATGTGTTGTGTTGTAGACATTGTCCTACCTGGTTCCTATCACAACCATTGTAAAGAAATCTGTGTCTATAAGCTTCTCTAAAATTAATCATTTTACAACAAACTGAACGACTTTATGTATGTCTCAATCATTCAATTATTCTAAAACAATAGAAAAGGTTGTGGAATTCCCCCATTAAGTATATTTCTCACTAGTTTATCTCTGCTCCTCCTTTATTCCAATAGAGCTGAAGAATAAGCACTCCAGCTTAGGAGAAACCATCATCATAATAAAACTGATTTTCTATCTGCCCTATATCACTTTTATCCCCCCTCCCCCCAGTACACACACACTTTCTCTCTCCTTTTTTGTCTTTTCTTCATCTCTCTCACACAGACAGACCCTCTTATTATTCCTTCATTCTCAACTTCAGCTATACTGATTTTCATAGATCTCTACTATCTTCTGACAGCTTCTTTCAGGGTCCCTTGCACGTCGGCTTTTTCAGAACTAAAAATGCTAATTTGGCGTGGTGGCATTCTTTTATCTTATTCACTCCCATCTGTGTGTTGACAGCTCTGGCTTTTAGATTTACAGGCAGCTCCCATAGTGGGACCTGCAGGACTGAAGTACGTAAAGAGAAAGAGGGGGTGGGGGGTGGGGGGTAAGGGAGGAAACTCTAATGATTGAATTGGAAGACAGAAGAGAAATGAGAGAGGATGGAGTTTTGGTATGGATGGTCTGGATGGGAAAATGCCATTATGGCCATCATGCAGTCATGGTGACTATGCAGTGTTAGAGCAGCATTGCACAATATTAAAGCCTCTCTCCTTAGTGATTCTAAGCAGGTCAGTCCTGACATGCAATTGTCAAGATAAACATCTGTCTATTATACTTAAAGTAATTTATGAGAGTCTTTTGGATGCACTTCAGTTTGCCTTATTGTTAGTGATAGCTGTTAAGTTTTATTAACTCATTGCAACTCTGTATCCCCCCAGGTTCCAGGCATGTCTTTGGTGCCTCTGTACAAGAGTTTGCGTCTGAGGAGTGTATCCACACTGGACCTCTCTATGGAGCTCACCCTGGCTGAGCCTTTTGGACTCTGCGACCATGCGGGTGATGTGTCATTCACCACCTCAAAGGTATAAAAACATATTTAGAATATTGTCGTTTAAAGCTTAGCAGCCTTTTTGGCTCATGAATGCCTATTTACGGTTGTGCAGAAACTGTACTATAGCTTTTAGTTGGCATGAAACTTAATAACCAACATTGCATGAGAAAGTAAGTGAACCCTTTGGAAATATCTCAGTTTTTCAATTGATCACTTTTAAAATGTGAATTAATTGTTATCCAAGCTCATCACAAACCACTCTACTTTTCATGTCTTTCACTGGGCACTTTGGAAGTAGAAAATGGATGTGGATGACTTCTCCAAGAGCTAATTGGAAAATGTGTTTCAATTTAAGAGATGAGTTTGTAAGTGTGGGTTTCACAGGTCCTTTGCCCATTAAAAAAATGGCAGCACACAAAGCAGGGTTACTGACAAATCTGTTCCTCTTAAGGTTAATGTGAGCCATGTCTTGATGCAAAAACTTTCGGAAGTTTTGATTTGATCAGAAGATGCATGAAGCTGGTGTAGAATCCAAACTTTTTTACTAAACGTGCTCAATAAAAAACATGGGTGGGGATTGGGGAGTTTTGTTGGGGGTTATACATGGTAGAACCAATTTTTGACAATACTCAAAATAACCTCTACAGTAGAGCTCCATCTAATACCAGACATACATTGTATTCTGTTTTCTTGTGTTCTTATAGAGTTTGTTGCTGGGCGTGGGTGCAGAGACTGAGCTGTGGATTTGCTTTGACCCCTCATTCCGGACAGATCTTGTAAGCCGAGTGGCTGAGGAGGTGTTGGAGGTGCGGTATAGTGGGCACCCTCAGTGTGACACTGTGACTCTGCGAGGTGAGGTGCACTTTCCCAACTTGCATTTCTCCAGCAACATGATGGACTTCGGATGTGTGCTCAATTACACTGAGGCCCAGCAGCAAATCACCATGACCAACTGCAGCCCACTCCCTGTCTCCTACCGCTGGGCCTTCCTGTTGAACCAGCAGCAATACTCCATCAGGTAGTGGCAGAAATAATTAGCAAATTCTTTTTGACCTGTATTCAGACAGAAGACAGTACTAATACAAGATATTGAATGTTTTGACTAATTAACTGTTTTGTATGTACAGTATATATATACACAGATTTAAAATAGTTTGGACAGCGTATATAATTTGTATCACCTTTCCTTTTAACAGTGTTCAATAATCATTTGGGATCTGAGGACACCAGCTGTTGTTGTGAAAGTGGATTTTTTTCCTCTATTCTTGCTTGTGATAACACTTCAGTTGCTCAACAGCCTGAGGTCTTCATTGTTTTATTTTGCGCTTTTTAATAAGCTTCACTTTTCAGGTCACTCGTGTGCAAAGGACTTTGGGTTACAGGTGGCCACTAAGGACATACCAGCAGCATTTTGAGAAACCTTTAAGTGTAAGCTGTGTTAAATGACTTAGCGGCCAAAAAATGTCCAGTTAGACCATAGTCTAGGCCATAGTCTAGCTTTTGGAACGCAACTCAACTCAGCAGTGCTAATTAGCTGATGGGCTGAATCATATGTATTAGGGGGAGGTAGAATTCTAAGCTCTGCAGCACTGTGGATTGCAAGGAGCTGAGATTTATATCTGTGGAATTTTAAACTAAGGTAAACGTTTCCTGTACTGGAAACTAAAGGACAACCTGAAGGACCACCCAAGAAATGCTAGCTAATAATGATTAAAATACAGGAGAGCTGGCCACTCAGCATTTTGCAGATGAGTCGATAGTCACTCATCCATGTATGCTTTCATTCACATTAGCATTTTTAGATTATGCTTTTGTTCGACCTCAAGCTTAGGCGCATATCTAACCAAGTTGTGGAAGATCATCATCAGACACTTGGCTATCATAAAATGAGCCAAATGGCATTATTCATAAAATGCACACGTCTCCTTAGTAGGTTAATTAATTTATATCACATTTTATAGTCCACACTCAGCTATATTTCTGATGTCTCTTACGTGCCAGTAGTCCTGTCCCTCACACTCACACGCAAAGCACTTTTTGCAGTGTGGACAGCACTGAGAGTTGTTTAAGGACTAGTATGCTTTTAACAGAGGACGCTCTGGTGAGAGGGGGATAGACGGTGTTGAAGCAGCTGCCAGTATACTAGCTAATTAAGACGACATTTAGGCAAGCTGTTTCCTTCCTCCCTGTTAAACAAGAGGAGCCTGCTCCATGCCGCTTAAGCAAAATGCCATTCTTTCTCTAAGGAGCGATGCATAGTCTTTGCCTCGCCTTGTTAAAGTGGTTATACAAATGGATAAAATGGATTATTACTATATGTACCTTCACATCAGTTAGTTGTTAACCTTAGTGGGCAATAGGATTCTGATGAAGCATGTCTTATAGAGAGGAAAAATGATAATGTTTTAGGTGTATGCTGATAAATAACATCACAATAAAGTTTTCAGACTATATTGTCAGAGCTTTCAGAAACATACTTGTTACCAAAAAGACTGCAAAGAAGTGGCTGAGTGGATATATGGCATTATATTATTTATTCATATTTATCAATTGCTTGTTTTTTTCCTCCTCTTCCTTCTTGAATATTTAATTAAGATGAAATAAATAAATTACTTTAATCTTTGTTTTGTTATGTGGTTCAACAGTACTGCTGCTGCAGTTGTGACCATAAAAAACCTAAGTACTGTGATAAAGTATTACATTAATAGTTAGAGACTTCTTTCATTTATTTCACAACAGCAATTCCATACACAGATTCTTCAACAACTAAACATAGCAGCGTAGCAGTTTTTAAAGAAGTCTACACACTTTTCCATGCTTCCGAAGTTCAGTCTTAAAAGTTGGTTGCAATAAAAAAATACTCTATAAATGAAATATCTATATTATATTTTTGTATTTTAATCAGAAAAATTACTACACATCTAAGATGTGGTTCTTTCAGACCCATTCTGTGAGAAGACATCGAGATGTCATCTCACAGAAGATGATGGACAAAGACACCTGTTTCTAGATTTTTTTAGATCTGAACAGGAATGGAGCTTGATTATCTCCTGATGAAAGTTGAAGTGCTGTTCCTCTGATAGTGTTGACGTGGTTGTTAGAAGTCACACTTTCTGTATCTTTTCATTGTTGTTTAAATTCCATTTTGGAAACTCTTATTTTTTCACATATTTTCTTTTGTCTTTTCTCATTTTCATACAAGTGGATTATCTTATGTCTAATATCCCCAGGAATAGCTGAGCCCTTTTGGAAGTACAAGAGCAAGAAATTAGATTGCAATTGAGGTGTGTTTGGGCAGTTGTTTGTGTGAATCTTAGTGTCTCTTTGAAGAAGAAATACTATTACAGACTTCTGAGGAACAAAGGCTAACTAAATCATCCATCCTTAATCTCAAGAGTTGTTTGTCCTTTGCTGTCTTAGAGTCCTTAATAGAGAATAGAGAAATTTGATTAGGCATGCGGTTAAAGCCCAGCTAAAACACTGCTTTGGCACTCTCATTTTGCCCATAAAGATACTTGGCTGCAACATACCACTAACACTGTAAACCAACATTCATCACCTTTATGGAACACTTTCTTTTTTATTTTTTTCCTTGTTTTTCTTCTCCGTCACAGTAAGTTCTCCGTGTCGCAGATCTTTCCCCTATTGCACAACAGTGCTGCCAGTCTGAGAGAGGGAAGGTGTGTGCACCTTCTGCAGTGAATTTGAAGCCTGACACCACATCTTTCAAACTACTGACCATGCAGCATGCACTCATTTCTCAGCGTGCTTGGAAGGGGACATCCTTGATGACCCTTGGCACATGGCATAATTGGGACCTGAACCTGAAACCCTGCTGCAGGGCGCATGTCTGCAGTGCTGAGCAGTTCTGGGGCTGAACATGCATGCCTGTGAGGAAATGTGCATTGCTTTTGATTAGGGCTGGAATTGGACAGATCCAGTCAAGCCTCACAGGCCATAAGAAGAGATTGAATGAACTGCCATGGTTGAGTACGCTGTGGATGATTTATGAAGCAGTCAGCACTCTTCCCTATGCTGATAGTAGTGGTTAGTGGTACTTAAGCTCATAATCACAATTTCATTTAGTAAAAAAACATTTTGTAAGCATTATCACATATGTGATTTGATTTTAACTGAATATTACATTTACTGTATTATTGAAGATTGTTTGATGAATTGGTATACTGTAAACTCCAGAATTCATTTATGGAAATAAGCTAGAAACAATATATTAAATAAACCATGCATGCAATGAGTGATATTGGCATATTTTTAATTTTTTACACTGGGTTTTGGAGCAAAAAATAGTTTCAGTAGTAACACAATTTCAAAAATGGTTTCAAAAATATTGGCAGCAACATTATTAATATTTAGTGAAACTTTACCTTGCAAGAACTGATGGTTGATGGTTGATGGTTTTATGGACCAGTCATTCATTAAGAATATTGGCAGTTTTTTTTTATTCTCTTTGCTCATGAGCTGCCTTTTTCAGTACACATCACAAATTGTTTAGTTGTGTTAAAACGTGACGACTGAGAGGGCAAACTCTGATTTTGTGTTTCTGGAACCATTTCTGTGTGGAATTTGAAGTGTGTTTAGGGTCATTATCTAACGTCAACAGCCCCACAGCAGTAATTATCCCCCCAAAATTTGACAGTGGATTTCATGTATTATTGATTGTGTGGAGTGCCTTTTTTCACACAGCATGATGATGGTGTGCATGAGGTGGTCCCATCTGACCATATGACATACATTTTTCAATTATATTAAAAAGTTTTGGCGAAACCCTCCAAAAAGCTTCTGGTCATGGTGGCTGGTCATGGTGTCTGACAGTTGAGTACTTTTTTTTTTGGAGCAGGTTCAGTTGATAGCTCTTTGGTTTTACAATTGTTGATGGGTAATAAGAGGACTGCACATGTGTAACCTCATATTTATACCCAAAAAAAACAACAAACTGTTGACAATGAAGTTCATACAGAGCCATATTGTTTGTTCCAAAAACATTTTTGAATACAGGATTGGCCAGCAATTTCTCCAAATGTTTGCATAATTATATTGTTTATTTTGTATAATTTTTGCCAATAATTATGGGGTGTACTGTATATGACAGTGTCAGGAACGCTTTAGTGTCCTTGCATTTCAGGGAGCAGACCCTTTGCATAAACATAGTGGCTGCCCAAAACAGCATGCAAAGCACAAAGCACTATTTTAAATCTCAGTTGTCAATAGTAGGCCAACTCCAGGCTGCACGGACCAGAGTTTTTATAGTTTTTAATTGTTCTTCAGCAGCTGCCATGTCCTACCTCGAATAAATCAATACCCCTCTCCGTGGGACTGGAGTGCCGACCGGTGAAGATTAATCACTCCCCTGCCTCTCCTCAGCCGCCCACTGGCCCGGCCGCCCAATAACACCGTGACCTTTCCTATCAATACCTCCGTGCTTTCAGCACACATTGTCCAGCCTGCTAATTAAAAGCCCATCAGTAATTAAAGCCACTGCAAAGGCTCCATCATTGCCCCGTTCCGCGCTGTATCACCACCTGCTATGGGGTGTGGGGGGTTTGCTGACAGACAGGGTTTTTTCCTCCGAATTAGCTGACTCATATTCAGCATCCATGTAAGAAATCTGATGAGAAATCTGATTGCTTTCTCTACTTTCTCCTTAAAGGTTTCACAGGGAGAGGAGCATGATGGAGGGAGCTGCAGAGGAGAAGCGAGAGGAGGCACAGAGGGGGCCACTGCATGTGCAGGAGGCTACCAGCGGCTTATGCTGGAACAGGTCTGACATTTTGTTTGCTGAAGGCTGGAAGCAGTTGTTGCCAAAGTCCACTGAGCCACCCTTGCTAATTTGCAAAATAATAATGAAAATGAAAATAAAGACAGATATCTTCCATGAATCACATGACAGCTGTTTGGTTCTTCTTGTTAGAAGAACAATACCCACAGTCACACCCAAAAACAATGCAAATTATGTATCCACCGCACACTGAGTGGTTGTCTACAGCAGGCGAAAAGCTTGGGGCTGACTGTGTTTTTGTGTCTTTTGGTAAATACCCTTTCACGTCCCCTAAGAGCCTTCAGTCGAGTGGCTTCCCTTGAGAGTCTGTACCAGATTTCCTACGCCGCATTAGACACCATAATGAACACTGCTATTCTTTTAGTGCTGTCAGATTTGCTTAATTGAATTGTTAGGAGGCGTTGGGGGGGTTAGTGTCAGAAGAAGACATCCACAAAAATACACAAACAAGGGCAGTGGGACAGAGCAGTGCCGAACTCTTTAAATTAGATTTGTCGAAATAAAAAAAGCATTGTTTTCATGAATGTAGGAGATGTTTCCTTCTGCAAGGAGCCCTGAGGAGAGCATTCATTATCTATATTAAATTGTACCTTTTCTTCTTACATGAGTGTAGGGCTTCAATTGGCTTCATTCCTCATACAATACTGCCCCCTGCTGTTTCTCAACAAAAAAACAACATTTCTCTGCAATCCTACTTTGTGTAGTTCCAGTGAGAAGATTCAGGTTGACGGCTTCACAGCAGAGGGTAGTTGTATTTGGACATGTGACACATTGCCTTCACCTACACAGCTGGATCTTCCAACGCTTGTGGGGAGTGGGTGGAGTGAAGAAAGGTGTGGAAAGAGATAGCATCAAAACATTTTAGTCACAACTTTTGTGTCAGCCTTTTTTCACTTTGTGCTGTTGTTCTTTTTCACAATGCTGCTGTCTACTATCTGTTATCGGAGCTGCTTATGCATCTATGTGGATCCTTCTGCAGTACCATATTTGTTCTGGGCCTTAGATTTCCCTGTGGGGACATGTCGTGATAAATGACCCTTATTCAATTATTAAACCCTTTTTGTAATTAATGGGTACCGTGACAGAACCAATTTTAATTTGGCATGACTGCAGAAGCTGGTGGGCCAGGAAGGAGAAAGGCTGAAGCCTGGGAGTTTGACCATGATTGAGAGTTAATGGGATTTTGATGCTTTTTGATGAGTCATTGAAACCACTTCTTGATTTATAATCCCTTGTTTTCAGGCAAATTGAGGTCCCCAAAGCTCAGATCGAAGAGGGGGGGCAAAACAAGCAGAGAGTGATTGACAATGGGACGAAGAAAGGGGAGCTTTCCCCAAAAGAGTCACCTTTGACTAATGAACAGGATGTTCTCAGGATGGATGACCAAGAGAATAGTAGAGTGTTTCCAGCACAAAGGCCTACTCAGACCAAGCTGGAATTCACCACACCCAGCCTCACAGCCAAAGAGAGCCCCAGTGTAGGAGTGGAGGAGGTATGCATGCTTTTAGTTGTTTTATAATATACTTTGAAAGTGCATTTGAGTCTAGGATGAAAGATTTGTCATCAAAATGTTTTCTCTCTCTCTCTTTTTCACAGGTATTTGACATCTTGCCAATCTATGGACTGCTTCAACCTGGCGAGAGTCAGCTGATGAACTTCTCATTCTTTGGCCATGCTGACATCTGTGCTCAGGTGCTAGCACTATGCGAGGTAGAGGAAGGACCTACATATGAGATCGCTCTCAAGGGAGAGGCATCTGTGGTCACATATGTTCTGGACACAACTGACATCAATTTTGGCCATCAGGTTGTACTTCTGCTGTGTTTGTTAATGAAAAGGTGTCGGAGGGTGTAGTGTAATTCAACCTTTAAATCATTGTTTTTACTTTGTCAGCTGTTTGACCACGTGTGCGAGGCAGAAATCACTTTAAGGAACACTGGGAAGGTGGGGTTTGACTTCAGTGCTCTACTGGAAGAAGAACAGCTGACTTCTGAAGACCCTTTACCTGGCCAACCCCTTGTCATTCCGTGCATGGTAAGTTGATACATTACATCATAGACTTTCTTTCTTTCATTTCTTTAATTATGTATGTGGAAAAAATTCTACCACATTCAATGTAATTTCATGTTTCTCTGCAAAAAAGCTCAATAAAATCATATGGCAGATTGTTCTTCATTCAGTGTGTGGCTTGTGGGGGGGGGTGGGGGGGGGAAGGTATAATGCTTTTGTTTTCCATTAAAATATGGAGTTATGCCATATAGATACTCGGTTCGGAGATAAAGAAAGAGAAGTTTGGGGGTCATGTTTAGGGGACATTTAAATATAAATTGCCTTGGAAAGGGGCGGAGCTACAAACAAGGGACAAGTGAAGGGCCTGACAAGGGAGCCGAGACAGGAGGAGCAATAACCAAAACAAATAGAAGCACATGGCACAGGACAACAAAAGACACATGGAAATGACGAGAAAGACAGAAACGGAAAACCAGGGAAAATGTAGATAAACAGGGGCTAAACTAGACAGGACATGACACAACCTATAAGCACATTTATAATGCAAAAACCTAAAGCTACTCCTTAAGCAGTAAGTGCTGACATTGCTTTCTAAAACTCATACATCTTATTTTACCTATTTAAGTTAAATACTTATTAAAGGGTATGCAGTCTTTTGAGCTTGCCATTAAAGATAAATGGTGACTTGAGCTGTTCTAACCCTAACCATTGAAAGTTCCAAGAAAACCACTTTTATATTAGTATGTACTTGCATAACACAGCTAGATGTTTTGGTTATTATCTTTGTGTTTTTTATTTGCTATGTTCTGTTTTTGTTTAACCATTAATTTCATTAAGGCTAAACAAAGAGAACATCATCAACTAACTAACTGTACATATACAAGTTCTTAGACTGAAAATGTATAATATTTAAGTTAAAGGGATGTATCTGGCCTAAATGCATTTATTTGGTCAGACACTGGCTTTGCAATAAATACTAATAATTATGATGTTTTTGTTTAATCATTTTTAGACTTCTTTGTGGAAGTCCTGTATTAATATTGTAGTCCATGCAATGGCTGGGGATGCCAAAGAGACAACTGGAACCAAACATGGTGTTTTAAACTAGTTCACAACATATCAGCTAGCCAGCTAGCCACAACTTTGGCAAATGTTACCTATAAGTTGTACTATCATTAAATGGTAATTTAGTGTTACTGTTTACTGTATGTTAATTTGCATTTATTGTACTAAAATATGGTATTTTTACAAGGTGAAACACACTTATTGTCAAGGCAAGTGGCTTTAAATTATGTGCTGTGCAGGTGACCTTTGTACGCCACTGCACGTACATTTAATGCAAATGATGTTAGGTTAACATGAAACTGGTATGTGAGCTCTACTTTTCAGTAGAAATTACAGTGAACAAGCTGGTCCAGAAGAATGGGGAAATTGCAGATGCTAGCCATGTTGGTAATCATATGGAACTATGCAATTTTCAGGGAAATTGCAAGCTACATAGTAAGGCTCTCATAGTCCATACAGTGTTTTTTTACACTGTGGCCTTAAATGCAGGTCTGAGCATTTGTGTATGTAATATCTAATTGATGTGTTTTGGTTTGTCTTATCTAAAGGGCCATGTACAGGCACATACAGAAATGAAACTCACTGTGTACTACCTGCCTGGAATTCCAGAGGTTTTTCAGAAGAGTTTCCAGTTGCAGGTGGCCTTCTTTGAGCCAGAGATCATTATGCTAAAGGGAGAGGGCATCTTCCCTAGAGTGGTCCTGGACCTGCCTAGAGATCTGGGTAAGGACTTCTTCAAAGTATTGTTGCTGACCATGTGGTTGGCTAAAGACCTGAGATGTGTGTGCTTTCTGTATGTGAAAAAAAAAACCTAGATGTGTTGCCACTTTGTGAACATGTTAATCTTCCTTCACCATGCTTAATGAGTTGATATATTTCTATATTCCTTCCTTAACTAGAGACCAGGCAAGAAATTTTAAATCCTTCAAAATTCTACAGGATTCCTTATTTTTTAGTTTTATGTTATTACTTATTAATAACATAAAACAATATATGCTATAATTGAATTTATTGCAAATAATCATGATATTCTATTCAAATTCATCATACAGTCCTATACTTCCTAAACACTACTTCAGACTTCTGCTCCCTCAAGTGCCTGCACTATTAAGGGCCAGGCTAGAGGCCAGCCTTGCTTGACCTAGTGTAGTTGATTGTGAACCAACTTGAAGTCAACCATAATGGTGCTATAAATCACATACATCTAAACCTGCACTAGTTCAGAGACCTGTGGAAAACTCTCATTGATCAAAGCCTTCTAGTCTTGGGGCAGCCTGGAGATTCCTAAAAGAGTGCGATTAATCTGTGGAACCTGCCTAGAAGTGCACATTTACGCTTGCTGGGAGCTGTGATCCAGGGAAATGTCAGCAAATGTTGGTTTTGTAAG
The DNA here is from genome assembly GCA_024036415.1 of Prochilodus magdalenae. Lineage (NCBI taxonomy): Eukaryota > Metazoa > Chordata > Actinopteri > Characiformes > Prochilodontidae > Prochilodus > Prochilodus magdalenae. The sequence continues at coordinate 212,224 of JAMWET010004859.1, read as the reverse complement.
GGAAATAAAGCAGAGACTTTGATTCAAGGTATTGATTCGAAGTTCTGCAATGCGCTGCTTAGTCAGGCAACTAGGAGTAAAGAATGCAGATATCCAGGCTTTTTGGTATATGGTTGATCTATAGCATCATTGCTTTTCCATAACCTTCTGTATGGTTGATCTATAGCATCATTGCTTTTCCATAACCTTCAATAACCTTCTAGATTTGGATATATAATTACACTGACATAGATAAACTTGTTACCCAAATCTTAACAGTCTGCAAGTTGTAAAATCAAATGAACATCTAGGGATTATTATTTTGTACGATAAGTGTTATGATTTAGTTATTTGCATACTAATCCTACTTATTGGCCCAGAAACAGGATTTCTAACATAATTTGCATGAGCGGTACATGCTGTTGGCTAATTGAATGAAACTCCAGGTCAATCTTTGGCAAGGCATGCAAAACCAAGATAAATCTGTGTCTTTGTGTAGATGAGGAGCAGTATAACTCAGTGCTGAAGGTGGCTAAGGAGACTGTCGAAAGTGAGGTGCAAAGAGAGGAAGGACTGAGCAGACCTGATACAGGGGAAGGAGAACTGCAAGAGGATGATTATGTCCCCACCGTGAGTGTACCTCCAAGCACTGCATAGTCCACTATGCACAGTCCAGTTTCACCGACTGACTGCTAAATATACAGTACTGTGCAAAAATATATTTATTACTGTCTATTTCCTATTTCTTGGAAGATTACATGCAAACACTGCTTACATTGCTTTCATTAAAGAGATTTCAAAAATCTCTTTCAAAACACTCTTAGTTTTGATCTAAAAAATCCACAGGTCTTTCTGTCCATTGTACCACTTTAAAAAGACAGTTTAACACTATGGATCTAAAAGGATGTGTAGTTGCCAGAAAGTCGTTATTGAGGAAAGGTGTGTACCTGATAGTATCTGGTGTACATGTCAGTGGCTCCATAAAGAGGAAAGTTACTGGTGTTCTTAAAACAACTGAGCTCAACCTCAACATCACTGAATGCATTAGGGATTATGAGGATTGTGAAAATCCAAACAACATCTAAGACTGAGTTCTGCAGATGTGGAAAAATATCCCTATATGTTTCAAAACAGAATCAAAGCTCTAATAAATGATAATTGTGGACTGTAAAATATATTATTTGTAGTTTCAGCATTTAATTCTAATTTTGATTGTAAATTACATTAAACTAAAGAGTGCTCTCTCATGATTGCATAGTACTGTACTTGATTAAGTCTATTGATCGAAGTGTGTGTTAATGTAAGTGTGTTAAGTTTCAGGATAAGTTGTTATTGTTTATTATCTAGTGTTATTTTATACTGCATATCATAATTTTTCGTCTTTGTTTATTCTGCTGCATGTAGACAAATTTATATTTGTGCATGTGTGCAGTATGATGCTTTGCTGCAGATGGAAGTTGAGAGGCTCCTGGTAAAGGAAAATGCCTTAGCTACTGAAAAACCTCAAAGAGAGACTGAACAACAAGAAACATCCCGATCCAGCAGCAAATGGCGCAAAAAGCTTAGCAGGTAGGATCACGTATTACAAAGTCTATAAAGATCTTTGTTTTGATTAAAAAGGATGTGTGATTGTTTGTAATCTTCCCAACAGATTTGTTTTACCTGAATATGTCCTGGACTTTGGCTATGTGATCCATGGCAGCACCCCTACTCACATTATCAAAGTGACCAACACTGGACCTGCCTCTGTTTCTTTTAGAGCTGAGCGCAGTTCTCTTGCAGGCACAGGTTGGTTCATAATAACGTTACATGGCAATAATGTTGCAAAGTATCTGGATACTGCTTTACTATATTTGCAGTAGGATAGTTGAATGCAAATGTGATTTCCTTTTTGAAAATAAGTTAATAATGTTCTCTACATAGGACATATTTTGAGCACATATTCATTTAAAACATAATATTTATCTGTGCAAAATTATGGCATGTAAGTGCCATATTGGAGACATTGGAGGATGTGTTTGGACTGATTTACACTTAGAAAATAAGTAAAACAAGTATTGTCAAAATGTTGCAGCCTTTCCTTTCTTCTTCAGGATTCAGCACAGAGTTGGACAGGGTAAAGAATCTTCCCTATTGTGAGACAGAGACATTTGAAGTGAAGTTTGATCCTCGTGGTGCAAATCTAGAGCTTGGGGAGATCACCACTGTCATGCCTATACAGGTATGACTGCCATAATGAACAGTGAGGTTAAAAGTAGAGGCACATGTTGAAGTGTTTTTGAGGTTTGAATTGATGTAAGGTATTGGGTATAATCGTCCAAACTGAAAGCTTGCTTTATGTTATTAAGATCCATTGCAGAGGTTTTCGATTATTTTTGTCGATGGGCACCCATTATAAAACTGAAATTTAGCCCTGGAAGGTTTAACAAATAGCACTAAGCTTCTTCATGGTACTTCCATTTTTGTGTGCGACATTTGAAAGGGCACTTTTATTTTCAAGGATGCTATTAGAATCATTCCAGCATTCTTTGGGTTCTTTTCTTCTTTTGCGCCATTCAACAAGACTGATGTCTGGTTGCATGAGGAGTAAATATGACTTTTTTGAGATTTTGTATGATATTATAAGTATTTATTCACTTGTAACCAGTTTAATATTTTTCAGTAAAGTGTCTTCATTAATATGCTGCTTTATGTAATTTACAGGTGTTGGGGGGTCCTACAGTGCAGGTGCGTCTGCGTGCAGTGGTCTCCATGCCCTTGCTTACAGTCTCCACAGATATATTACAGTTTGGCAGTGTGCAGTGTGGCATGTGCCAGGTGGTTACAGTGCAGCTGCATAACTCTGAGCCAGTGCCCTGCGAGTGGAGTATCAGGCAGGAGGAGCGGCCCAAGAAGGTAAAATGTCTTGCTCCACTCACTGTTACTTTATTTTACATACAGGGTGGGCCATTTATATGGATACACCTAAATAAAACAGGATTGGTTGGTGATATTAACTTCCTGTTTGTGGCACATTAGTATATGGGAGGGGGAAAACTTTTCAAGATGGGTGGTGACCATGGCGGCCGTTTTGAAGTCGGCCATTTTGGATCCAACTTTAGTTTTTTCAATGGGATGATGGTCATGTGACACATCAAACTTATTGAGAATTTCACAAGAACAACAGTGGTGTGCTTTTAACGTAACATTATTCTTTCATGAGTTATTTACAAGTTTCTGACCACTTACAAAATGTGTTCAAAGTGCTGCCCATTGTGTTGGATTGTCAATGCAACCCTCTTCTCCCACTGTTCACACAGTGATAGCAACACAGCAGAAGAAATGCTAGCACAGGCTTATAGTATCCGTAGTTTCAGGTGCTGCACATCTTATATCTTCACAGCATAGACAATTGCCTTCAGATGACCCTAAAGGTAAAAGTGTAAGGGGGTCAGATCGGGAGACCTTGAGGGCCATTCAACTGGCCCATGGCGACCAATCCACTTTCCAGGAAACTGTTTATCTAGGAATGCTCCTAGAATGCTGGACTTGGGATCTATCCCATGTGTATTAGTGTCAGACCGATAGCGGTGCTTTTGTTTGTTAACTTCACCATTCACATAAAAGTTTGCCTCATCACTGAACAAAATGTTGTGTAAACTGAGGGTCCTGTTCCAATTTTTATTTTGCCCATTCTGCAAATTCAGTGCGCCGATCTGGGTCATCCTCATTGAGATGCTGCAGCAGCTGGAATTTGTAAGGGTGCCATTTGTGAGTAGCTAATATCCGCCGAAGGGATGTTCGACTGATGCCACTCTCCGGTGACTTTCGGCGAGTGTTAAGCTGTGGGCTCTTGCTGAATGAAGCTAGGACAGCCACTGATGTTTCTTCATTAGTGACAATTTTCATGCGTCCACATTTTGGCAAATCCAACACTGAACCAGTTTCACGAAACGTGGCAAGCAGATAGCTAACTGATGGCTGGTGGTCTCGTAGGGTGTCTTGCATTGAAATCTGCTGCAATGACCTGGGTACTGCGTTCACCAGACATCAACACAATTTCTATCCGCTCCTCACGTGTTAACCTCTGCGACATGTCAATGGCTGTAAACAAAGAGAAGCTTGTAAATAACTCATGAAAGAATAACGTTAAAACCATGAACCTCTTCCCAAAACTAAAGCTGGATCCAAAATGGTCGACTTCAAAATGGCCGCCATGGTCACCACCCATCTTGAAAAGTTTTCCCCCTCCCGTATACTAATGTGCCACAAACAGGAAGTTAATATCACCAACCATGATGTTACATCATAAAGGAAAAAAAATTCAGGAGATATACTTTCCACAACCTTTAAAAGATCAGGTTGCAGGTTTCTCATCTTGCAATGCACAAAATGCCATTCTTTGATGGTGAGGTCTGGATTCTGGGCTTGTCACTCCATTATTCACCAGCAACCACTTTGTTTGATACGGTAGTTTTCTTATTTTTTGTCTGATCACTTTTTTCTGTGTTTTAAGAGTAGAAAAACAGACAAAAACATCTAAAACTTTTCTTGTCTCTGAAGTGTAAAAGCTTGAAGTGTTACTTCTGATAGTAACAGGTTTAGTGGTCTACCAGGTCTTTTTAAAGAGTCCCATTTCTCTATTGGTTTTAATATCCTTATTGAAATATTAAAGTTGTCACTTATTTTTCTTTTACTTCCTCCTTTCTTATGCAAATACATAAAACACATCTATCTCTTCAGAAACGTCTCCTGAAAATGAACTTGCACATGTTTATATAGCTAAAAAAATGAAATGTAGTGTGGTCTGTAGCTTTTACACTACTGTTTTCTGTGTTGTTAAAGGGGTTAATTGTCAACTGATCACCTGAATACCCGTTAAGGTGCACCATTATACTGTATGTTGTATGTATGTAATATACTCATATAAATATCAGTAAAATTTTGGCCTTGTAGTCCACTTTTAAAGCCTCAGCACACCAAAATGTCAATGTTCAATGCTAAAGGATAGCTAATGATCAGTTATTCACATTATTAGCTGCAGGATGGAAGTCCATTCCTCAATGTCACATTTATCAGCACTGTATAATAATAGTTTTAAAAAAATTAATGTACAGCATATTTTTGTGGTAAAATATGAAGTTATCTAATTCCTATATGATTTTGTAAGTATAGTAATGTTGCTGTGTAAGCTTATATCCCTGATAACTGAAAGGCCTCTGCACTGGAGGGCAAAATGATTATAAGCAGGGAGAGTACTATTCCAGTGGAATTATCACACAAACATGGCATAAGCCGCTTACACACCTTGGTGGGGTTAGCTAACCATGCTCAGAGCCACAGAACTGTTTAATGGGATGCTAAATGATATAGCTATTCAGTGACTGGTTTTACATTTACCGTGCTTCTGTCCCACTATATGCTGTCTTGTTTCAAAACAGAAAACAAACAAATGAAATATAAATTATTCTCTTATGGTTTCTAAATGACTGAATGCAGTGTACAATTTTCAAATGTTATTTAATGATTGTAAAACCTCTAACTGCAATTGCTAAAACCTGCAGCCTGGTACCTGAGCTAACACTAGCACTAGTTAGCAGAAGTGTCACACACCCGGATACAGAATTGGTTCTGGCTAACTGATGCTGAAATTACATAGTTTTGGAGAATAGAGGTGCAGTGAAAGCTGGGATCTAATGTGTACTGTTATCCTTTTTGCTGTCACTAAGCCACCGTCATGCATTGTTTTTTTAGTATTTTCATGATACTGATTAAACAGTTACAAGACATCTCTGATTATACAAGATAATTAAAACACCACAAAAGTCCACACTGGCACTGATGATGGCCATTTGGGTGTGACAAGTTGGTTCCACAATAGAAAAAAAAGTAAACATGTTTTTTTGCTTTTGTGTTTAGACAGAGAAACACATCCCACTCCACCAGAGACGGAAGACTCGTTTGGAGCAGCCACCTTCTTCAGTCATCTTTGAAATGTTGCCTTCCAGTGGTGTGCTGTATCCAGGCGACAGGGCCAATGTCCAGATCACATTCAGCCCAGCCGAAGGGGTGAGGTGAAACGCAGAATATTACACTTGCACAATTAACACCTGTTGATACTAAAAACCTATGACCTAAACTACTGAAACCTATGATCAGATGTTTTTCCTGTCTAATATTTAATCAAACATATTTAAATATTTGTTAATCAAAATTGTTTGCAAAGTTTTGTATTCCTCTATCTGGCGAGGTTCATTTCCTCTAACTTATTAATAAAACCTACATAATGCTTTTGTTCATCACCAATTCGAGCTTGGAGGAAGCTCTGGCTCCAGTCCCTCTGTATATCAGCTCCTGTGTATATCTTAATGCAGATCTCAGAGGAGGAGCTGGTGTATATGCAGCACTCATCCTTCCCATCTGGCCAAGTGGCTGACTGGGGCTGAGCAATGAGTCTAGAGAGACTCTGATAAGAGTTTGCCTCTCCCACACATTTATCCTTATCTCAGTTTGGATTGCTGCTACTCTGTGCATGCACACACACACAATCTTATACACACATGTATACACAAGCAAGACCCACACACACAAGGTGGTGGTACTGGCAACTCTCTATGCAGTGTTCTGTTATACCTTATACCTACTCGTACTTTAGTGGTATGGTTTTCTAATTAAATGTGTCATAGAAAGCTTTTTTCTTGCATTGTTCACTGATGTCTACATTGAAAGCATCTGACTTTGCTTGGAGCATTGTAAATGTTAAATTTATAACCCCCAGAATGAAACTTTTGCCCTTTTCAATGGTATTTGCTAGTGTACAGTGTGGCATCGTTGTAAACCGCAAAAAACATGTATGTCAAAACAGAAACATGCAGCAAAATAGAATGAATCTCTGTGTAAGATAAGTCATTATACTATGTAGTTAGCTATGAAATGTTAGTTACTTATAGCTTATTAATAGCTAACAGTACCTGCCCTAGCTACCTGCTTTCGATACAACACAAATCGATTACAGTTCAAGATGATCCACATTTTGAGGTGTTTAGTTAGTTTAGTTAGTTTCAGGTTTATTTGTCATTTGCACAACATGTCAGGACATTTATGCATTGAAATGCTTGTGGTGAGACTCAGGTAGACACTCTACAGCAGGACAACATTATATACAGAATACAGAATATACAAAGACAGGAGGGATCTGTAGAAATTCTAATATGTACATTTATTAGACAAGGATAGTCTAAGAGCAAGTGGACCTATAAAGTAAATAGGTATATTTATATCTATTCCTGTTGTTTCAAGTGACTCAGTAATGTTGTCCATAGTGGTGATATATTAAGAATATTAATACTAATAAAGTGTCCAAAGTGCAGTGGTGTTGCTGGTGTTGGTAGTGTTGGTGGTATTGGTGAAAGGTTCACAGCTTATTCAGGTGGACTGGCAACCTGCCCAGGGTGTTTCCTGCCTTCCACCTAGTGATCTATATTTCAGACGATCTTAAAAACAAACTCACAAAGCATGGCTTTCAGGTAGCGGTTGGGGTTGTAATGCTAATACAGGTGGAAGTGCCTTTCTCCTCAGTCTCTGCAGTGGCAAAGGCTGTGAATCCTGTTTTATATTGTCCAAGATTTAGAAGACTGTCTGGAGTGAAATGTGCACAGCTAAAAACTTTGAATTAAAGTTATCCAGGATCTTGTTGAAGATGTGGGGGCTGATGTTGGCTTCCTTACCTCAACACTGTTGTGTAAGAGTTTAGGATTTTGAAATTGACCCAGTTTAATAATAATTATCCATAGTATTAATTAATAGCTGTAGATTTACTATAGTTATAGAGAATGTCCGACTGAGGCTGATCATATAGCAAAGAGTTGAGAGATAAAAAGGAAAAAACAAGTGAGGAAGATTGAGCTTATGAAATAGTTTTGTTGTTTTTTTTGGGTTTCTGATAGAAATCAGTCTCATGGGAAGCAGCTGTAAGAGAACATGATGTCTTTTTTACAAGATAAATCAGCCTCCATTGTGTTTGGATAAAAAAAAGCTAAATTTAAGGAACTTTAGACAGTGTCAGGATTATTCTGCTTTCTTATTCTTACAGATACAGTTATATGCAAGAGTTTAGTCAAATTATGTGTAGTTGATTGAAAGCTACACATAACACATAGCACATAGTGTGTAATCCATCCACAAGCACAAATTTTGATTCGATTTGGCATGGACTGGACAAGTTCTGGATATGTGCAACGTCAATATTCAGCCACTCTTGCACAGATTTGGTGGATGCCTTCCCTGCCAAAAGTCAGAGGAGCTACTTGCTACTGCTGGTAGACCCATTTGACCATATGTTTTCATACACCTGCAAATTCAGCTTCACACATGGCCTCTTGTACCCCTAAATGCAATCACTCCTTTCGGCCAATTATTAACATATGCTGTTTTTCATTTTTCTTAAATGAGGTTTATTGCACTGTACCACCTCTTGTTAATCTATAAATCTCATTGCACACCCCCCATATATTTATAACCCAAACATCCTGATGCAATGCAATTTGCAGGAACCTGTTACTACCACCCTAAAATGTTACATGTTCCCTATAGAGGGCGTACAGAGAGAGGCTGGTGGTGATGGTAACTCAGAGCACCCAGCGGATTATGCTGTTAGCCCAAGGCCAGGGGAAGGAGCCCCACCTGGAGTTCTCCACTTTGGTGCTACAGCTGGGCCCTGTACTGCCCTACAGTGGTGGGCAAGAGGCTGAAGTGGTAGTGCGCAACCCTTGCCCCTTCCCCATTGAATTCTACTCACTGGACTTTGAGAAACAGTACCTGGAGGAAGAGAAGGTGAGCATACCCTACCTTTAAAAATCACTGTTTCCAATTTTGTAATCACTTTTTTAAAGTATACAGATTTGCTTGACAATACATTTAAACATATTTTTAGAAGCTTTAAATCATTTGTGAGATGCTGTTAAACAAGTGTGGTAATGTGTATTTTTAATGTGTATATAATGATTTGTATTTATGTATGTGCATATACAGTAGCGCAGTACCTGACCTGCAACCTAAATTCATATTTAGATACCCCTGTAAAAAGACTTTTGGTGTAAAATTGCAATAAAAAGCAATTACTATTAATTATAAATATCTATGCATTATCCAATAGATTGCTATAATAATAACAGGATTATACAATAAATCAAATTGCTAATATCTTTCCATTTGCCTTTGATGAGGAGCCATACTAACCAATAATGAGTGGGAAGTCAGCAAAGAATTGCTGGGAAGTCATCACTCTTTTACAAGTGTGTTCAGCATGTCTACTACTCCTGCAACACAAAGAGATGCTGCAGCATTAATGCTGTAGTGTTAAAGCACTGATTTATGGTCCAAGGACAAAAATGCTATCTTAGCCTTGTCTTAGTTGCAGGTGCCTCACGCAAGGTACATTTTGCAACAGACTCCAAACAATCCTTTTATTCAGGGTCACCCTTAAGGGAATTGCATCAGGACTACAAGTATCTGGCTCATTCCTCTCTGCATATCAGATCAGCCACTAAAGTTTAAAACTCTGCATCCCAGGTCTCAGAACTACTTAGTTGTGCCAGTACACTGAAATAGTTGGTCCTCTTCAGGCCTTCCCATACTTGCTGTTATAATCTCAACTTAAGCTTCTTCATGTTCTGTCACCACAGATCTTGCGGATGATGAAAGGGTATAATGCACAGAATGTGTTGCTGCTGCCCCCTCGTGCCCCCGGCGAGCCTCTGCCTATCGAACTCCTGGACTACTACAAAGAGCACAGGTCCCAGGAGTCTAAGCATGGTACTCTTACATTTACTACAATAATGACAGTGAAGAGGAAGGTTTTTACCTTAGTGCTATTTGGTCAAATTTAGCCTTCAGTTTATTTGCAGCTGTAAGGTTTTCAGTTATTAGTGATTATCTTTTGTTTTATCACAAATGTACCTTAAAATGTCTGTGATTTATTTTAACCCAGTTGCAACATTATAATCATGCTTAGTTTTGCTTGCATTTGATCTGTGCATTACTAATAACCAATAAATACTAGGGATATCTAAGTCTAAGTAAAACCACATTTTTTAAAAAGTGAAAAGGTGTTAAGGTGATTACTCAAAACTGAATTTATCACCACAGCGCATGTAGGTGACTTGTGGATGATAAACAGCAATCCTGGTGATAACAAGTTTTGGATTTATGAATAAGTACAGCCTGACTTGCTAAGTGAAAAGGGTGTTTTTCTCTCCTGGAAGTGATATTTTACGCTCAATACGTTTTAGAGGTCAAGACTGACTCTCCCAAAGAGGATAAGGCTTTTGACACTGAGAAGAGAGCAGGGGATGTGGGCCAAAAGGAAAATATACCAAGATCCCCACGTACAGAGCACCCTCTGGAGGAGGACAGGGTAGAGGCAACCACTGTTCAATCCAAAGATGAGATAACCTCTGGTGCAGGTAAAATAAAAAATAAATGATGCTCTGAGCTTCATATGTTCAGATACAGATGAATTTATGAAGCCATCTTCTTCTGATATGTCTGCTCAAAGTAGACAGAAAAATCAGCCGGGTGGGTGATCTAGAAATGAACCCCGTGTCCAGAGCCATCGCCCGTCACATGGGCATTGATCTATCACCAGAGGGCCAGGCTGCTCGCAATCGCAGGGGAGTTGCCATCATAGTGCACGGTGCCCCACTCACAGGTAGGACTATTACCTCTGAGCTTTGCAGAAGAAGAATAGCCGAATATGATGATTATTATTATTATTATTATTATTATTATTACATTTATTATTAGACCACCATTTGTATTAATGTATTATAATTGTATTATTAATTAAGGAGATGCAATGTAGTTTTATTTTTAATATCTCATCTAATCTATCTAAGATATCTAAGATATTTCAAGACACAACATCTGCATTTTTAAATTCTTCCTTGTATATTTATGCATGAGTTAGCATCCTGGAGGTGTTTTAATATGGACAGACTGGCCCTTTAATTACCATGTGTACTTTTTTAATAAATAAATGAGAACATTCTCTTTTACTTAAAAGATTCCTTTGGGCATGTGCTCCTTTACCTTTGGTTGCTTTAACCTCAGTTTTATTTCAGCCATGTAAGATGGTGTTGGTCTGTGTGTAGGAAAGACAGGCTTGGCAGTGAGCCTGGCGAGGTATTATGGCGTGGCATGTCTGAGTATAGATGGTGTAGTACAGGAAGCTGTGTCATCTGGAGTCAGCAAAGCAGCCATGCAGGCAAGAGAACTGTGCGGTGTGGCTATAATGGAGCCCGCACTGGGAACATTGGATGAAACGGGTAAGGCCTACAGTGTACTGTCATAAAAAGCACATACTAACGGAAAGCATATATTAAAGGAAAGTTACAAACCCAATTCCAAAAATGTTGGAAGATACATTCTGAAAACAGAATGCAATGATTTGCAAATCTCATAGACTCATATTTTATTAATAGAACACATATGAGCTGTTAAAAAAGACACAGTTTACCATTACATAATAACTATTAACTCATTTAGAACTTGATGGCAGCAACACATCTCAAAAAAGTGTAGCATCCTCTCTTCTTTTAACAAGTCAGTAAACGTCTGGTAAGTGATCAATATCTGGAGTTTTGGGAGAGCAAAGTTGTCTCATTCTTGTCGGATGTAGAATTAGAGATGGTCAAGTCCTCTGTCTTCCTTGCTGGATTTTTCCTTTCATGATGCGTCAAATATTTTCTGTTGTTTAAAGGTCTGGGCTGCAGACTGGACAGTTCAGCACCCGGACTTGTCTTCTGCAAAGCCATGTTGTTGTGATGGGTGCAGTTTGTGGTTTAGCACTGTCTTGTTGAAACATGCAAGGTCTTTCCTGAAAGAGACATTATTACTGTACAGCATTGATAATGCCTTTCCAAATGTGTAAACTGCCCTAGGCTCTAATGCAACCCTCTATCATCAGATATGCAGGCTTTTAAACTGTGCACTGATAACAAGCAAGATAGTGTGAGTTTGCAGAACATGGGTGCATGGTTTTCAATAAAAGTTAAAAATTTTAATTCATCTGACTACAGAAAAGTTTTCCATTTAGCCTCCATTCATTTTTAATTAGCTTTGGCCCAGAGACGATGGCAGCATTTCTGGATTGTGTTGAAATATGGCTTCTTTTTAGCATGATACACCTATAGCTTGCATTCATGAATTGTACAGTGAACTGTCCTCACAGACAATAATTTGTGGAAGTGTTCCTGCGTCCACCCAGTGATTTCCAGTACAAAATCATGCCTGCTTTTAATTCAGTGTCATCTGAGAGCCAGAAGGCTACAAGCATCCAATATTTTGTTGTGTAGATGGTGGGATATTCGATGTCTTCACAATTTTGTGTTAAGGAGCTTTTCCCCAAAATTTTTAGATAGGTAAATCTCTACCCATCTTTGCCTCTGAGAGAATCTGCCTTTTTTAAATGCTCTTTTTATATAAAGTCATGTGACTTAGTTGCAAATTGCTTCTCCAGCAGTTTTTTATTAATACCCTTTATTTTTTTTCAGCCTTTTGTTTCCCGTCGCACTTTTTCAAGATACATTGCTGCCATCATTTGGTTTTTATTTGAATGCATTTCTGTTTTACACAGCATTACGCAACTGTTTTGGAAATGGGCCTGTACAGAAATTTAACCATTAAAAAGTAAAGATTCTGATTTCAAATATTCAACAAGTCTCCAGTGCAAAGAATCCAAAAACTCTAGTGATATGCAGATAATTTTATATGTTATGCAAAATTTAAACATATTAGCATTGTATTGTAAAGTTCTTTTTTAATGTATTGCTCCACATTATATATCCTGTAACCACCAGCCTTTAAAGACCATAGAGAGCCTTTAATGAAGCTGTGTTTCTTCACAGAATGTAAAAATCCTTATTACCAAAGTCATTGAGGTTTAATGCTGAATATAGGATCTTTATAAATAGCCAAAATCAATATATCATGGTATAATACTTTCTGTTTTCTACTACTACACAACTAAAGCAGATATGAATGATGTTTTATGTCTACATATACTGTATGTAAGTGTGTGTGCTTTCAGCCCCAGCTGTGTCAGATGTAATGGGCACAACTGGTCAGCCTGTGGGAGTGCTCAGTGTTGAGGCTGTGGCCAGGCACGCTGCAGAGGGTGGTCAGGCCAATGACCCCAAAAACCCCTCATCCACTGTCTCTACCCACAACAAGACCAGCACCACAGGACCGAAGAGGAATGATGGCTCTAGTCTCACTGCTGTTGCCATGGTATCTATCCTCCAGCCCCCAAACTTTTATGACCTCTTTTGTGTTGGGTTTGGTATATAAGGGTTTCTTTCTTCATCTCCTTTGTTAATCTCCTTGTACTTTCTTTTAAGAGAAGGCAAAGGTGATTCTATGAATTAAAAGTCTGAGACCACCCTTTATTTATTTACTTTTTCACAGTAATGTATGTGTGTAACCTATTGTGTAACCTACATGGGTAATTACATAGCATTGTTATGGATGCAGGCTGGCCAGGTTCAGAGGCTTCTGAGTGAGAGTATAAGTCAAATGGGTGAGCTGCGAGCCATGAGCAGCGAATTACCTGATGATCTGCTGACAGAGATCCTATCGGAGAGACTGCAGGTAACCAGCCCAAATCTCAGACACATTATTTAAAATACTTTGCAGTTGACATCCTGCAGTCATCAGTTCTTTTTTTTATGTACAGCTGACACTGTTGTTTGTGACGAAAAAAATGCTTACTTACTTGATGTATGCTAATTTTACATTCACTGTTGTAGCTTAGCGACTGTCACCGCGGTGTTGTGATTGACGGCTTGGAGACGCTGTATTGCCGCTCACCAAGCGCCGTGCTCCAGATAGTCCTCAAAGCCTTTAACAACCGTAGGCACATCTACGTGATCAACCTCAACGACAGCCACCGCGCTTTCAAAGCCAGAGAGAGAGCGCGGGCAGAGGAAGTGGGTGAGGCGGGGGAGTGTGGAGAACATGACAGGATGGAGAGATAGAGATGAAAGAGAATGACAGGGAGGTTGGAGAATCAGATAGATAATCATAAAGATATTGCTCAATGTGAAAGACAAAATGAGGATATCACAGTATGCACTGCATATCACATTGGTATTATTATTATTATGGCCATGCATATGTGATGAAGAATGTTGAATAAATGATTAGATTATATTTCATAAATAAGTATTAGGTCCGTTGAGAGTAAAAACTGTGCATTTATGTGGTCAGAGGCCTTGCAAGGGGAGCAGCTGGAGAGAGAACAGCTCCGACTGCAGCAGATGGACGAGGAAGATTATGATAAACTGTCTGAGGAGGAGAAGGAACTCATAAACCGCCAACACCTCAAGGTGCTGAAGGAACACAAACGGAGGTAACTCACTGCTCCATGGCAGTTTTAGTCTGCTTACAACAAAGAAAAGGTAATAAACACTGTATGTTTGAGGAATTATGTCAGTAATTGTATTTATATGTTTTACAAGTTTGATTTTTTAACCCATATGAAATCTTAGTATGATTAAAAATGTTCACTTGTGAATTGGCCTGAGCTCGGCTCCGGTTTCCTTTCACATTTAAGGCATGTTATGTGTCAATGAAGTGGACGATAAAAACTTGAGTCCAAAAACATTTTGTCCACATTCAACCAAACCTTATTTTTAAGTTTTAAACCAGAAACAAACTGACTAGTGCCAATAATACATAAAACAATATAATATATTAAAATAACCAGCACATTTAAAGAAATTCAGTTATTTGTCAAATGACATACTCAAACAACATTTCAAAGGTTTTTTATCCTGGATAAACTCTGTATTATACACTGGTCTCACACTTACCAGTGCTGATATTAATAAGATCTTTACTTTCACCTGTTTAATCCTGAAGCTCCCTTTTTTACATAGCCCATGTTTCATCTAGCACAGTAAATATGAATGACCATATAGGCTGCACTAAACTGTACTCGCTAGAACTGCTTTCTCATTAGCATGTGTCTTGTAAACTTGTGGACTAACTTGACCCCCGGCAAGGTAGATTAAAAACAGTTGTAACATAATAAAACCATGGAATATAATTATATAATGGTAATATGATGAAAGTATGGATTAACATCTGTTAAGTGGGAGATGAGTCAAATGTGAAATCTGAACCCGATCCCAGCATGTTTGTGTAATGACGTGTGACCCTGACATAACCCAACCCAAGCAGTAAATTTCATGCTTTACCAGCAGCCTTTCCTGTCTGTAAGTGAGCAGTTTTAGGCTAAATTTGAATCATGCAATTGCTATAGGGAGCAGGAGAAGCTAGAGCGGGAACAGGAGGAGAAGAAGCAGCAAGTTGAGTTGGAGAGGCTGCGAGAAGAGGAAGAGATGAGGAAAAAGAACAAGAAAGGAAAAAAGGAAATGCCTAAAGAAGATTTCTCAGGGAAGAAAAGCCAGTTGGGTGTGAAACAGGTAAGAGCTGCAGCTCACATACATGAGATAAGTCTGCAAAGTAGCTCAACACTCTGTATTCTCTCTACAGTCAGTCATCACATTACGCTCTGAATCCAAACTGGACGAGTACTCTAAGGAGGACAGAAAGATGTCTTTCATGGAAAGCAAAGACACCAGAGACTCACCTCTGGAAAGCGCAAGAGAGTTTGATGAGGGAAGCAAGAAAAAGAAAACCAAAGACTGCAAGCTAGATGATCATGAGGATTCTCCTCTGCCACCAGACGATTTGGAGAGAGAGACGGTTAGTGTGAGCTAACACATAGTCCACTCTGAATTTTTTTTTTTACTATACTCTCTTTTAGAAAGTCTTTTGAAAATGTTTTGCATCAGAGAGATAATTTAAAAAAACTAAAAAGCTTCTTTGTTTTCTAATAGTGTAGTAATATTTTCCGCACACAGCTCACCAACAGCCATTATTGTTTTTGCTTATTTCAGACATTGTATCATAAAAATGCTTGGTTGTTTCTGGCATTTATCATTTCAAACTCGTCCAGTTAAATGGCCATTAAGTATAAGTTATTAGAGGACTAGTATGAGAAGCAGTGATTTAGTTATTATACTAAATATAATAGCATAGAATATAGAGTTGTTATAGTATATATACTCTAGTGTCTGAAATTATCAACATAATTACGTAATTAGTCACTGTTATTTAATTTACTGCATTTGCATTTAATTTGCTTTTAATATCATTAGGTTCAAATCTGCATTGTTGGTTTTGATTTTATTAGACTGTTCAAATTGAAATAGCTCATTGTTCTTAAAAATATTAATGTGGAATGGTTGAAAGAATGTTTTTGGTTTTTAAAACATTAAATTATTCATTGTGTATATTCTGTGTGGGCCATAATAGGTTTAATTAAGTGTTAGCCATTTCCAGATACACTACACTGCCAAAAGTATTCACTCACCCATCCAAATCATTGACTTCATTGGTGTTCCAATCACTTCCATGGCAAAGTCAATCACTAGAGACATCCAAACTTCATGTGGCCTTCAGATTAGCTCAAAAACAGTGCATAGAGATCTTCATAGAATAGGTTTCCTTGGCCGAGCAGCTGCATCACCAAGTTCAATGCAAAGCATCAAATGCTGTTGTGTAAAGCATGCCGCCACTGGACTCTAGAACAGTGGAAATGTGTTCTCAGGAGTGAAGGATAGCGCTTCCCTGTATGGCGATCCGATTGACGAGTTTGGGTTTGGCAGTTGCAAGGAAAATGGAACTTGTCTCACTAGATTGTGCCAACTGTAAAATTTAGTGGAGGGGATTATGGTGTGGGGTTGTTTTTCAGAAGTTGGGCTAGACCACTAAGTTCCAGTGAAATGCTCTTAAAGCTTCAGCATATCAAAAGACTTTAGACAATTTCATGCTCCCAACTTTCGGAAACAGTTTGGGGATGAAAAAGAAAGTTATAGCTGCAAAATGTGGGCCGACATCATATTAAACCCTATGGATTAAGAATGGGATGTCGCTCAAGTTCATAGACATGTGAAGACAGATGAGTGAATACTTTTGACTATATAGAGTGTTTCCTCACTCTTATCCTATATCCCCTGCAATAATCCCTGCCATCTCTGTCTGGGCTGATGTTAACAGGGTACTGAGGCTGACAGGCAGCTGCTTTTTCGCTTCCGCCTCTATGAGCACAGCCAGCCTCAAATACAGCATGTGTTACAGTACTGGGACCGAGCCCAGGGCCTTCTCCTGCAGTCACACACCTCTGAGGAGCAGCCTCAGGAGCAAGAGGAGGCCACTGACCGTCAAGCACCCTCTGGCAAGAAGACCAAGAGGGAGCGAGAGAAGGAGAAAGTGGAGCGAGAGCGACAAGACAAGGAGAAGCTGAGGGCTGAACTCCTGTCACCACCACCTAGCCAGATGCACTTGTTGCTCGATGACACAGATCTTTCAGAAAGGGAACAGGCACTAGAGGTGATTCCACATACCTGTATCACTGTCAGTGAGAAGGACCAACTAAGCGAAGCCGAGCTTCTCAGGAGCTTGAAGCTGCCATCCGTGGAGGAGGTAGTGTAAAATTAACTTGTTTATGACATTTTAAGTCTCATCAGTTAAAGGTCACCTTTTTTTAAATCAGAGCTACTGATCGCATAAAGCCTGTACCCCAGGCCTCTTTGTGAGCATGTTCTGAGGCGCCAAAAACTGTTTCTGAAAGTTGCCTAGCTTGAGACCCTGCATAATTACTACACAGTTAATTTGTGCACATCGTAAAGTTGACATTTCTTCCTACTCACCAACATATAGGTTTTGGACGGGCTGGGACTTGGACCTAGTGGCCCACCCATCCCTTCTACCATGCTGTTTTCAGTGGTTCCATATCCGAAAAGAAGATCAGGTCCCAATCCCCAACTTAGTTGCTTTACCCTTTTGGTGCCCTCTTCTCAAGAGGACCAGGCTGAGGAAAAGAAAGAAGCAGAATTGGATATTAAGGCCCAAAGTCCCACTGTGTCTGTCAAGGTACAAACACAAAGTTATGTTTCTTTTTAAAATTGCCAAAACTTTATAAACTCCCTTTCAGTGGATAAATTAAACAACTATTTGTTTTTTTTACTTACCAGGAAGAGATGACAACTCTAACCAGAGGAAGAGGCAAGAAGGCTTTGGTAAAGGATGATACACCAAAAGAAAGCATGAAAGAAAAGAGACGAACTCCAGCCAAGAAAGGAGGCAAGAATGTAGAATCTCTTTCTACTCCACTCGTCCCAGTTACCCCATTACCTGAAACGGGCCAGGCCAGATCTGTGGACAGCCAACCAGAGCGTGGTCAAAGGTACAAGAGGCTTGAAACACACACTCAGGGAGCAGTAAATATACTGCGAGCAGTAAATATCAGGCCACTAATGTCAAAACTCAAAAACAACATAAATACCCCACTGCTTTGATAATGTGTATGTCCACTAGTGTCCCTATTAGATTTCAAGTGGTATGTTAGGACTATGTTTACAGTGACCCTTTTTTGCAGTTCTAGATTAAACATGGACACTTGTTTTGTTCTTAAAATTGTTTGAGGTATTAGGAAGAAAATTTGAGTTACATATGAATGTCTTATATAAGCTTTGTAAGTAAGGAATTTTTCATCATAATGTTTGCATATTAAAGGCTGGAGTTGGCATTTTAAAGTGCAGTTTTGGATTTACAAATAAAATTGTTGCTATTTTACACAATGATTTGAACCCAGTTTTTTATATTTTCTGTACTTTTGTGAAAAAATGTTTTTTCACAGTGAAGATACACATGTGTGGATGCTATAGCCATGTTTACAAACACAGATACAACATTTAAAAAGCTCTTACCCATTTTATCTTTGTTATTGGTTTGCTGCTCCTGGGATCTCCCGGTGGGTCACCCGAAGGCTAAGCCATTTCCGCTGGGTCGTGCCAGCGAGTGGAGAGGTAACCTTAAGGATTTGGTTCAATTCATCTGTGAAGGGCGAGTTTGATCAAATGCTGAGCTTTGAGATAATGGGGACCAAACGCTGTTATCAGCTTCATCTCAGAGGTATCTGCGCCTACCCATCTATCAGCAAAGACCATAAGTAAGTTGGATATGAAAATTGGTAGCAGGCAGTAGGCTGTTATTAACGGCGATTAATTACGTTGATAATGCTCCTGTATGTGTGTTTGACAGGACAGTGTTTACTCACTGTAAAAGGGTCTTGCAGCCTGAGAATGACTTACAGAAGGCATACATCATCCGATCAGGCCTGTATGACTTTGGGCCTCTGCTTTGTGGGAAGACCAGAGACAGGTACAGGGGCTGCCTCACTTAAACAAGCTGTTTAAATCAGTGTTAAGCTACAGTTGTTTATCTATCTATCTATCTATCTATCTATCTATATATATATATATATATATATATATATATATATATATATATATATGTATATACATACACACACACACACACACACACACACACAGACACACATGCACACACACACACATACATACATCTTCTACATAAATCTTCAGAAATGAAATGAAAACAGCATAACCCTCCAGATGATCAGGATAGTGTAATTTTTGCTTTGTATAGATATAAAGAAAGGAAGTACCCAGAGAACACAGAGAGACTAATAATGCACAACAACTCTCCAATGGAGGCTGAGGTTCATTTTTGCTTCCAACATGACACCAAGGCCACTACATTCCTCTTAGACCCACCAAGCATGATCCTCAAGCCCAAAGAGAAAAAAGTAGGTGACACTCATCATACTAATGTAGCATTCAAAATAAATTCTGTTTTAACTGTTGAGTTGCATGGAAGGCATTAAAGCATAAGGTCCTCTTTAATTTGAACTTTGTGGAACTTTATGGAGCACTAGATGAGAAGTAGGTGTCTCTAAGAGCCCTGTGGTTTGCAGGAGCTCAGAGTATGGGCATACCCCACCACTCCAGGCCTCATAGAAGACAGTGTGGTGTGCTGCGTTAAGGAGAATCCAGAACCAGCCGTCTTCCGCTTTGTCTGCAGAGGAGTTCGACCTGAACTGGAGCTCGAGCGCAAGCAGCTCCACTTTGACAAGGTTCTCCTTCACAGGTCTGCGTCAGTGCTTTACACTCATCAGTTCACTGAGTTTACACCACATGTGCTTTGACATTAGCTTTTGTTGTTGCTGTAAACTTGATATTGTTTGAAAATGATTTTTTTAATTAAATTTCAAAATGATGTGTTGATTTAAATATGTTGCTGTTTAAATTTGTGACAATGTAAGTCAATTTATCATCCTTTATAGCAAGTGATGACATTTATCATGATTCTAATTGTGTTTGTTAATCTGTTAACCCGTGGTGGAGATAATTATTAATGTGTTGCTCACTTCCACGGTTGTGTTACTCCAGGAGACACACACGGAGCCTGTGCCTGCGGAACCCCACCGCCCTCCCTGTGGCTTGGAGGCTGAGTGGCTTGGAAGTTCTTGGTGATGAATTCAGTGTTTCACAGGATCAGGGCATCATCATGCCCCACTCAGAATTCTCCCTGCTCATGTACTTCCAAGCCAGGAAGTCTATCATCCTAAAGAAAGCCATACGTGTAGAGGTAACATGACAACCAATCATTTAAACCCCAGTTTCTGGATTCTCTCGATTCATTGTAGTAGTTGTAGATTTATATTATGTGTTCATGGTTTAGAATGGAATATGCAGTAAGATTTGGCTATTAAATTACTTTTTGAATGTGTAATTGAGTGTGTGTGTGTGCATGTGTACTGGTCAGGTGTCAGATGTGGAGAACGTTCTTGGTATCATCCACACAGAAAACATTCAGATTATGGCCGAGGCTTATGATGTTGCTCTGGACATCACTTTTTCTAAAGGTACCTGCAGTTTCTTAACCAAACGCTCATATGTGTATCATATTCACTGAACATGTTTCATTTATTTTATGTTTTGTAAATCATATTTTATTTATTAACACATTTGAATTCATAGGTGCCGATGGTGTTCTGGACTTTGGAACAATTAAAGTGGGAGAAGAAGTGAAGTTATCAGTTAATCTGAAAAACAAAGGCAAATATGAGATAGCCTACAAGTATGTTCTCTACCAGATTCTGTACATAGACTTCCAATAGACCACTAGATTCATGTCATCATCCTAGTCAGTGTCATGCCCATGAACGTCGCTGGGTCCTTTGATTAATGAAATTAGGTCAGGAGTATGTATGCAAACCAACACTACTGCAGTCACTAGTAACATCATCCCAGTAAACAGTGGTTGTCTGTGAACGTCTAAAATGTGTTTAAATAGAGTCAAATACATGATTTCAATGTTGTTTCAACGCTTCAGATGTTTATTGGGATAAGACTGGTGGCCTCACCAAAATAACTACTGATGGGATCACTTAGATGCCATCAGTAGTTATTTTGGTGAGGTCACCAGTCTTATCCCAATAGTTATCCCAATTAGTTATATTTACATTTTTATTTTGTGTTTAATTGAATGTTTGAATATTTAGTGTTGGTCTACAACAGCATAATTCAGAGTATGTATAGACACTCAGGAAATATAACATGGAGCAAAACATGTCAGGTTATGAATATGCTGTTTTTTGTGAAAATGGCAATTCAGGTTTGTAGAGAGAAAACCTGCTTAGACCTTAGATTCCAAAAAAGGCACTGACATAAGTACAGAATGATGCATGACTTGGTGGTCTATGCACATTCACATGCCGTCCAGTGTGCCTTAAAGGGCTTATACAATACAATAGTATAAAAAATGGATAAAGCTGTAACATGACATTATGTTGCTGGATTTCGATGATTGCAGGTTCATGCTGGAATCCACAGAGCCTGGAATACTGGACCTCAACTCCATCTTTACTGTTACACCCCAGAAAGGCTCCTTGTACCCCAATGACCGGCCTACCCCCATCCAGCTCATCTTTTGCCACAACAGGGAGGTGTCCTTCAAAGAACAGTCAATCCTACATTGCCAGGTCAGGAGACCTTTCCTTCAAATGGCATCTGACCAATCACTATGTTGTGGGCTTTTTTTTAATTACTGTGAATGGATAATAACTGGCTGTCCTTTGTTGCAGGTTATTGAGCCAAATGTAACAGAGGGTGGAGAAACCATCGCTATCATACCCATCAAAGTATCTGCACAGTGTCTTTTCTCCAAATACAGCATCGCCCCTCCGAATGATATCAATTTTGGTCCTCTGGTCTATGGCTCTCGCAAGATGCAAACACTTACTGTGGAGAACCGGGGTGACTTTGAGATTCGTTTCACCATTTCCAGAATGAGCAAAGATCTCCCGGTTCATGCACTGAGAAGAGGGTATGGAGATTGGTCTGTATTTATCAAGGCTTACTTTCTTTTGTGAATCCTCTCTGATTGTAAATTTCTTATAGTATGGGAAAGAAGCCAGTTAGAGAGAGTCATTCTGCTAAACCATCCACTGCTGTCAAAGTACGACGGTCTGACTCCGTCCAGAAAGAGTCTACAGTGCTCACCCAGGTAGGGGATAGTTAATCCATCCATTATATTTGAAATATTACAAATTAAATATTTAACAAAGCTATATTTAAACTCAAATTGGGATTTATGTAGAAAGAAAATGCTACTAAATCTCTGATGCATGACCACTGATTTGTCTTCGATATTTTACTTGGTTAGCTTGCAGGTTAGCAAGCTAAAGACAATTTTCCGGGACCATGATCCGGGACAGGAAATTCACAAAATGAATGCTTTCTGTCTCCAGTCTACACCTAAAAAATGTTGCTTTAACATTACCTTTTTAGGTAAATTTAAAGCAACATTTCTCAGTGCAGGGCTATTAAATGATTAAATTAACCATTTTTATTATTGGTTTTCTTTTTGACCATCTAATTCATACCATATCCACTTATGCCATTTGCTCAAATTTAAACATAAAATAAAAAATAAAAGCAGTGTGCTTTACTAGAGTTAAATATGCTATATCAGAATGTACTGTATTTTTGAAATGGCTTATTCTGTGTTCCTACCCCTTCTTGATTGTACTACTCTTGATTGTTTAACTCTTATACTGCTATACTATGGCTGCTTTTGAAGGTAAACTGTGGCTATAAGTAGATGAGTCACAAAAAGCTTTTTAAATGTGTGAACCAAACTGTACATGATCCTTTTTATTTGAATACTTGCAGACACGTTTGACCATAGGGGTGTTTTCCTTATCGCCATGTTTCGGCATCCTGCCCCCTGGTGGTCAGCAAGTGGTCACCGTGGACTGTGCTGCGGAGCAGGCAGGCTACTGGCAAGAGTGCCTGGTACTGGACATCACTGACCGAGACCCCACTGATAGCCCAGAAGGGATTCCTTACAGTCTGATAGCAGAAGTCTGCATACCAGGTTTGTAGTGGGTAGAAAATTACAGTGGCTTAGCCACATCTCTGCTAGCTCTAACTCATTATCCACTTTTGCTGATTCTGCATGAACCATCACGGTTGTCTGCCAATGTTTTATTGTGTAAAATTCATACTGGAACCGGTGACAGACACATTTTACACACAAGTAGTTTTCAATTTCATACATTATCTAGGGAAATAAATATGCTGATATCTTGATTTGCTATTCCTTCAACAAAATGCATAAAGCAATGTGATGACATTTTCATACAGCAGAAAGATGCTAATATGCAAGTTATATCTCAGAGGTCTGACTCAGTAATTTCAAACAAAATGCAATTTTGATCATGCTAATGACAGATATAATAAAGTGATTTTTGTCAGTCTAAACTTACATTAGTCTTTACATTGTCTATCAATCTGTTGGCAGAAATAGCCTGTAAGGACATGGTTTCCATCTTTGAGGAGCACCGACTTTGTAAGAACAGTAACATGTTGAACTGTGAGCAATATCGGGACGCTATGGGCATCTATGTACAGGATGAGAACAAGTTTGTCTTCAACAATGTATTGGTTGGCCAATCAGCAAAAGCCCGCTTCCGCCTCTCTAACCCTGCCAAAGTGCCTTGTGAACTCAGTCTTCAGGTCAAGGCTGTTCTTAATAAGGTCTGTATGTATGTGGTTGCAACTAATGTTACAAAAATACTGAATTCTGTGATATTCATTATTTTTACTGAAGTTGTCTGGCTGTTTCAGACATCTGCACGCAGCCCTGAGGTGTTTGAGCTAAACCCTACGCGAATTACCATCCCGAGCCACTCATACACCTATGCTACAGTCACCTTCTCTCCTCTGACCATGCAGACCTATTTTGGAGTGTTTGAGGCAACTCTAGAGGGAGGAAGTGGGTAAGTGTTTGCACAAAGCAAAGCAAAGATTTTGACATTGAAATTTTTGTTCTTTTGATTCTGAAATTCTTTTGTTTTTATAAGTTTGCCCGTTGTAGGCAAGAGTAAAGTGCTGGTGTTTGATTTGGTGGGAGAGGGCAATTTACCTTGTATCACTGTTGTGAAACCGACCCAGAGGACTAGCCAAGAGCAGCCAGTGCTGCAGTTTAAACGACTACTGGTAGGCAGAGGACAGACCCTTCCTCTGGTCATCAAGAACATCAGCAGTGTGTCTGCACAGGTAAGGCAAATTATCGAAAGGCTGACACTTTAGTTGGCCGGGTAGTTTTGTCATCTGGTTGAGATCATCGAAAGGTGATGTTGTCCCCTTCTATCTCTTTAACAGGTAAGCGTCAATCTACTTGACAAGTTGGGAGTATTTGCACTTAGGAAATCTCCAGGCATTACATGCAATCAAATTTCCTCCTCGTATGAAACAAGTGACCCTAAAACAGGTAGGTTGTATTGATGTGTTCACACAATTCATAACCTTCTTAGAATGTTCATATTCATGGATTGTGACAGTGACCAGGGGACACTGAAACACAATCAAAGGCCAAACACAGTAGAATGGTAAAACATTTAATGGCACTTTTAATAAATAGCATTGCTATAATAAAAGAAGATCACATGTGAAACATCTGAAATTCATTCTTTGGGCTTTCATACCCAAGACATAATTCTCCTCTCTGAGAGGCAATCTTAAAGTGTAAAAAGTAAAATCAAGGCTTTCTTCCCCTTAAATTGCTTCAGCAGCTAGGACATACTTTGCCTCTTTATCTTGTATTTTTTTTGTTGTTGTTTTTGACAGTGGGTTTTTGTTGAAAAAAAAAATTGCACACTATATAGAATATTCTCTTTTTTCCTGACACATGTTGTTTGGAGTGGGCTGTACGCATACCAGACATATAAACATATAAATGCTATGTCATAATTAATGTCACTTTCTAGAGAATTAAAAATTGTGTTTTCCAATATCCATCAGCTGTCACTATTGTCAAAATTGACTTACTTGGGACATAGGGCTCCCTCAAGAAAACATTTGGAAAATAATGTTTATTTGTATTGATTTTGAACAAATAATTGCCCACATAAATGGCTTTGTAATTTTCTCAAAAATACCAAAGACTTTGCACAGTGCTGTATATATTAATTCTGTGTAATTCTCTTCTTCACAGTAATGCAGGCGGCGCACTCGACACATGTGACCCTAATAGCTGGGCAGCAGGCGGAGTTTGAGGTGGAGTTTTACCCTAAGATGGCTCAGAGTTTTGAGGCCAGCATGCGACTGGTGGTACAAGACAACCAATATGAAGACACACAAGTGCAGCTGCTGGGTGAGGGCTACCATGACATCATCTCTTTAGATAATATCAGCAGCAAGATTCCTCAGGACCAGGACAGCAGTGATGGTAAGTGTAGCATGTTACACATAATCTGCAAATAAAAACGTAGTCTCAAAGGTTAGTTAGTAGAATTTCGTTTAAATAAGTCTAACTAAAATTATTAGCTTATATTGATTAATAGCAGCAATAGCATTTTGGTTTTAAGGAGCCCAGTAGTTTAAACCTAGTAGCTAACCAAAAAGATGAAAGAAACAACAAAGAGAGAAAGCTATTACAACCGCTAGGAAATGCAATAGAGCAGGGATGTCGCTGCTGGGTGAGTAGAGAAACTGACCTTAGACTTCAAGTGAAATTGGGCCAGAGAGACTGTATGCCCAGGACAGAAACTTATAAAGTGCCCCTGAATAAACACTAGCAAAATCACTCCTTATCTTAATCATTCCTCTTTTTTTATCTGTTAAGCACCCCCCACAGCCAGGTCTGACCTCCTGCCCTTTGGAGACTGTCATGTGGGCCAACTTTACAATGAGACTTTTACTATGAGCAACCACAGCAATGTAGAGGTGCTGCGCTTCGAGTGGCCTCATGATTCCCCGAGTCTGCGCTTCTGTCCCCAGAAAGGCCACCTTCATGCTGGCTGCTCCAAGGAGGTTACAGTGAGCTTTCTTTCAGAACAACCTGTGGTGCTGAGAGCACAGATTGTGAAGTGTAAACTCTGCCGGATAACATTCCAGCAGCCCGTGGACCAAGTGCCTGATTGGGATGACCTTCACCGAACCATCAAGTGGGTAGATGCGGGCAAGCAGGCCTTACCACAGCAGCCAGCGAAGAAGAAGGTAAGGTGATGAGCATGAAAGTGATGATTATTCTGGGTCTTAGCTTATCAAACATCAGTGCTAGTTTGTTTCAGTGATTGGGTTTTCAAGACAATACATGACAATACATGAAATCTAACAATTTTAATATATTGTTTTTGAATATACAATTTACATTAAAAAAAATCCCCTATAAGGCATATACACATGGTACAACTTCCATACAACTAGCCTAATGTACAATGTGGAGAATATAGAGCATGTCAAAAGTTAGATTTATAACTTTTTACTTCTGTAATGTAATAATTCAGTTTGAACAAGTAATAACATTTACACTCAGAGTTCAATTAGAATATATAATAATTATTTCATAATAAGAAAACAATATTATAATTTATTTTTTACAACTGAATTACTGCATAGTAAAATGTAATTAATACTAATTTTAAAATGACTATAATATATAGTCATTCTTGCTAGGTACGTTTTAAATGTTATAATTTATTAATCATTTAAATGTATAATGGTTTTTGTATTAAACGTTTATAATAAACATATTTAACTAGTACCAATAACTTGTTCCTACTAATTTTGAATATCAACAAGTTTAAATAGGTTAAAAGCACAAACACCTTGTTATTGAATCAGTCTCAATCTACATGTGCCAAAGCATTTTTACATTTGGCAAAAACTGCCAGGAAGTCAGCAACAGTTAAAAATCGTGTTGTAGAGAAATTGTAATAGATGTTGTGTTATGTAATTAGGTAGTAGAGACGGATCCAGAGCCAGCCCACTTGGTGGTGGAGAACTCCTCTCAAGAGCTAGAACTGACGATCAGTGCCACATGTGATTATGCCCAGTTCGAGTGTCATGCCGAACCCATCCACTTCAAAGACACTATGCTCTACCAGAGCAGAGTCTTCCCGTATGTATGGTGATTCCAATTTTAATTACCTTAGTGATCCTATATAAATACCTAAACAAATTCCTATTTTAAATAGCAATAACTAAAAGCTAATGAGGATTCTAAAGATATATTTCAGTTAGACTATGTGGCCCTTGCTTATTATTATTCTTCATCAGTTATTATGTTATTTCTGCTGGGTATTCCCTTAATGCATTTAAATGTGAATAAATTAATATAATGAATTCAGGATGCAGATGGCCAACAAAGGCACTGTGGAACTGGAGTACTCCTGGCAGGTTATGATGGAGAACTTTGGGAAGACCATGTTCTTTAATCATGGAGGTAACTTTTCAGTGTGAAGTACTATAGAAATGTATTTATGCTTGGCTGGGAGCTTAAATCAGTGCTTTTGTTCTGCATATGCTATATGCCTCTCCTACTCAATGAGCTGCAATTGAAGCTATGTATGTTTATGCATAGCATAAAGTAATTGTTCTAGTTTTAAGTTTGTTTGATTTTCTATGCACAGACGAGACTCCTCGCTCTGCTCAGGGCAGTCGGACAGGTCCGCGGCCAGCCAGTTCTCTGGCAAGCATATCCACTCTTCTGCTGGGAGACCCAGAGCTACCCCCTTTCAGTGTGGAACCAAGCTTCGGGCTCATCCATCCTGGAGCCAGCCAGACCTTCCACATTCGCTTCTCCCCACTGGAAGTGGGCGAGTATGAAGCTAGGCTTCTCTGCAGGTTTGTCTTTTGATGCCACTTTTCTTAAAACATCTTTTCTCAGTGACCTCTCTACCCATATAATAATATACCCATACAAAACTAGTGTAATGGTCCGTAAATGGAATTCCTGTGTCATTACTTAGACACAACAGACATTACCTTACACACCAGGTTGGTATCTAGACTAAAACTTTATTTGTTCAAATAGAATATAGCAAAAGAAATAGCAACATCAGCGCAGACTTCTTTGCATTATATACCCTTTATTTAACTTTTATTCTGTTGCACGTTTCCTACAATTTTTGAATGACACTTTACTTTTTTTAATGTGTAACGATTGATTTTTGCTGCTAGCATTCCCAATTTGAAGGACCAGCAAGGCCTTGTGATTGCTGTGAGTGGCCGCAGCTTGCTGCCTTATTGCCATTTCCACCTGGAGAACTCAGATTACCTCAGCGGAAACAACCTTGGGCTCTGTGAGCCCAATGGAACCTCACTGAGATCCACCCTGGACTCCAACACTAAAGTCATAGAATTTACATTGATAGGGATCGGCACAACTATGTGCAGGTGAGAAATCAATTTTAGCAGTTTCTAATATTTGAATAGGTTAAATATAATTTCTGCTTTGATTGTAAATGTGGGCTTAATTCTTATGCTCCATTGCCACCTCAGGGAGTTCAGTATTGTGAATCCCACCAACAAGCCTTACACATTCTTATGGAGATGTGATGATTCAGAGGCTAAACCCTTTACCTGCCTTACACCAAAGAGCTCCATTCAGCCTGGCAAGAAAGTGGAGGTAGGTATATATAACATAATAAAACATCAGGTATTGGGAGAGTAAAGTAATGTTTTTAGTTTTAAATTTGAAGCCTCTTTGAGACCTATCTTATAACTCACTCACTCACTCACTTATTTAGCAGACCTAAAAGTCTCCTTGGGGGGGCACAATAGTTTTATCTACTTCATAACAGCAGTGCTTTGCAACAATGACACTGACATCTCACATTTATGTACTGACATCGAAGTACATAAGGGTTCAGAGAGTGCAGAGTAACTGTTTTTTCTTGGACAGTGTTTTTATACTGCTTAAATCTATTTAAAGCAATTATATATAGTGAGCTAATCTCTACTTTGAGGTGAGCTTAAGCATTGGCAGCGGCCATTTAACTTTGTGGGCCCGAGGTCTACAGTTGTTTATGGGCCTCATGTTTTTAATGAAGGTAAACACCGCCAGTCAGCAATACCACCCATGACTGTACAAACCCTGAACCAAACAGTTAAATCCCAGAACCAAACCATCGAAAGCCATGTGGTCAGTCTGGGTAGGCCCAGATGATGAAGGGGTATAATTAATCAGAATTTTAAAAAAGAATTAGTCAATGTGTATTATAGATAAACCTTCGCAATGCTCCTAAGTTTTAGTGAAAATGAATGACAGGTATTTCCAATTAAACATGTATTTAATGTATTTTAATTGAAGTATGAAGTAAAGAGCTATGAGTGCAGCAGGTTTGCTTATAGCCAGTGGAGTTGGAATTTACTGTTTGA
The DNA here is from genome assembly GCA_024036415.1 of Prochilodus magdalenae. Classification (NCBI taxonomy): domain Eukaryota; kingdom Metazoa; phylum Chordata; class Actinopteri; order Characiformes; family Prochilodontidae; genus Prochilodus; species Prochilodus magdalenae. The sequence goes on along the minus strand of JAMWET010004859.1, from coordinate 182,603 downwards.
CTCTGTAACAGGCATAAGTAAAAAAAAAATTGCTTCTGATGGAGAGGGAAGGTGAGATTAAGATTGAACATATTTTAGCTCAACTGGGCATTTGAGACCCATCAGTCTAGAATTATGTAAAAAAGACTGCAGGAGGACTATGGGAGCTATGACAACCAGATTGTTCAAAGAAAAGAGCAGCAACTGATGACAGAACAAATGCAAAACCCCAAAATAACATCCAAAAAAACTGCTGACAAGCTGCAGAGAATACAGGCAAAAGCGTCACAATTAACCATTCATAGATGACTTTGAGAAGAGAAACACAGAAGCTACATTGATGCACAACTTTCATTTAGAAAGAAGTACAAAGGTGAGCTGGAAGAGTCATTCAGGCTTCAGCATACCAAAACAATGATTCCAACTGCTTTTCTAAGTTTGCCTCAGAACAAAGTTCATAAAAATATGGTTGGTTAATTTTGCTGTGGAAGAACTTAACTGTTCTGCACAAAGATGTGACCTCGACCCCATCCAGCATCAGTGTCTGGCAATTGTTCTTCTGGATAAATGTGCAAATATTACCACAGACACACCAAAGTCTTATAGAAAACCCTCACAGAAGAGTTTACATTCAGACAAATAAAGAGGCAGAAAAATGACATGTAAAGTTATCTTTGGTAAATTGTGACTGTTTGTATATAGAAGCACACAAACGTTATAAGTGGATCTGAAGGGAAAAAGTTAAAATTTAAGAAGAATGTAGGGTGTAGACCCTGTTAATGTTCCTTACTGTGTTTTTGCTAGCCATGTATTATATTAAGTTAAACATATGTGCTTTAATTTTATTCAAATTGTTCTCCTAAAGCCGGCTTCATACTAATCACTTTACTTGATACTTTTCTCCAGGTTTCTTTTAAATTCCAGGCCAAGGAGCTGGGTCTTGTGAAGTCCTTCTGGACCTTCTTAATCCCAGAGCATAAGCTGTCTGTGCCCTTTCTGTTGGTTGGCACCGCTAATGAACCAGTTGTGTACATTGATCACGCTCACCTTAATCTGGGCAGTCTTCTTATTGGTAAGATTCCAGTTAGGTGTCAAACTTGGTGTGGGAGCTAATGAGTAGAAAACAAGTTATCTTTCCAGTTTGTGTAACTGTCAACAAGCCAGAACATCATTGTTAGGTGTGTACATTTGTGCATGCAGGTCATGAGACCCGTAAACTTGTGTATGTGGTGAACGGAGAAGACCAACCCTTTAGCTTCTCCATCGAGGAGGTTTCTCGCCACTTGGAAGCCTTTAAAGACAGCCTGCTGCTGGAGCCCATGCAAGGGACAATACCTCCAAAAGACAAGTGAGAAGAAAAAACACTAAAGCACTAAAGTCAAACCTTAAGTGATGCTGAGCAAGCTATAGACATCACATGAATAGATTATTCTTAATTCAAGCAATGTTTTATATATATATATATAAAACATTGCTTGAATGCATTACTTTTGTCAGAGTAAAGTTATTTCTATTACCGTTATGGGTTTTTCTTTCATTAACCTAGGGGTACCAACAATTTTGTCCATGTGTATATATGTTTGTGTTGACAGGCTCCCCCTGGTCATATCCTTCACACCCACCCAGGATGGACCCATGGTGTTTAATCTGCTCATAGTGGTCAAAGGGAAGGTTGAGCCACTTACACTGAATGTGAAGGCAGAGGGCTATAGCATGAACACCTGTGTCCAGTATGAGAGTCCAGAGGGAGCTTTCACTGAGCTTTCCCATACTGACGTTCATCTTGTGGACTTCAAAATGGTGAGCTGTGGAATTAGATGTATTCTTTATTGCTTGCCATTGTTGCAAAGTAGTATTTCATTTTGTACCCAGTGGTTCCAGTCAGCTACTGGAAATTGGATATGACGGCAAACCCTAAGATATATGTTGGGATGTTCTGTTAAAAAGGGTAGAGAAGTGTGCACACCCCACCAGAGATCAAGTACAGGACACAGTGAGCACTGATTTTTTAGGCATCAGTATTGTTTGTTGGTGCAGTAGTTCAGCTTTTATGGTCACCATGAGGCACATTTGAGAAAATCCATAGTGGTTGAAACATGCTTCACCAACAATCGTTATGCTCCAAGCCTGCATTGCACATATTTTCTACTGTTTTTAATTAGCTTGAGTTGGCCCACAGCAGATTTCTGTTTAGATGCTCTGAAAAGTCATTTGTTGTTAAACGCGTTAAACTCTGTTTCGTTTGTTTCTATTGGACAGGTGGAGCTAGGTGATAAGTCCACTTGTGCCTTTGTGGTGTCTAACCCTGGGAAGTTCATCCTAGATGTGCGGTATGAGCTAACAGGCCCTGCAGAACTCCAGAGATACTTGATGGTGGAACCAAGAACAGCTGCGGTACCTGTAGGAGGACATGAGCGCTGTATCCTGAGTTTCTTTCCTCTTCATAAATGCACTCTCAAAGACATGGGCTTCTCAATCAAGGTGACTGCCTGGCTCAGTGTCTCTGTTTCTCTTTTTTTTTCTCATTCTAACTTATCACCACTTTTTCTTATTCATTTGCTTTCTTTGCATCTCTTATTTTTTTTCGTTTGTTTGTTTCATCTGTGCTGTATCTTCAGGCCATGTGTTTGCTTTTCTTCTATAGGTAAAGAATGGCCCAGTTTTTCATTGTTCTTTGCTGGGTTCAGCCATCTCCCCAGGCCTGGTGTTTTCTTTTCTCAAGCACGACTTTGGAGCAAATTTCATCTATACTGCTGGCATGGTACCATCAACACAGACATTGCTCATTAGCAATAAAGGGGAGAAAGGAATCAGGTAGAGAATTTGAAGATGTGGCTCATGGTACAATTTGTGCTCATCATTGGTCGTTTCTTGCAGCAGTGTTAATTTTTTTAATGCCATATATTTTTCATTTTTTCCAGAGTGGACTGCTTATACTCTACCACCACCTTTCTGGAAGTGAGCTTCACCCCTCAGGTGCTTCCCCCAGGTGATTGCATGGAGGTGCTTTTCACATTCTACCCTCGCGAAACTGTGCGCTACCACGAGAAGGTGGTATTTGAGATAAACGAGTGTGCCAAGCAGGTCTTGGAGATCCTGGGGCAAGGAATTAACATGAAGGTGAGAAATCTTTGATGCACTGTGAGAAACCTAAATGCCATCTTACATGTTTGATCTGATTTAAATGAACTTCATGAGCTTGTGTAGGGTACAGTTTGGTTGTGTTTATAGATACTTTTCAAGGAATTAATTCTCAGACTCTGTGGTTTGTAATTTTCTTTAGATTGACATTGAGGATCCAAAACACAAGGTTGTGAAACTAGGAGCCCTGCAGGTGGGCCAGAAGAGCAGAAAACTAATTCCTTTGATCAACAACAGTTACTCGTCCCTGACCTTCTCACTCATGTTCAAACCCTCGACACACGCTCTGTTGGACTCTAAGGTAGGGCATGTTTTCCTTCTCTATGTGTTATGTCCAGCATCACTATATGCGCATTACTATAGTTACTCTAACCAGACTGAGAACTAAACAGTTCCTGAGCTTGCGTTTTACTGCACAATATGTAAGGCAGTTATTTTAGCACAAGGCAGAAGTACAGCAAATCAACAAATATAGAAGAGGTAAAAAGAAATACAAGAAATTACTGGTTACTAGTTGTTTTACTTTTCACAATAATTTCCTGTACTATCAGTAAAGCAGCAAAAATCTGATTGATTAAGACTGAATGATAAGATTACAGTGCAATTATACCATGACTGGGAACGACATGCCATATTATTTTATACAATGTGCAATATTATTGTATTTTTCCTACTTTTCCCATTTGTATATTTGTCTAGTATGTCTTATGTACATTAGCCTTTGTTATTTTGCATATCAGATCTATTAAAATTGATCATTACAAATATGTAAATTAACCTATTTATTATTCACCATGTTTAGCACTGTATATGTGCAGCATATGTTTTAAAAGTGCAAATACACATTTTACAGGAATTATTTCTTAAAGTTAGAATTTGTAGAGACATGGCTATACATTTTTACCCAGAAAAAAACAATGAACAATAACATATTTGTCAACATTTCAGTGTATGACATACTTAAATCCAGTTAATCAAAGTATAGTCAGTCAGTAAGTAAATACTAATGATATGTGATGTAAGATGGATGGAATGTGATGGAAGTACTGTAAGGTAATCACAATAATAAACATGGCTGTATTGGCAAACTCATTGCCTGTCCACATAAAACTACCTGCTCTGCAAACTGAAATTTGTTGTGGTTAGCATAAAAAAATTACTGCAGCCACAATATATATACAGTGAGGAAAATAAGTATTTGAACACCCTGCGACTTTGCAAGTTCTCCCACTTAGAAATCATAGAGGGGTCTGAAATTTTCATCTTAGGTGCATGTCCACTGTGAGAGACATAATCTATAAAAAAAAATCCAGAAATCCCAATGTATGATTTTTTAATCATTTATTTGTGTGTTACTGCTGCAAATAAGTATTTGAACACCTGTGAAAATTAATGTTAATATTTGGTACAGTAGCCTTTGTTTGCAATTACAGAGGTCAAACGTTTCCCATCGTTTTTCACCAGGTTTGCACACACTGCAGCAGGGATTTTGGCCCATTCCTTCACACAGATCTTCTCCAGATCAGCCAGAGTTTGAGCTACCTCCAAAGATTTTCTATAGGGTTTAGGTCTGGAGACTGGCCACGCCACTCCAGAACCTTGATATGCTTCTTACGGAGCCACTCCTTGGTTATCCTGGCTGTGTGCTTTGGGTCATTGTCATGTTGGAAGACCCAGCCACGACCCATCTTCACTGCTCTAACTAAGGGAAGGAGGTTTTTCCCCAAAATCTCGCAATACATGGCCCCGGTCATCCTCTCCTTAATAGAGTGCAGTCGTCCTGTCCCATGTGCAGAAAAACACCCCCAAAGCATGATGCTTCCACCCCCATGCTTTACAGTAGGGATGGTGTTTTTGGGATGGTACTCATCATTCTTCATCCTCCAAACGCGGCGAGTGGAATTAAGACCAAAAAGTTCTATTTTGGTCTCATCTGACCACAGAACTTTCTCCCATGACTCTTCTGGATCATCCAAATGGTCATGGGCAAACTTAAGACGGGCCTGGACGTGTGCTGATTTAAGCAGGGAACCTTCCGTGCCATGCATGACTTGCATAAACTGTGACGTTTTAGTGTATTACCCACAGTAACCTTGGAAAACAGTGGTGCCAGCTCTCTTCAGGTCATTGACCAGCTCCTCCTGTGTAGTTCTGGGCTGATTCCTCACCTTTCTTAGGATCATTGATACGCCACGAGGTGAGATCTTGCGTGGAGCCCCAGTCCGAGGGAGACTGACAGTCAGTCAGTAAGTTTAGCTTCTTCCATTTTCTAATAATTGCTCCGACAGTTGATCTTTTTTCACCAAGCTGCTTGGCAATTGCCCCGTAGCCCTTTCCAGCCTTGTGGAGGTCAACCATTTTGTCTCTGGTGTCTTTGGACAGCTCTTTTGTCTTAGCCATGTTAGTAGTTGGAGTCTTACTGATTGTGTGGGGTGGACAGGTGTCTTTATGCAGCTAACGACCTCAAACAGGTGCTTCTAATTTAGAATAATAAGTGGAGTGGAGGTGGAGTTTTTAGAGGCGGACTAACAGGTCTTTGAGGGCCAGAATTTTTGCTGATTGGCAAGTGTTCAAATACTTATTTGCAGCAGTAACACACAAATAAATTATTAAAAAATCATACGTAGAGATTTCCAGGTTTTTTTTTTTAGATTATGTCTCTTACAGTGGAAAATTTCAGACCCCTCCATGATTTCTAAGTGGGAGAACTTGCAAAGTCGCATGGTGTTCAAATACTTATTTTCCTCACTGTAACTTAATATGTTTTACATTCTCCAGGTTCTTTCCCTGCGTCCTGAGCGAGAGGTCACCCTGCAGGGTGGAGGGGCAAGATGTGTGGTGGAGGTGGTCTTCACTCCTCAACAGCGCATGGCACCATTTAGCGAGGAGCTGCAGCTGAAGTGTTTGGGCACTGTGTTCCCCCTGCTGGTGCTGAAGGGCTGCTGCCAGGGCGTGGAGGTTACTTTGGACCAGGATTACCTGCCCTTTGGGGCTGTTGTCCAGCGTTGCCAAGCCACACGCCGCATCGTCCTTCAGAACACCGGTGACATCGGGGCCAAGTACATATACACGTGTAGATTCACATCAACTGGTGCTATAAAGAGAAAATGGGTTTTGAACTTTTTTATTTCTTTACGTTTTTAATTCATACAGATGTTCATACAGAACTGTTTAATTCTGTAAATGTACAGACATACAACACTCATCCATTACATTAAAACTACCTACTTGCTTTTACACTCACTGTCTGTTTTATTACCTCCTCTGCACTATAAAGGTTCATGTTGTAGTTCTACAATCACTGACTGTAGTCTATCTATACACTATACACTGTTAGTCCCATTTCAGCCTGTCCCCTCCAGGACCATCACAGAGCAGGTATTGTTCGGGAGGTGGATAATTTTCAGGCGCGCAGTAACTGGTGGTAGTGTGTAATATTCCACACCCAATATTTTTAAAGCTGACATGTACATGTGTTTATATCAGGTTCAAGTGGGAGGTGAAATGTTTTGCTCCAGACTTCAGGATCTCTCCTGCTGAGGGCTATATCTGCCCAGGAATGGAGGTGCCTTTGGAGGTGACATTTGCCCCTGTAGAGGTGAGGCAGGATGTGCGCTATGACAACCTCTGCTGCTCCATTGAAGGAGGCAAGCCTGTCACCCTTTCCCTGACTGGTTCTTGCATTGCCCCTCCAGTTGCCAGTCAGGTAAGACTCTCACCTCAAGCTCATCATCATGGTATTGATTGGTTACGTAGCTGTCATATTTATATACTGCAGCCATATTTATTTATGTGGTACTTAGTGTTTATAGTGTAATTGTTAGTACTTGTAGTCCAGGAGCTAGTGCAGAGTAAGAATTTAATTGTACAGTGCAACTACTTGTTTTTCTGTGTATATGGTCTAAATTAGAAATTTTTAATCTTAAGTCTTGGCCTCACTACATGATTCTTAGCCTGATTTTAACACTAATTTGTCTTTTCCAACAAAATTTTCACTTTCTAAAGTAATTTTCCTACGTTGGTGCCTGATGATGTGAAAGATTTGGAAGTGTGAAAGACGAAGCAAGTCAGAATTTAGCACTCTGATTGAGCTTCGGCTAGTGATAACTAGTGTGTAGTGATGTAATGTAAGCTAAACAGCTGATTTAGACAGTCAATGAGAGAGCTAAACGATGGAAATAAACTTAAATCTGTTAAGACTTTGTTAGTCTTGTGGTGTGAACCACAAAAAAGATTAAATGAGAACCTGGAGCTGTAACATTACTGAGCTAATAGATTTCTCCCTTTCCCCTACAGGTGGTAAATTTTGTATGTCAGGTGCGCACCCAGTGCACTCAGTCTCTTAGTCTTTCGAACCGCACAAACCAGCACTGGAGCCTGAAGCCAGTAATAGAGGGCAAGTACTGGAGTGCCTCACCCTCTTTTGTCATTGAGCCCTACCAGCAAAACAAGGCCTACGAGATTACTTACAAACCCATGGTCATGACTACAGATGGCAAAAAGCACCTGGTAAATCTCCTCTCATCAGTCATCAACCCCTTTTTAATATTAAATTTTTTTTATATTGAGAAATCTAGCAGAATCTACACTATATGTCCAATATATTGTAAACAACTGCTTATCCAACATTTCCTCTGAAATCATTAGTATGGAGTTTACCTCTTTGCTGCAGAAACAGCCCCTACTCTTTTGGGAGTTATCTAAACTAGATGTTGGAAGATTGCTGTGAAGATTTGATTGCATTCAGCCATAGAAGCATTAATAAGGTTAGGTAGTAATACTGGATGATTATTTCTAGGTCACAAGCCTCACTCCAACTAAGGAAAATGTATTGGATGAAGTTCCATCACACCACAGAACAGTTCCATTACTCCACTGTGCAATGTTAGGCACTTTGTAGCTCTCTAGCTGACGCTTGGGATTTGCCATGGTGACCGTAAGCTCTAATGTGGCTGCTCCAGAACATCGCAGTACATTAGCAATGGTTTAGCAAGGCTTTCAAGAGTAAATGCTCGTTTAACTCATATAATTTTTTTTTTATTTCCCAAACAAATTGGAAAGGATGAAACCAAATAGACTCTTCCAACATTAAAAGCTCATAGCTGAGGTTGGTGGATGAATTGTCTCTGAACATTACTTTTTGTGCAGAGCATAACTAAAACATTCAGTTCAAAAATTTTAGCTCAATTAGATGGTTTAGTAGGTTCAGCTTTGACACTCACAATGAACAAAAAATCTTTTTAAATGATAATCATTCAACCAGCACTGTTTGGTGTGCCCTTTGATTATTGTAACAAAAAAACAAATTCAGGGACACAGAGCTTTTGAAGCCCTAATAGTTATGGTAATAGGAACCCAAGCTCAGTGTTTCACAGCTGGTAGAAGTGGCCTCTTCTGTGTACTTCTGTGAGTTTTTAACATGTGTTTTTTTTTCTGGCCCAGGGCTCTGTCTTCTTTTCTTTTCCTGATGGTTCAGGCATGCTGTACACCCTGCAGGGCACAGCTGAACCACCTAAAGCGGTGGGAACTATCAGCCATGAGGTGCCCTGCAAGACGCCATATACAGAGATAATACCTGTTCAGAACTGGCTGTCCAAACCACAAAGGTATTACACAGCAGTGGGGAACCAGTGGGCCTGGCAATTTATATTAAAAAAAAACTTGTCTGTAATTCTTTAATGATAGTGCTATTTGTGTTTAAACATTACAGTTATAATAATAATCTTATTCCATTATTCACTAGTATTCATTTAGACAGAGAGTCTAGGCTGAGAGGGACAAAATGATGATGAAAAAGCTGATGCTTCTGAAACAAACTAAAACAAGGGATATAATTAACCAAAACAAGTAAAAATGAGAAAGCCTGTAACCCCTTTTTAAACAAAACAGGTTCAGTCTGAACAGTGATAAGACTTGAGCTCTAACACACTGACTTGGTCATCTTTCCTGCTAAATATCTACATTTGTTCTCTTTGCATATATAGAACTTTATTGGTATACTGGCTTTATTGGTGTTCTAACAAAGAATTATTAATTTTATTCTCATTTTCCTTTTGAGAACCACTGCTTTGAAGTCCTAGATACATCAATGACTGTTAATATGAATAAAACCACCTGGTTTTATTAAGACTCATATTAACAGTCATTGATGTATCTAGGACTTCAAAGCAGTGTTTGGATTATCTATCTATCTATCTATCTATCTATCTATCTATCTATCTATCTATCTATCTATCTATCTATCTATCTATCTATCTATCTATCTATCTATCTATCTATCTATCTATCTCTATCTATCTCTCTCTCTCTCTCTACATATATATTTATATTATATATATATATAATGTACACTGTGCCCCTGTGTAGGTTCCGTGCAGTTGTGGAGATGATTAAGCCTGAAAAACTGGACAGCACTGTCTCCCTGAAGGGCCTGGATTATGTGGATGTGCCTGCGCTAGCCAAACGGGACTACAAAATCTCCTTCTTCAGCTACAAAGAGGGCCAGTACAATGCCAAAGCAAGTGCCAAGTACCATTACACCCTGTGCTAATTCAATCAATGGCTTAATGGTGCTTAAATCAGTGTCAAGTAATACGCACAATGCTATTGATATAAATGTTAATAATGCTTGCAAGCTAGCCATTTAGCATTAAGCAAATTAGTCATGCTGACCGGTCTCCTTCATCATCAAAATGTTGTTAGCTATACTAACATAATAGCTGCTGGATATATGTCATCCCAGATTTTTTTTACAGGTGACTTTTAAGAATGAGGTTACAGGTGAATACCTGTTTTACTACCTCAACTTCAAGGCCACACCACCAGGAGTAATTAGCACTGTTGAGATGGTCACTGCAGCCAGGCAGACAACTTCATCTTTTGTGACAGTGGACAACCCATTACCCACAAGCCTTGTGTTCTCAACTGAGTGTCGCAGTACAGACATCTTTGTGTCACCCCAGCTTTCAGTGCCTGCTCTGTCAAAGGTAAGACTTGTTTCTGAAGGTAGTTTTTATATCAGTACTATTTGTTGTGAAAATGATACAGTTAATAAATTACCCAGAACACAGAGAAACTCATGAAACGTTTATGCTTGTGAGCATAATGGGCAATATTTATAGAGCTACACATACAGAAGTAGTATTACTCTTAGTATGGTATTGGGCCACCATGTTTTCTAACTTCAACATGCCAGACATCTCGGCATGAATCTGTAGAGGGTCTTAGAGGTCCTGTGATAATCCATCCGTTGCAACTTGACACACTGCAGATTTAGCAGGAACTCATCACTCGCTAAAGGTGACCCGAATATGACTCCATGACAGATTGGTACAACTCCATTGCAGTATTTGGCAATGTTGACTTGGAGTTAAGGCCAGTCATCGTAACGCTCTGCATGCATGTTGTACTGTCTCACGCATCCATCTGCCAATGGTGCTGGCACTAACAGGATGACCCATGGAGGGCATTACTGCTCGCTAAAAATTCGCAATCGTGGCTGTTGGGTCAGTCAGATACAGCAGTAAATACAGCCCATACTTGCTCACATTACCTTCGTGGCCTAATGTGAAACTTAAATCATTCACATGTTTCACAAAGTCAAACCTACACACCAAATTAAATTCCTGTTGGTGATTCCTTTCGGGTGCAACTATTTGTACAATGTTTTTGACGATACATTTTATTGTTGTCTCCTCATTTATAAGTGTACTGAATAAGTGAACTGAAACATCATGACAACATTGAATACCTGTATTTAATTGATTACTTTAGTCGATCATCTCAGACATGTTTTTAACGCAGACATTAGTAAACACATAAAGCTCAACTTTTATTCCTAATCAGTGGCAGAATATAAATATAATGGAAGATTCCCTCTTTTTTTCTCTCAGGGCACCCTGAAGTGTGAGTACCAGCCTTTGCGTACAGGCGAGTCCACAACACGGCTGACGCTTCACAACAGTGAGCTGGGTTTCTTCCATTATGATCTACTGCTCCGGGCCCTCACCGCCCCTCCTGAGAAACCCCTCTACTTCAGAGCCTCACTGGGCAGCAGTCAGTACCTCACTGCCAAGTTCACCAACTACTCCCGCGTCAAGGCAGAGTACACCTGCAAGGTACAGTTTAGTGGAGCGTTAAAAATAATTATGTAAATGAACTAGCTTTGTGCCGAGCAGCTCTTTTTATTCATGCTTTCTTGTTGTTTTAGCTGCTTTGTAACATTGTTGGCATTGTTTTCACTTATTCTGTCAGTATTTTTCTATTTGTGTTATTACAGTGTTAATCCTAATATTACTCATTAACTGTAATGACTGTAAAACACCTAATGGTGTTAAATCAGAGTCACTAGAAGTCACTAGAATCTGTTATGAATGCTTTTGCCATGCAACTTACTTTGGTACATTTGGGGTAATCGGGAAAATTGTATAAATATGCTTTACCAAACAGTTTGTTTAATCCTGCTTAATGCATCTTTAGACAGATTCCCCAGACTTCATTGTGGACAAGAACATAACAGTGGCGGCAGGCTTCCAGACAGGCAATGATGCTGGTGTGGAGATCTGTTTCGAGCCCAGCCAGTTGGGTGAAATACGAGGCCTCCTCACAATTTCATCCACCTTTGGAAGCGAGTATGTGTTCCCTCTTTACGGTACCTGCACTCCTCCCAAAGCACAGGGCCCTCTGACTCTCCGTGCTGGCTCCAATGTCTCCATCCCCTTTAAGAACGTCTTTCCGCAGACCACCGCCTTTTCCTTTCAAGTGGACAACCCAGCCTTTACTGTCAAGGGTGTGGACACTATCCGGGCCAAGAAGACCCATAACGTATTGGTAAGCTATGAGGGATCCACACCAGGCTCCAAGGTCCCTTGCACAGGGAAGCTAACCATCTCCAGCCCACGGACAGAAGGTCATGGACAGAACCTCTCTTGGGTGTACTACCTTAAGGGCTTCTGCCCTGAGCAGTCTCAGAGAGAGAAGACATCATAGTTTGCTGCTGATATCCAAAAAAAAAAAAATCTGCTGCAATAAACTGTATTTCCCTTAAGCTTTCCAAAATAAATAAATGAATGCTTTAGAAATGATTTGTATTTGTACAGTTCTGTTTTCATTCATTTTTATACTGATGTACAGTGCTGTGCAAAATTTCAAGAACACTCTTCTTTATTGTCTAGTAGAAAGGAGCTTAAAATACACATTATTGTAAACATTTTTCTTATGGCAGCATCAGGAAAAACAAAATGATGTATTTAACAAAAATATCACATAAGCCACTAAACACAGCCACTAAAAACAAAGCCACTAAACACACTGTAAATCAAGTGTTTAGTATATTCAAGCAGTTTTTGAGAGATTAGCCACACCTTTATAGTCCACAGTCTTAGGTTCAGTCTTAGAGGGTGGTTTTGCATGTTCTGCTTCTTAATATCCAAGTAATCCCAAAGACATTCAGTGATGTTATGGTGTGGATTTAGGGGGTGCTCCAAGATCACCAGCCACTATTTAGTTTGATTTGCAAAAATGTTTGTTTTTTTTTTCCTTTTTTATTTATCTATTTCCTTTTCACAGTAGGAGTTTGTTGACAGCCACACATCTTTCCATTGGATAAAAGATGGACAGAAACACTGGATGTTTTCAGATTTTAATCAAGAGCACCAGTTTCTCCTCTCTCTCAACCACAAAAGCTTTAAGTAGTGCTTACCTGATGGTGACAGTTGTGGTCTACTAGTTCTTTCACTATTGTCAGGAGACCTATTTTATCTATAGCTCTATGTATCTTTATCTTCAATTTTAGAAACTCCACCTATTTTCCTTTTAGTTTCCTCTGTGCAAGCCTACTTATTTGATATCTCCTCAGAAATGTCTCCTGAAGAATTTTCCATTGACTGAAAATTAAATAAATGAATGCTGGTCTTTAGTTTTTTCACAGTATTGTATTTTTTTTACATTTTTACAAACTTACATTTAAGAAGTACTTTTAAGTATGCAACTGTGGGTTGCGAGTCTAGATCCCAGATTACTGCTGCCCTCCACCAGGAGGTGCACTTGCTGCCCTTTACAACACCTCTTAACCTGTCATGTAAGAGTGTACTCTCCACTCTTGTTAGAGGGATTTGGGTCGTGTGAGTGTTACACATGTGCAATGTGAGTGAGTGTGTGCTAAAACTTGCCTCCAATTTGTGGTCTGCATATGAGTTTAATATTTGTCTGATTATTTAAAAGAAAATTTTATGCCTCATTCTGGTGAGAGACTGTGGGAGTGCTTTTAATGAGAGAGTGGGCGAATGGAGCCAAAGCAAGGGCAGCCTGACATTAAGTAATAGTCCTCATAGGGACACAGTTTAAATTGGCTCTCAATTTTTCCGCAATTTGTTCGCTGTACCCTCCTCTCCAAATGCCCTCTTGAGCCCTGACCATTAAGCGGGTCAGTTGACAATATGATAATGCTGAGCCGCTTATGGTAAATCGCCAGCTCCCTGAAAAATCTGTCTCTTGCAATGGTGTAGTACAAGTATCATATCCGCCACAGGCTTCTAAGTGTGAAATAGACCTGCTCAAACTTAACTGTTCAACTGTACTTGTATTTTTTAATCTCCTCCGTGATTCCGCACTGATACAGTAACTGTGTCTGCCAGAGGTGCATTTGATGGCTCTCTACATGCCTCCGTCAGTCTTCGTTACTCATTTCTAGAGTAATCAAGGCAAAATGTGTGCCTAAGTGGCAGGCAGGCCACCATTCTGTGGCTGGACAGTGTGTGAAGGAGCTGGACCCCGACTGGGCACTCTAGCAAGGGCCTGATGAGGCTATAGCTGCAGTAACTAGAGCATCCGTTCATTTCTTAAGGGCCTTCTAGGCTCCGTGTGGGACCTGTGGCCCACTACAGTGCTGGCTTAGACAAAGAGGCAGGAAACGGCCTGTAACAGCCACACGGAGGCAGCAGGGGGTAGTGTCCCAGGCAACACCGAAGACAAGAGATTATGGCTTGTCATAATTACCTGAGCTCAGTCTGAGGAGGAAAGAGCAGAAAAGGCTTTTGCCACCGTTTGCCGTACATTAAGGAGACATATTTTCAGCGCCGCGTTCCTGTTGGGCTAAATGCCTCAATATACGACCACAAACTGTGTGTATGGGGGGGCTTGTTCTGAGCACCAATTAAATAAAGGGGCCTTTAAGCAGGGAGGACTTAATCACCTCTGGCAAAGGGCAGGACTGGGGGAGCCTTTCAACAGCCTTTCAACTCTCAAAGGTCATCTGAGGCCTTTATTGAGACGCTAAGGTAATGAGGTTGTCGTAGGAGTGAGAAAGCAAGTGAGAAGGCACCCCCTTCTGTAATAGCGGAACTACCGGATTTCCTCTCGGTGCAAATGAGGGAAAATCTCACTTTGTACGTTTTGTGTTCCGGAAGTGTTTCATTTTATTTCAGACAGAACAGCCATCAAATCAACCCCAAATAATCAAGCCCAACGATCAACCCATAATACAGAAGCCTACAGTTTACATTAAGAATGTGATGGTTAACAGTCATATTATTATTTTGGAACTATTTCAGGCATTACTGATACAGAATCGACAGAGCCCATTTTGTTTGTTCCATTTTCCCAGAAGATCATGTGATTATACACAGAGGTGGAAAATATTTTATGGGGATTTAAATGTGTAATTACACACAACATATGGAAAGAGAATTTCATAACGTCAGTTGTTCCTTGGACCTTTTCCCCAAGTGGATGAATCTGGTAAATGTCTTCTACAGTCATCATATCTTCATTTGTATAATGTTGGTGTCGCATTTGATACCTAAATGTCAACCCGGACCTGTTCTAGTATTCATATTTATATCAGTGTAAGACGAAATAGCCCGCAATTTTTCCACTTAGTCTCCACACACACACCACCAAATGATGAAACATGTTCTTCTATTTGTTATATTTACTTTATATTTTAGAGCATATTTCCAGCTCTGTACTTAGATTTTGTCATAACACACTATTACACATAGTACACTTTCTGTACCTTTTATACACATGATCATATGTCATAAATGTTTTTTCTCCCAAGGCAAACAACTTGGTTGTTTTGAAATCTCTGCCTTTGGCTTTGTGACCTTAAATAAAATGAAGTCAAGTCAGTTAGTCCTTTGTTCTAAACTTTTCCTGCTGCCACTTTCAGGTTATAGGTTTCCCAATGACTGCCAAGAGTACACTTACTAAATGTTCGTCCTTATCCATGACATCTTCTGATGTATCTCCTCAGTAGGAATATGTCACCTACTTTGCCAAAGCTTCTTTCATCACAGTCTTCATTTCCTGCCAGTAAGGTTGTTTCACTAACCAATATCCATCCAGACAGCCCCATACAATACAGTAATGATCTGCTGGCATTCTGCATTGTCTAAGCTTTGGACCTTGGATGGTCCTTGCTGCTGGCACAGTATGTGTTTCAGAAGTGATGAAGTCCTTTCAAAGAAAGTTGGCAGTTGTAGCCATTGTTTGGCCATGCATTTGCCAGGGCTACATCTGTAGGAACCAGTCCAGGTCTAAATTGAGGAGGTTTTGTATAAAATACAGGGTAGTTTACTGCCAAAATGCTGCTTAATTGCTTGAGTAGTTTCTGTATCCAAGACAATGTATTTGACATTATGTTAGTCTTAGCTGTATGGTGAGGCAGTGATAGTCTGAGGTCTGCTCAGTGTGATGTGAATAGTCTAAATGTTTTATCAGAGTTGTGTGGAATATCTAGGTCACACATTTCTGCTTTTCACCTAGTTATGCTACTCAATTCTTGTGATCTATTTCTCACATTATCTCACATATTTCACATGTATCATATGTGAAAACATATATCACATGTTTCTCTTTTCTGGATCTGACTAGCAATTCTCCAGGGAAATGTACTTCTTATTAAGCTGTCCAATTGCAAAGATAAAAGAAGCTGCTGGTGGGCTTGGTCAGGCTTTAGTCGGGGTATTGTCCAGGTCACAAATGTTATCCTATTAAATACGATTCAATATTGTCAAGGTTTTTTTTTTTTTTTGCTTTGTTGTTATTAAGACAAGTGGCCTGATGTGAAATGGCCTTTCCTGGAAAAAATGTGTGAGTCAAAACTGGTGATTGAAAGCAGACATCTGAAGAGCTTACTGCCTCTAAAAGACTCTTTCACAGATGGTACTATAGGGATGGTTGTGCATACTCTGCCTGATGCCTGATACATTACTTTAAAATAATCTTTTCACGTGTGCCATGATTTTACCACTGTGTAACACTACATTTTAAAGGAGCCCTGTTGTTCTCATTCTCCACATTACTAATATTATTTTGGGGTCTATTAGAACAGACTTACATGCTTCACTTTTCCCAAAAGTGATTCATTTTCTCATACTGTCCATTTGTATTCACCCTCTGTCTGAAACACTCTATCAGAGCTCCTGTATTTTTAAGCCCCACCCCCCAGTGCTCACCGATTGGTCTGTTCTGTTATGATTTATCAGCTGCCAGAGCAGCATCTTGCTTCAAGTTTCACCACCCTCACCGCTGTGGTCATTCTTACAATGGTGTGGGCTCTGCCATATCAGTTTGAGCCAAAATCCGATTCTGAAAGTCAGATAGTACAGGTTGATAGACCTGAACCACCTTCACAACCTAGGCTGGAGCAAGTTGTTTCAGATTGACAGGTTTCAGCTCTCTGTGCATTGTGGGAGGGCAGGCAGTAGGAATAGTGTTAGGAGATTCTTTTACCAGAGAAAAGGTCTGTAGTTCCAACAAGCTGTTTCAGAAAAGATGGAAAATGTTTTTTGTGCAAATATTTCTCCCTCTGGTGTGTACATTGAGCTTTATAACTTTGGAGGCACAGAAAGTTACATAATACACTAAATGAAAGGCAAAAATAAATAAATAAATAAAATAACAGATAAGCATGATATCTGCCGGCTTGCTGGTCATATTACGTATTAAATGTAAAATAGCTGTATTTGCCTATAGTTCATACAGCTGCTATTGTAATCGGAAATCTAAGTTAGTACGTTTCTCTACAATGTACAACTTCACATCAAAACACTCCAAAGGACTTACTTGGTTTATAAGGATTTCTAACTTATTTGTATATAAGTGGGATATCAGTGGAATTCTCTTTTTACTCATTTCAGAGTTTCAAAGTCAAATGCAGGCTTGCCTTTTAGTACAAGGATCATTTTTTAGCTTGAGTGAAGAGTTTTTACATCATTGGTCATTCACATATGGCTTCATAGAACCTTCTTAGTATAGTAGTAGATTATATTATTAGTGCAGTACAGTGCTGCATTAGCCTGGTCCTGGATTAGCCCCGTAATCTTTGGTACTTCAAACATAAGATTTAACCCATTGGCTTATTACCAAACCCTTAGAGTTGATGTGAGTGTGTGAGGAAAAAACATCAAACTGTGAAAGAACCAGCCCTAAGTCACTGGTATTAGTATTTTGTCGGGTTTATGTGTTTGTGAATGAGCTGGACTGAATTATAAATGCTGGGACCACGATAACTGGGCTGGGCGAGGTCTGCTCCAGAACTAGGCATCCAGCGCCTTACAGTGAGGAGGGCAGGGCAGTTTCAGCACCAGCACCAAGAACAGCGCTTCTGCGTGTGCGCGCGCGTGTGTTTGGGCATGTGCTGATGTCAGAGGGGAGGGAGGGACCGGCCCCCATAGCGCGCAGCATGAACGCGCCGAGGCAAAAGGATGTGTGAGCAGGCAGCGCGCTACTGCAGGGACGGCGTCCACAAGCTGCTCCACAAGGAACAAGGCAAACTCCGAGCGCAGGACAGCGGCGAGCAGCCCAGAGGCGGCGGGCCGCGGGACAGCGAGACAGCGACGGCTGCACCGGCCCAAAACAGCGGCGGAGCCCAGCCCGGGGGGATCGACGGGCTAGTCCGCTGGATAGTCACCAAGATGAGCGACAACAAAAGCATCTCGACGCGGGAGTACGCCAAGGAGGAGGAGGAGGTGGCCGTGGCTCAGGAGCAGTTCTTTGCCCCTGAGCCACGAAAAGGCATCTCCGTCATACTGGACGTGAGTGGCTTTTTGTCTGCTTACTGGCCAACCGGCCTCTGTTAGCACTTTAACTTAACTTTATTCATGATGGCGGACTTGAGAAGAAGTTGCGGTCTTTTGGGCGAGACTTCGTAACCGGTGTGATAGCTAAGTGCTTAAAGCAGTTGGAGGCGCAGTTAGCAATAACACAGTTCAGCCGCTCAGAAACAGAGATCCTCGCTACAACTTTCTTTTACGCAACCACTTTACGCTGTCGTTTCACTCCTTTTCTTTGCACACACGGTTACAGAATGAGAGATGCTGGTGTTCACGTCGCTGTGTTGTTCCCTGTGTCTGAGCAGAGTCGCGAGAGTGCGTAGCTTTGATGTTCGAAATAGGCTGCGAAACTCGAAGCAGCTGGATTCAAAGCAGGCGAACGCGCTGCTTCTCCCCACCGGTTTTCCGACAAGCCCCGCCCTTCTGTTGTGTCATTGGCTTGTTTTCCTGTGCTGGGATTGGTTAAAATTTATACTACAGCGGGGTATGAGCTGCTAGCCAATCCTAGGTCAGGACGCGGCTATTACTAGCCAATACAATTGCGGAGGCGGGACTCTATTTTAAAACGGGTGGGGATTAAAACAACACTCAAACCAGCCGTTTGAAGGCTGCCTGATTTTAAACCAGCTGAAATATCACTAACTGCGTGAGATTTGCTCGCGCGTATCTTACCACGCGACTTGTTTTGCACCTGTATGTTATTTTCCAGGCACTGTATCATCTCTCACGCCCTTATATGTGACAAGCACACCCCGCCTAAATAATTTATGAAGCTCTTCCAGTGAAGCCCTGCTGTACCGAGGCGAGGTCTCAGCAGTATTGATTTAGCAGGTCAAAGAGTTGCCTTGGCATTTTTCAGCGCTCCTTCATTACCTGATATTTTTGTCTCATGGGATTGACATATGGGGAAAAAGTGAAATCCCTGTCTGGGGTAGCAAAAGTAGGTTATTTCCAGACCCAGATATAACAGATTTCCCAGATATAGCAGAAGGTAGTAATGCATTTAATTGGTGCAACAAATCTAATTAAAAAGTAAAGAACTTGGTGACAAAGAAAGACTGGAGGCAGAATTGTACCCCAGAAATGTAAAATTAACAGCATCATACTGGAGAAAAAGGAGGTCTGAGGCACAGAAGGACAAAAAGAAATGGTGCAAGAAAGGGATGTGGAGCTAGGAGAGAGCTAGGGGAGAGATTGAGAGAGAGAGAGAGAGAGAGAGAGAGAGAGAGAGAGAGTGCAAAGCTCTCCATGGAGCCTCACTTGGGAGCGCAGGTGCCTGTCAGGGAATTGATTTCCATCCTCTCTTCGGGGGTGGATTCCATTACCTGCGTGAAGCCTTCACCATGCCTAAACTGTGTGGAGTGCACATCACTGTTAATCCAAAGCTAAAAGTTCATCTGCCGAAAACCCTGCGTGTCTGTCCACACTTCAGTTCCTCTCTCTCATAACTACAGTATGCATTGTAGTTTCATGGTGGTTAAAATAGTTTGTAGTTATGGTAGTCACTCCTAGCTTAATGACAGTCATTGAGAATGACAGAGCTGACAGTGACCCACCACCCGATTAATACCTGTTCTTGGTGGTCATGTGGGGTGGTCCTGACCATTAAAGAACAGGGCGAAAGAATGCTAACAAAGCATACAGTGAAACAGATGGACTGAAGTCTGTAATTGTAGACCTATATGCTAAATAGAGCTGATAAAATGGACAATGAGTGTAGAAACAAGAAGATGTACCTGAAGTGGCAGGTTGGCGTATTTCAGGAATGCCAATTATTATTTCCAATATGGGAATGGCTGACTGATTTTTGATCATGCTTCTCTATGTATCTGCTGATTAATTTAAAAAAATGTATATATTGGGACTACATCTACATTATTTAGCATTGCAGAGTAATGTAACACTTATTAGATCTCTTAATGTGAAGGGGTTTTATTTCAAGCCACTTGCATTTCTATGGGTCCTTTATCATGAAATCATTACACAATGTAATGTTCAAATGAAGTAGAAAAATAAAAACCAAATAATAATTCAACAGATATTTTAGATAAGTGATCCAGCACCACCTAAATACTGTGCATCTTCTACTTCTTCTTACCATCTTCTTTAATGCATACAACAAAAGCTGTTATATGCATCAAAGGTCTTCCTTAACATTCCTTCCTGAAAGAGCACTTCTCACTCAGTCCTTACCCTACCTGACATTAAGGCAGTAATTATATGCTAATTGAAGCTGTATTGACACTGGCGTATGCTATTATAAACTTGGAACTATATAATATACATTGTAGGTACTTCAGCACATACTGTGAGTCTGTAGAGCATTGTGCTGTCACCATAGATTTAACTCATATGTATCTAGTGATGCGGAAGACTGAAAACATGATCACCTGGTTTACAGCATCAGCTTGTGACTGCACATGACATTTACTGGCAACTCAGCATAGACGTGAACTTTGAAATATTAACAGTATTGCCATTTGCTTAGTAAATTGGATCACAGCCAGGACATACTGCGGCAACCATAGAGAATCAATGAAAGAGAGCTTCTAAGTAGGTGGTTGAGTGCACACTGTAGAGTGAATTAAGGCAGATATGGAGCACTATAGTGTTCATCTCTCGCTTTGTGTTTGTCTTCATTGTCTTGGTATGCTACTTACACATACCCATATTCTAGTGCTGGGTATATCAGATATCATCTATACCAGCATACAGATACTGTTGTGACAACAGTATAGATTTAAAAAAAATCTAAAATAAATGGAATTATGGAAATGGAATAAACTTGTGAATAGTATAGTGCTGAGGCTGGTGACGAGTAATGTTTGTTTATTTGATGTTTGTTTTAATATACGTTTAGATTGAGGCATGAGTAATGTTTGTTTATTTGAAGTGTGATAATAACACGTTTAGAGGGAGGCTGTGAGTAATGTTTGTTTATTTGAAGTGTGTTAATAACACGTTTAGAGGGAGGCTGTGAGTAATGTTTGTTTATTTGAAGTGTGTTAATAACACGTTTAGAGAATAGCAGTGAGTAATGTTTGTTTATTTGAAGTGTGTTAATAACACGTTTAGAGAATAGCAGTGAGTAATGTTTGTTTATTTGAAGTGTGTTAATAACACGTTTAGAGGGAGGCTGTGAGTAATGTTTGTTTATTTGAAGTGTGTTAATAACACGTTTAGAGAATAGCAGTGAGTAATGTTTGTTTATTTGAAGTGTGTTAACAACACGTTTAGAGAATAGCAGTTAGTAATGTTTGTTTATTTAAAGTGTGTTAATAACACGTTTAGAGGGAGGCTGTGAGTAATGTTTGTTTATTTGAAGTGTGTTAATAACACGTTTAGAGAATAGCAGTGAGTAATGTTTGTTTATTTGAAGTGTGTTAATAACACGTTTAGAGGGAGGCAGTGAGTCATGTTTGTTTATTTGAAGTGTGTTAATAACACGTTTAGAGAATAGCAGTGAGTAATGTTTGTTTATTTGAAGTGTGTTAATAACACGTTTAGAGGGAGGCAGTGAGTAATGTTTGTTTATTTGAAGTGTGTTAATAACACGTTTAGAGGGAGGCTGTGAGTAATGTTTGTTTATTTGAAGTGTGTTAATAACACGTTTAGAGGGAGGCAGTGAGTAATGTTTGTTTATTTGAAGTGTGTTAATCACACGTTTAGAGAATAGCAGTGAGTAATGTTTGTTTATTTGAAGTGTGTTAATAACACGTTTAGAGAATAGCAGCGAGTAATGTTTGTTTATTTGAAGTGTGGTAATAACACGTTTAGAGGGAGGCTGTGAATAATGTTTGTTTATTTGAAGTGTGTTAATAACACGTTTAGAGAATAGCAGTGAGTAATGCTTGTTTATTTGAAGTGTGTTAATAACACGTTTAGAGGGAGGCTGTGAGTAATGTTTGTTTATTTGAAGTGTGTTAATAACACGTTAAGAGAATAGCAGTGAGTAATGTTTGTTTATTTGAAGTGTGTTAATAACATGTTTAGAGAATAGCAATGAGTAATGTTTGTTTATTTAAAGTGTTAATAACACGTTTGGAGGGAGGCTGTGAGTAATGTTTGTTTATTTGAAGTGTGTTAACACGTTTAGAGGGAGGCAGTGAGTAATGTTTGTTTATTTGAAGTGTGTTAATAACACGTTTAGAGAATACCAGTGAGTAATGTTTGTTTATTTGAATTGTGTTAATAACACGTTTAGAGGGAGGCAGTGAGTAATGTTTGTTTATTTGAAGTGTGTTAATAACACGTTTAGAGGGAGGCTGTGAGTAATGTTTGTTTATTTGAAGTGTGTTGATAACACGTTTAGAGGGAGGCTGTGAGTAATGTTTGTTTATTTGAAGTCTGTTAATAACACGTTTAGAGAATAGCAGTGAGTAATGTTTGTTTATTTGAAGTGTGTTAATAACACGTTTAGAGGGAGGCAGTGAGTAATGTTTGTTTATTTGAAGTGTGTTAATAACACGTTTAGAGGGAGGCAGTGAGTAATGTTTGTTTATTTGAAGTGTGTTAATAACACGTTTAGAGGGAGGCTGTGAGTAATGTTTGTTTATTTGAAGTGTGTTAATAACACGTTTAGAGGGAGGCTGTGAGTAATGTTTGTTTATTTGAAGTGTGTTAATAACACGTTTAGAGGGAGGCTGTGAGTAATGTTTGTTTATTTGAAGTGTGTTAATAACACGTTTAGAGGGAGGCTGTGAGTAATGTTTGTTTATTTGAAGTGTGTTAATAACACGTTTAGAGGGAGGCTGTGAGTAATGTTTGTTTATTTGAAGTGTGTAATAACACGTTTAGAGAATAGCAGTGAGTAATGTTTGTTTATTTGAAGTGTGTTAATAACACGTTTAGAGGGAGGCTGTGAGTAATGTTTGTTTATTTGAATTGTGTTAATAACACGTTTAGAGGGAGGCTGTGAGTAATGTTTGTTTATTTGAAGTGTGTTAATAACACGTTTAGAGGGAGGCTGTGAGTAATGTTTGTTTATTTGAATTGTGTTAATAACACGTTTAGAGGGAGGCTGTGAGTAATGTTTGTTTATTTGAAGTGTGTTAATAACACGTTTAGAGGGAGGCTGTGAGTAATGTTTGTTTATTTGAAGTGTGTTAATAACACGTTTAGAGGGACACTGTGAGTAATGTTTGTTCTTTCTTTCCTGACATCACTTTGCTGTGAGTCTCCGTTGTGACTGTGAGCGCGCTCTCTCTCTCTCCTGTCTCTCTCCTCTCTCTCTCTTTCTTTCTCTTTCTGTCTCCCCCTGCTCTCTGTGTCCTTCTGTCGCCTGCTCTCTCCTTGTAGCTGTGTCAAGTTGTTGGTGGTTTGTCTCACTGAGCTGGTGAAGATGGAAGCAGTCAAAGGCTTCACCATGATCCTATTAAACACTTCGTATTTAGGCTTGAGTGCTAAGTGTCAGAGACACTGACTGTAAAGTGTTCAGTGTGAATGTTGTAAAACATAAACAGCTAACATTGGATAGAACTCTGCAGCTGATTTTAAAAATTACTGTATTGCAACTTTGTACATTTGAAGTTATACTTGGAGCGAAAATACATTAAAGATCACGAAGATCACACAAACTTAAAATTTATTATGGAGTCTGAGCGGCTTTATTTTTAGCAGAGAATTTAATTTAGTTAAGCAAATTTGTTTCATTCCTGGTTTCAAGGTGCCCCCAATAAACACAGACTGTATTCTGGTGGGAAACTGACATGAATCCAGACCATACATACAACTAGTGGTTAAGCCCACTTACACTTAATTTATAAAGCGTGCTTATGCTGTATTTCAAATAAAGCTGAATCCAGAGCTCATTAATGTCTATATCAGCCTTAAAGGCACAGTAAAAAATACAGATAAACACAACATCAAAAAAACTGTAGAGCCTTTAAGTGAAGTGCTTCAATTAAAATTGCCCATATAAAAACCTAATAGTTTTTAAAGAAGAAATCTTGTCTCGGGGATGGTAGTGGCAGAATTTTTCATTATAGTCTTGGTATCTGATAGAAAGACTGGTATTATGCCATCCTCAGATCCATCAATATATTTTTATTAAATTCAAATCATAATAAAATATCTTCTTATTCTGCATGGGGTATCAATGCAAAGCTTACAAATTGCCTTTCTAACAGAATTTCGCTGGATTTAGCGAGGTGTGAAAAAAGATTAATATTAGATTACACCAGTATATTTGTTATTATCCATGATAACTGTGACTTCCAAAGGTTAAAAGTTAAAGCAGCAGTAAAAAAAAAATCTACAGTGTCAAGTGCTGGGTAAAAGAATATCTCTCAGCAAAGAACTGACTGATTTATTACACTCTGTAACTGCTATTAACTCCTACCCTATGCACCTTTAATGAGAGACGTTTTATATGAATTATGTAATTTATAAAGTTCTCTTTTGTCTCCACCGTTTTCTTTTTTGTCTCATCTTGTCAGGCTAATAAGAGTAGATGCTTCAGTTTCAAACTGGAGTATGACTACTTATAATGATAGGTTAGACTCTGGCCCTACTTGAATTATCACATAGAGTATGTATTACTGTGATCTATAGACAAAATACTGCATTTGAAATTTTAAAGTTTTTGAAAATAATATTAGTGTGCAAAGATCACTGAGTGCCTTCTCTGAATATCAGTGTAATCAGGTGTTATAGGCGGCCCAGTTGTTTGTGGCTTTTATTGTGAATGCCACTCTTTCATGGCATTTGATGTCCCTTCACATTAGTCCTCTTCACTTTTGGGTCACTGTCCCCATTTTTGCCATCACAGTGAATCGCCTTTCCTGAAATGAAGCCAAACTGGGTCACCTACATTATCTTTCTGCACGGCATCAGACCTGACAAATGCTTGATCAGAGGAGCCTTTGCCTGTCGTCGACCAATTTCGCCCCAATTTAACACACGCTCACACCTCCAGCTCGTCCGTTTCGTCTGAATGTGTCAGGTCAGACGCCGTAACGCACGTCCTGTTATATGAGTCAGGGTGATGGAGCCCCGCTGTGCTACTGCCATGGCCTTTTGTATCCATGCCAACTTCAAATTGCTCACTTCAGACTTCCCTGAATGTGCGGCCATTTTTTTTGGTCCAATTGATGGAAGGTCCTGCGATCATTTTAATCATTTATCTGACACGAGAAAGAGGACATGAAAGTCATTACCGTTAAAAGCAATTTAAAGTACTTTTGGACTTTCGATGTTGATGATAGTGTTTTATACTTCAGATTTTGGGATAATTTTGGGCACTTTCCTCCTTTCTCTCAGCTTTCTCTGATAACTGGGGGTTAGAGGTTCAGAAGTGATATACTGTGGAACCCCATCCATACAGTGATCCTTCTGAAGTCTATGCTATTAATACTCAGTTTGTTCCTCATATGCTGCAGTACCAACCTCTACTCTTCTATTACTGTGAAGATTTGATTGTATTTAGACACAGGAGCATTAGTGAGGTTGGGTACTGATGTTGGATAATTAGTTTTTGATAAGAAACGATGATCTAATTCATAGGCAAGCATGGTTTTGCCAAGTGGGATTGCAGTGCAGTTATTTATTATGTAACACAGTGGCCTAGTCACATACTGAACTTCCTTGCCCCATTCGTGCTGTGTCACTGATACCAAGTTCCACATTTTCATAGCACGCCCTCTGATGATATTGTTGCAATAGTGTTTCATAAACCTGGTCTGAAGTTTTAGATTGAAAAAAAATGTATATATTATATAATATTTCACCTAGCAACAGTTATTTGATTGATTAAGAGCCTTGTCTCCAAGATTTCCTGCATTGCTTATTGGCTAATGGCAGAGCACTGCATATGAGAGAGAGGTTAAAATTCTCAGGGTGCTGTGACAGATACCCTGCATGCTATGGTAAATGACATACAAACTGGAATAAATTCATTTGACCTACCAGGCAGTTATTAAGATATATAGCAATAATGTTGTATTTAATCATTCAGGCAGTGACCTAGTGCCCATAATGGAGGAAATGCCCCTGCTCCAGCTTACCCCCAGGTATTTCCATAGCTATACAATCAAATGCTAGGGGCTTTATATCACTCTAGGCAATGCTTGGCACTTGTAATGAAGCGCTTAGGCTCCATGTGCACCTCCTCCAGTGTCACATTCTATTGTCAGTACATTTCTATAGAGATTACACAAGATGTGGGTGCACAGTTCAGGGTTTATGTCAGCTATAGGTGCACCTTATAGTTGCTGAATTCACTAACTAGTAGGAGGACATGATTAAACATTGATATTTAGGTCTACGTACTGTGTTTGTGACCCATAAAATCACTATACTTTGTTGTTTCCCCTCCCCTATTGGTGGTTCTGCTGATCTTTGGCTTCTGCCCAGTGAGAACCTTTTCCTTTGAACAAAATGAAAAGACCCTAACTGCAGCTTTCATGGGCCCTGTAAGATAAATTGTATGTAAGATAAATTGTATTGATCTGAGACTGGCTCCAGTGTTCCCATCCAATGTTGGCTCATTACTGTAGTGGGGATTTATATCTGCTAAGGTATTTTATTTAATTCATACCATCCATAACTTGCTTCTAACAGAGTTCCTATAGAGCTTTTGTGCAAAATAATAGTAAAAACCGCTGGTTTATTGTTGAGAGTATTTTTTAACTTCGGTTATAGGACTTTTATTACAGTGCCTCATATGCATTCCTGTAAAAGTAAGCATGAACTGCTTTACAAACCAATTAGCATTCAGTACTAGTATTGTAATGTGTGTACTACAGAAAATAATATGATTCTTAGATTTAAATTAAATGGCATACATCATTCTTCCCACATAAACCGTGTTAAACAAATAGAGTAACAGACGTGTTGAAAAGTTATTTTGCTGTAGTGTCATTCAGAAGCATATCAATAATAAGGTTTTGTGTATTACATTATTCTTTTTTTTTCATTCTTATGATTCTGTTTTTGTTTTCATTTGTATGACAGATTTGTTTTAGCTGCAGTCACATGTTAGTGAGATATACAGATGTACAGGATTCAACTGAAAAGAAAAGATCTATACTTGATATCGGCTTCAGTAAAATATTTATGACTTTCAAACATAGCTGTATAGAATAGCTCTGATAAATTTGAGCCTGTCTGATTTTTGTGAAACAGCTACTGTGTTCGTTTACTATTTGCTTTTTATGCTCCTTATATACAATCCAAGCTCAATAGATCTTTATTAAACCTAACCTGTTAGCTAATGTAGGCTAGTGCTCAAAGTCTGATAAAAGGTTCACAGGCTGTAGCCCTGTGAAAGCATAAACATTGGACATACTTTCTGTAAGACCAAATTCACAAATTCACCAGAATATTTTTGAGTATTAATACATTTAAAAGTGATTTGGCATTACATTAGCAGTAAGCAGGCATTTTCAGTACAACTCCTAATACATGTGCAGTTTCATGGACACATGCACACATATGAACAGCCACTCCATTGCACATGGTTGCACAAATCGAAAAACCCTAAATCAGCAGGGACAGCAGTACAGAAACAGCAGCACATGGAGACAGAGCATCGCCCATAAGCTCGAGTGAGTCTGAACACAAAGCTCTAGAGATCAGGGATACTCACATTCGGTGCTCCAAAATGACCCTATAGTGGATGAAATTTTTAGAAGTAATGATTTTTCTCTCTCTGCTCATGCGTTTTAAGTGCCCTATTTCACATGTGAGTGGACAGTGTAATCAAGTTTCTGCTATAAAGTGCTTCTCCTGTGTCTTCCCACCTCCACCGCATTGAACGCCTGCATATGAACTGTATTCTTGGCATTAAAGAAATTCCATCTTTGTGGACATACTTCAATTATAAATTGACACACAGCAAAGACAAGCAATGAATGTTGATGTAGTGACATCACGTTATTGCATTTATGTAATAATCATATAATAACAGCATCTTCTTTTTGTTTTTACAGATCTTCCGGCGAGCTGACAAGGATGGTAAGTATGAACTGAGGTGTGCAGTGTCATTCTTAAAGTGTCTCAGAGTAATTTTCATTGTCTTTATTGTCTCTGCAAGGCTGCATTATTTATTAAGCCTCGTAGGAGTTACCAGTAGCCTATTCTACACTACTGGATATGATACTCCATGATGGAGGAGAATCGTTCAGCAATTATGTTTAATATTATTACTTAATAGTGCTGACAAATATTATGTCATATTAGTCATGTTAGCTACCCAGTATTCGGATCAGGTGGTCTTTATTGATATTTGTCATAACTTGTTATAATTTGTCCACATTGGAACAAATTGTCATTTTTCAAATCCCACAGTGCAACCCACTACAGCAGTACAGCAGCACAGCAGACACAGCGGTATTCTATACTCAATACTACCAAGCTGAGAATAAATGGAATCATTAAATTATATTTTAGGTTGCATTGTGTTCAACAGAGATGATGTGGAACAAGAAATGTGCACAGGTACTCTAGTACCTGCTTGGCATTTGAGGTTCCGGTATTTGAATCCAGTTTTAGGAAGGCAGATATTTTACAGTCTTAGCAAAAAAAAGAAACAGGAAATCTGAGGTGTTACTCCTGTCACACTTGCAGATGGTGGATTTAGAGTTGTTTCTTCATTCAACGTGTCAGAACGTACAGTTATAGCAATACTATAGCAACCACATGGGATACCATAGCAACCACCTAGTAACAACATAGCAACCATCTGAGATACCGTATCAAAGACCTTGTGACACCATAGCAACCACCTGGGATGCCATGGCAACACCATAGCATCCACCTTAGATACCATAGCAAATGCCTAGCAACACTTTAGAATCCACCTGGGATATCATAGCAACCGCCTTGCCACACCTTAGTAATTACGTTGGATACTATAGCAACTGCCTGGCAACAACATAGCAACCACATTAGTTCCCAAAAGCAACCGCTTAGTAACCACCAGGGAGACCATGGCAATTGCCTAGCAACACCTTAGCAACCACCTGGGATGCCTTTGCAACAACCTAGTAACACCATAGCAACAACATAGCAACAAGTTTAAGCTGTACAAACACCTCATTCGGGAAATGTAGACTTTTCTGGTTGTATATTTATAATACACTCATCCAGTTTATCAGCTCCATCTACCATTGCACTTTGTAGTTCTACAATTTCAGACTGCAGTCCATCTGTTTCTCTGCATACTTTGTTAGGCCCTTATTAACCCTTTGTTTAGTGTTCAGGACCACCACAGAGCAGGTACTATTTGGGTGATGAACTGCAGTGACCCTGTGTTAGTGTGTGTTGTGCTGATATGACTGGATCAGACACAGCAGTGCTGCTGGAGTTTTTAAACACCTCAGTGCTGGATTGAGAACAATCCACCAACTAAGAATATTCAGCTAACAGCATTTTGTGAGTGTTTCAAAACTCTGTCTGATCCATCACAACAGTGCTGAGAAGGGTCCACCACCCATACAATACCTGCTCTGTAACGGTCCTGTGAAGTCTGACCTCTGAACAACAGGGAAATAGGGGCTAGGAAAGAATTCAGACAATGAGACGGACTACAGCCTGTATTGTAGGACTACGAAGTGCACCTGGTGGTAAGTGGCGATAATAAACAACGAGTGCAGGAAGTGATTTTAATGTTAGGATGGATCAGTGTATTTTGTATTATTGTGTATTTCTTTAAGAAGTTAACTTGTATGCTTTTAAGAGGCCCATTATTTTTGAATTTTATTTTCTCCTTAAGCTTATATATGTGTGATTTTTCAAAATTCATTGTACATAACTATTTGCCATACTCTTTTAATCTCTTAAAATGATACAGACTGTTTTTGTTATTGTGCCTTAAAAACACTGACCTAAAATAAATGAAATCTGTTTGGCTGTTCTGTATGGAGCTTCAGTCACAGCATTCAAAGCTGACATGTTCCTAGAACTTCAGTATAAGTACTGCTGTTGGCTGAATAGATGGATACATGTAAATGGGTTGGTTCCTGTGACATCACAGAACTAGTGAACTGAAAACAATGAATTTTTGCATCATAGTTTCCATATATGAATTGTATAGTTTGCCCAATCTATACAATCCATGTATGGAAACTATGATGCAAAAATGAATGAAAGTGAATAGTATGTTTCAAAACTTTAACAATAATTTCATATTACTTCATACGTCTTTATTTAAAATACTAAGGGAAATTCGGTTTTCCATCATGTGGGCCCTTCAAAAGACCCATAAGGTAAGTGTACTTTGAATAATCAAGTTTGCTGTAGTTCTGTAAGAATGACACTCAAAGAGTGTACTAAAATATACAGATTTCAGTGTATTTATTGTCACTTTCACTGAAACCGCTCAACATATGGGTGCTTGAGTGTTGAACCATCTGCTGTATTTGGTATGTACTTTGCTATTTGCTATGAGCTCACCTTGCCTTAAGTCAGTTATGGTGGAACTGCGACTCTCTCTCAATGACTGGATGCTTCTGGGTCTAACAGTGCGCGTTTTCGCTGGTTTATGAACACAGAAACACTGTCTGTTATATTAGCTATTTTAAAAACTACTTCCTTGCTGTACTGAATCAAACCTCTTACTGACTTACGTACATAACTGGTAACCAGCCACTAGCTGATTCCTCTGTATACGTCGCCATCGTCTTACAAATGTATGCATCATCTTCCACCTTTCAGCCTCCCACAGTTATCCATAACTAGTCCATGCCAGTGACCTCATACATGACTAAATATGGGGTTGCTTAGTCATTATTTAGTGGGAGAGTGGTGACAGAGGCAAAAAGAAAGGCAAAAAAGAGAAATGTGTTATTTGGCAACATGTAACTAAATGTCAAAACATAAAACTAATTAATAGGTATAATAAATAAATCAATAAACACATCAAACAAAACTGTGCTTAGATATGAATGCTCTTCATTACTTTGCGGTCTAATATGTTTTGTTTGGTATGAGCTGCTGCTAAGCAGATATATTGTCCAATTTCTGTTTGAATATGAACATTAGTCCAAACGCACACCCCACACTTAAATCCGTGTTATTCAAACATATACCCAGTTTTCTCTAAGGTAACTTGAGTCACCATATGTGTTTTTACAGGATAATGCCAACTTGATGAGTTACAGTTCTGCTATAGGAGGATATGTATATATATGCAGGATATTTAAGGCTGTAGGGTGCTACTTGGAGTATGTATGGAGTGCTGTTAAATAGAAGGTGGAATTTTGGTGCTGTCAGGCTTTTTTTACATTGTTTTCAGTTTCAACTCTGAGCTGTATCAGGTCCAGCTGTCTGTAATTGAGGCTATGCACATGCTAAGCACTCTATGCCTTATCAAGCTAATGGAGGGCTGCACTTCATTAGCCAATTGCCTTAAAGTGTGAGATTTGTTACATGTGACATGTTCACAGCACTACTCTAAGCATGTTTCTTGCTAGCTCTGCTGTTTTCCCTTCTGTTTGTCTTAGCCTGAGTGAATTTTGACAGTCTGAAAAAGACTAATGAGGCTTCCTATCTTAAATGCAATGTCTTTTGTATGCCGGCCGGCTGTGTCTTTCTATAAAGGTGTTTAAACAGACAGTCATTGGCCACTGTTCTTTTTTCAAGAAAGAATACATGTGCCCCTGTTTTATTACTCCTGCTATATCATGAGTTTTCAGAAAAACTTGGAGGTCCATCCATTGGTTAGTTCTGTTAAAGGGAGGAATTAGGAGAGTGACAGCTACAGAGGCAACAAAGGTTAGATTTACAGGGTAAAATGCCTTCTCCCTTACGCTTCTGCTCGTGAGCTTTCGATGGTAAGTGAGTTGCCTTATTGTTGCTCTCCTCAAGCTTTCTTTCATGTTGCACATTTTTCATTTAGATTGTTGATCCGTGCTCTTCTGCGTAATTTGATTGAGGGATTTTTAATGCTAATTGAATTGGTGGCACAATTGTAAATGCATTCGCTAATTGATTTTAGATAAGTCTCATTATGCAAATAAACCTTTTCATCCTCATGCATATTCTGCGTCCTTTCAGATCGGTCATCATTAGCGAGAGGCACCGTGGCAGGTTATAAACTCTTAAAACTGTTCATGGAAAAATACATTTCATGCATTATTACTATAATTCGGGGATTATGGCAAGCCAGAGACTCTCAGCATGGCGCTCGGTTCCCAGCAGGCTCCAGAGCCGTTTGTCTGTCATTGTCACCACGCAGTGTCAGAGGCAATCTCCTAGGACTTTGATTCATCTGTGCTGGCATTTATGCAGAAATCTTTGGACTCGGATGAAACGCGTCAATAAAACCCTTTTTTGTTGTTGCTTTACTTTCACCGGCAGAAGCTCAACAGAAAAACATCCAAACTGTGACACCAAACAGGGCATCTGGGTTTAGGAGGCTGTTTGGAGTCCATACAAATAGCAAAGGAAAAAAGTCCCTTGCTATAGAGCACCTTGTTTAAGGGAAGAGTGGCTATTTGGTGTATGGTGCTAGCGTGTAGCTATTTTTAAACCTCTCTTCTGGGTGCAACTCTGTATTGCTTTTAATGAAAGAGCAAGAGAGAGAAAGAGAGGCAGAGAGATCTGGGGGGACTACAGGGAGATGGGTGCTAGGCTGTGCCAGACGTTGGCTTTCAATCACAGAGGCCACAGCAAGGGGCTCTGGCTCGACAATTTTAATTTGCCCCTAACTTTTAGAAACAAAATCATTCGACTCCATCATTATTCACCATCCTTTATTTTTGAATGCTGTCAGATTGATGGCCTGTGAATCGAATTTCATATCCTGACGTCCCAATCTGTTCAAGGAAAGCAAATAACAGCCAGTGCTGTCTCTCCACTTTACTCCCCATGCGTGCAGAGATAGCAGAGCTTTCAGTAAGAGAATTGAATGCTAACTTCACCTTAGAGGCATATATCAGATGTGAAATATAGTTGGCGGTGGTCCTCAGGGTTATATGGAGAGAACTGTTTGTGCATCTTGCACTCTTTAAAAGCTCCAGCCCATGTAGGGGGTGTAATTTTTCGTTGCCAAGAGAACACTTTTCATAGATCAAAGTTCAACTCTTGGTTTTATATGGTGACACTTTAAGGCAACTTTAGTTGCTTTAAGGGTACATGAAACTAAATTACACTTTGTTGCACAAGGTGATGTGTCCTTCAACTCTTTTGATTTGCAGGTGTCTTAACTTCATGGACCAAGTTTAATGCAGATACAGATAATGCATCACAAATGACAAATACATTGTGTGGCCAGAAGTAAGTGGACACCTCACCAGCAGACCTATATAAGCTTATTGGATATCTCACTCCAAAACCATATAGATTGATATGTCCCAGTTCCCCCTTTGCGGCTGTGTCAGCCTCCACTGTTCTGAAAGGGCTTTCCAAAAGAATTTGGAGTATGTCTATGCAAAGATATATACAGATTGTTTGTCTATGTACTTGATTTTATACCCCTGTTCTGTATGGGCGTGGCTAATACAACTCAGTAATTAAGAACTTAATAATTAAGTGTCTTTTGGCCATATGAAATAGATGGATAGAAAAAAACAGAACAGCTAAAACAAAATATACAAAGATGTTACAAATGCTGCAGATGTGGAAATTACACCCTGCAGATGGCTTTATAACAAGAACAATACAATGTGTCAAAAATTAGTAAAGGTACTAATTCAGCTGAGTTATATACTTACATTTATAAATTTACATTCCGTATGAGCATGTTTCTTTCTGGTTGTACAGAGAACTTAGCATGTGTTTTTCTGGCCTTGGGTTTAAGGCTATACTACTGTTTTACTGTTTCCAACAAATGTCTTTCTTTATACTTTTTAAAAGTTCACTGTAAATGTAAAGCAAATTACTTTATTTTTTTGACTCCACAGTCACCTGGACCAAATGATTACTGTGATAAAGATGGATTCTGTTGTACACTTAAATAAGCTGTAATTAAAATACAGTGATCAGTACTTTACATAAACACTAAGGAAATAACACACTTAAAGACAACTTTTAAATGTACCTGCTCCAAAAATAATAAAAACACATGTATTTTTATTGTTACTCTGTAAATGGAAAGTTTGGACATTCCTTGTCATTTGCACCCAAAAAGACTGTATGCACAGAATACCTCTCTGCAAAATAAACATTTTATATGTAGCTAACTTTGCTTATAATTTATTATATAAATACTTTTTAAAATACATATAACTTACATCTGGTAATACCAATAAACAATACCATTTGTTGTCAACACCTCAGTGTTCAGGCATTTAAACAAATCTCAAGTCTTTAAAACACCAGAACCGAAACTGTCATGATGAAAACACTTTGATTGCCTTTATTAAAATCTGTAAATCTTTCTGCCATTATCACAGTGCTGTGCAGCTCAGCGTGCCAGTAATTTGCTGTGCTATTCCTGAAAATACCTTAAGATGAGTTGATTTCACAATTCAGTGTTGTATTCAGTATTTTCTGAAACCCTATGTGCTCCTTTGGAAACGTTTAAGAGCTCATTTTGTTATGGAGAGTACAGGGGAGGTGACGTCTTCCTTGGCCCTGAAGCTTTTATTCTGGAGTGTTCTGGCAGGAGGTGCCACACCGCTCACTGATTAGCGGGTCAGAGCATGCAGGGCTAGCAGTGCTATTGACACTGAGGGCACAGCCACGGTGCCCTGAGTGACCCAGCAGCACACCCGCTCCAGTATTTCACCTGCTATAATGGAGCCGTTGTGTAAGAGAGTGGGAAGGGTAATTATAGACGAGTAGGTGGTAATGGAAATGTAATTGGCGTCTTTCTTCTGCTTTAGATTCTGTACACAGCTCCCCGGGCAAAGTCTCCCAGTGCGCAGGGGGTCAAGATAGATATTATTATTACAGAGCAATTCAAGAGGAGTTCAGAATAGAACCACATCCTGGATACAAAGCCTCTGTGTTTACTCGGCTTTGTTTACTCGTGAACAAAATCCATTCATAACGTTTATAATGTTTATCATTTTTAGATCTCACAAACACAAGCCCCCCATTTATTCATTCATTTATTCATCCATCCATCCATCCATCCATCCATCCATCCATCCATCCATCCATCCATCCATCCATCCATCCATCCATCCATCCATCCATCACTTTCCTGTCTCTCCTACTCTTCTCATTCCTCTTTCTCACCTTCTCTATGTCTTTCTTGTCCTCATTCTCTCACTTTCTCTGCCTTACTGTTCATCTGTTGCTTTGTCTCTCTTCTATTTCAGCTTTCTGTCACTGTCTTTTTCTTTTTTACCATTTCTCATTTCTGTCTCTGTCCTCTTTTTTATCTATCTGTAAGTCTGCTGTTTCCTTTCTCCGCTCTCCCTCTCTCTGCTTTCTTCCCTATCTCTGTTACATGCTTTTACTTCTATTCATGTGTTCTCCATCTTTCTCACTCACTCCATCTTTTTCGCTCCAATTTCTTTCCTCTTTTTTCTACTTCTTTATCACTCTTCACTGTCTCTGTGTCTTTCTCTTTGTCCCTCTTCTGTCTCTACCTTCTCTCTCTTTCTTCCTTTCAGTGTATCTCCTCTCTCCCTCTCTGACTGTCTCTCTCTGTGCCATCTCTCCCCTTTTCCCCTCCTTCATTAGTTATTTCTCATTCTCACCTTCTTCGTTACTCCTTCCTGTTCTCGCTGTCTCTGTCTCGCTGTATCTTTCTGTCTGGTGGCTATGTCTTATCTTGTTGTCTCCATCTCTCTCTTTTTCTCTACCTCTCTCTCACCGACTCTCTCACATATACACTTCTCTTGTCTCAATGTTCCACAAGCTCTCTCTGCCAGCAAATGAATGTTTACGTGCTCTCTCGGTGACAATAAACAGTTTGACAGTAACCTCTCTCTCAGTGTGGAAACAGCATGACTCCCCCTGCTGCACCTCTTATGAATCATTAAAGGCGGATATAGAAAAGGACTTGCTGGAGAAATAATGCTATGCATTTGCTTGAGTGAAGGCAGCTATCAGCACACTTGTGGTGGCGAACTGGATGGTGGATTTGAAGCCTGTGCTGCTCTGGGGACTGAATTCATCCAGAGGCCAGTAGCAGCTCCGAAATGGGGCATTTTGGACAATACACAGCTTGCTACTCTGGAGCCCCTACCTGTGTCGGCGGTTATACATTTTCCCACTGAGTTTCATGTATTATTCATGCTGGTCAGCACGGTGGTAGTGAAGTTTGCATGCAGTGCAAGTGCAGTCAAAGTGCAGATAGACTCTGTCATTACAGTACGACACATTACGTCTTTCCAAATAAGTTGTATTTTTACCCAGTTTGTATTTCTGCACTCTTCTCTAGGCTTTATGCTGAGTACAGTCTAGGTGTGATGACCATGGGGAGACACACACTTGCTGTACTGGTCTACAAGCACTGTTTTTAAAATGCTCTCTATATAGAGTGACCTGGTTTCTAAATTGAAAATGGGACACTTCAAGTTCGGTGGTCAATATCATTAAAATATCATTAAAATATCCAGTGTTTTTATATATGAAATAAAAAGGAAAGATAAGATCATAGAGAATAAGGAACAGTTTCATCAGTTTTGACCATAGTAACTGTTGTACTGTAATCAACTATAGTGATAGTCAACTTGGAAAGGTTTACCACAGGGGAATTAGTGATTGTATGAGGAATAAATATTTTTGCAATAAAACCCATGGCTCCTGATATAATGAATATGGTAGAGCGGGCTAACAAATTGAGCATGACAGTGGATGGGTAGCAGTCTGTAATTGTGCACTTATAAAGTGAACTTACACAATAGGAAAGTGAGCGAAGATTTACAGTGTATATACTAACATGTCTTGAATACTGAGTAAGAAGGTTATGGCCCTGAAGAAAGAAACTTCTCTCTTTTAAGCTCTCAGAGGCATAAAACGTCATGTGGGCAAGACTGGCCCCCGCTGGTTATTAAACTTTCTAACTATGAGGTTTGTGCTTAATTTATTATGAATTGCCATATTCCTCCAATGTCTACAACCTCTTCTCTTTATTTATCCCTGCCACTCATTATGCAATGCCTTATGAATTCCATACAGCAAACAAACAGGTTATGATCAGTTTTGAGCATGCTCATGTCCACAAAATAGTTGGTCATGTAGAACTGCACGCTTTTGCTTTTTGCTGCTAAAGATTTCAGATATGTGGTTCTTCCACTGAAATGGGCTAGTTTTAAGATGCAGTGGCAGGAGGAACAGTTGTATGTTTTGATTTTCAGCCTTTATGCAAACTTCAAGCTAGAGTTTTTTACTGCACTTGACAAAGTCTGTGGACCATCTTAAAAAAAACTGGTAGAGATATTTAAATTTAGTAAAACTGCAAAAAAGGAACTTAAGCTTCATAATTACCAGGGATTACCCTAAAAAATTGGTCAAATAAAAGATTTTTCTTGAGGATGGAAGGTTAGCTATCTTTGGTACCTAAGAATTTTGCCAGGAACCATAAAATATCTCTATTCTGAAAGTGGATGTGACTGACCCTGCTGCTACTGACACATTCAAAGTGTGTTTCAAACCCAGTTTGAACATCAGACTAAAATACTTTTCATTTGAAGTACTAACTGATTCTCATATGGCCATGAGAGACCAGAACACAGTCTGACTTCCTGCTCTAAAATGCAGAGATCTGGCTATAAGAATGCCTGTGGAGTAATATTCTGTGTTTGACATGAAAATGTAGGACTGCATTTTCTAAATAAATAAAAAGGATTATTACATAGAATGTAAAGAAATAACAATCAGTCAATAAATACATTTAAAGTATTATTTTTACAGGTCAAATCTGAAAGGTTTGTGGTCTGGGAACAATAGCTCTGAATAGAAAGTAGCCTATAATTAATGATTTTGTATAGATTTAGTGTTCTACCATCTCAAGTAATGCTTCGGGATTAAATAAATCTTTAGATTTTTTCCTTTTTTAAACATATTTTGGTTCTTACACTGAATATGTTTGATGTGTAGTTGATGTGATATGTAGTTTCTGAATAATTTACCAAAGTTTATAGCTCTCAAGATTTAAGTTATCTCTTTAAGTGTTATTTTTATTTAAGTTATATCTTAAGTCTATAGCTTAGGGTTCTCTGCAGTGGTCATGCTTAGCTGTGGTCGGGGTTATGTATTATTCAGCCTCCTCAGTCCTACCATTCTTCTCTAACTAGAGGCTTCACCTGCAGCACCCCAGTCTGAGCCTCAGACAGCCATTTTAAAGAACACCTCTCCTGGGAGAGAGTCAAAGCTCTGACAGACACGCCCACATGTGCACGCTCTCACAGAGACCCACAGATCTATACCATCAGTTTTCCACCCACAACATTTACCTCATACAACACTGATGATATGCACTGTGATGGGACATACCTGATCCAACTTCATTACATTCTCTATACAGTGTACTACAGCATAGTCACACATTTCTTGCCCATTGTTGCACCCTGAAAATACCTTTCTCATGGCTTGATACCATATAGGCCTAATTACTGTTTTTAAGGCTCAGCAGATGTCTGACTCATTAAGCCTGAGGTAATTATTGTCACTCACTATGACAGGGAGACAACAGGCGTTTAGGGATGTTTATTTACTCTCAGTGACTGTACAAATGTGGGGCTGTGGTGGCACTGATGACCCTGGTTCTTTGTGAATAGTAGTTAAATGTCCCCTGTATGCTGCATGAATCAACTAATTTCTAGGCTAGGCTGTCACTATCGACTGTGTTAGTAAATGGGCAATCTTCCAATCCATATCATCATGCAAAATTCAGGTATACTTTAATCAATATACTGCATCATCTCTGTTAGGAAAAACTTCACATCTCAGTTTTTGTCATTTTTTGACACCCAAATCTTGAAATATTTTTTTCCCCTTTATTTTCTTTTAAAAGTTAAGAATTTTTTTTCGTTTCTTGTAAAGTTATCTATTATTTCCTGCTAATTTGGCTGGGGTTTGGGGTTTGCAGGTATTGGAAATCTTTCACGCTGGCCCAGTCTCAGGCCTTTGCAGGGGATACGACCTAAAGAACCTGGGTGAATGCCATTCCCAGGTGTGAACGAACATGTGTTCCTCTAACTTCTTATTTGAGCATGTGCTCTCCCAGCCTCCTTCTTTTATTTATACGCTTTCACAAAAGCCTGCACCCTCATACTTTATTTAGCAACAAGCATGTGTTGACGGAACTTGCGCTGGAGGTTTAAAGTATCTGAGTGAAAGTGGAAGAGTCTGTGCTTTTCATGCTTTAAGGAATTTGTCTGTTTAGATGGAAGCAGCGCGTGCTAGATCTGGATGGCAGAGCTGGGCTAACCAAAGTGGGAACTAAAGCAGCCAAAAAGGGTTTCTTTGGAGCGATGTCATAGAAATGTATGCTCTTGCTCTGAGATTCTTTGTGTAGTAGTCTGCGAACTGCTCTGAGATACATTCTTATTTCTCATATCGGAGTCAGCTCAGAGAGACTGGGCTTGCAATGTTGCCAGTTACCTTCGATCATTAAAATCAAAATGTAAGAATCATTACACTGTGTCTTCCTGCAGACCAGACACAGTGGGCTCACTCTGTCAAGTCAGAGACAGTAAAATAGCTGTTCAAAGATGCCAAACACATAATGTCTGCAATAACTGCAAACAGCAATGAGGCTGATGATTTCAGGGCTTCAGAGATTCCTTAGTATAGTAGTTTGTAAAGATTTCTACCTGAGGCCAGCCGGGGTGAATACTTTCAGAGCTTCCCACACTTTCC
Organism: Prochilodus magdalenae; assembly: GCA_024036415.1. Classification (NCBI taxonomy): domain Eukaryota; kingdom Metazoa; phylum Chordata; class Actinopteri; order Characiformes; family Prochilodontidae; genus Prochilodus; species Prochilodus magdalenae. The sequence goes on along the minus strand of JAMWET010004859.1, from coordinate 142,725 downwards.
CATGACCCTGCTTCAGCTATTATCTTCAGTTCATTATTACTTTATTATTTAGAAGGACACTTTGTGTTTAATTTAAAGTGGTTCTAGGCCTTGTTCTCAGCTAGATTGGCTGGTTAGCAATGTGCTTTCACTGGTGTGTCACTGAAGAAAAAATGTTGCGTGTGACAAATGCAATTATGGTATATATGTGTTTCTAGTTTATGTCTCACAGCAAGCAGCAAAAATATTCAGATTGTTGAGCGAGGTAGTAATAAGTAACAATAACTGAACTTATTGCATGTTTGGCTGTGCTTATTGTGCAAGGGGCTTCACTGATGACCCAGGAGAGCTTTGGAAATGGCAGCAGTGCAGACAGAAATTCCTCATTCTAATAAAAGAATGTACTTTTTTACTTTTTTATTTTGAGGGTTCACTGATCCAGCTGCATCACAGCCAGCTCGTTCTCACACTGTGACCCAGAGTTTGACCTACTGCTCCATTTGATTGCTGGTATTCTATGCTATCCATACATAGTTTGTGGTCAGTTAATTTTACCAAAATGTTTAGTAGTTTTGACTTGGCACACTTGAGAGAGAGCAATTACCTGAAGGTCATTCAATATGGCTGTCCAGACATTTCCTCCTTCCAGGGTTTTATAGTTCTTTGGAGAAAGGTTGAAGTACATATTTTTCTTAGTTTCTTTTTTCATTGTGTCGCAGTTCCTTGCCCCCGTAGCTATGGTTTCTGTAGTGGCATATTCCTATTTAGATCTTTACTTCACTCCCAGATTTCTCTGTAAAATTGTCTCCTGACAAATAAACAGCATTAAAGAGTCCTAATGAAGCAGCGCGTTTGAGGAACCACTGCATGCTTAAGACAAAATGTTTTTTTGGGTTTTTTTTTTTGTAGAGCAGAAAGCACTGCGGCAAGTAAAACATCAAATGTCTGCGGGGAACCTTTTTAAAGTGTTTGAAAAAGGCTTGGGCACCCGCAGGTCCGCTTGAGACGCACAGCTCGCTCCCAGGAGCCTCTGCCTAATTAAAATACATTCCAGGGCTCCAGCTAAGAGATTTGGCTTGTTCTTATTTTCCCATTGTTCTGCTCCCCACCCTGCCCACCCATCTTATTCAGTCCACCCCCTCTCAAAGTTCTAAAGTTCTAATTCCAGATTAATTAGGTTTGGCCATAGTTTGGTCATACTTTAAAGGTGAACTTTGTGTGTGAATGAGATGAAATGTTGAGCATGCAGGTTTTTTTTTCTCTGATTACAAAATGAAAAGAGGATGAACACATTGTGTTTGAACTTGTTTCGCATGATGAAATCCAGTAGTGACCACAATGGCATGTGATGTGCTCATGGATCAGTGTCCCTATGTCCCAAATGTCCCTATGCCCTGTTTACTATGTAGCTTGCTCATTGGTCTACCTTGTAGTTGTGGTGTCCTAAACCGAATAGAAAAGCATATCCAATGCATCCTTACAATCCCACAGTACATGGCACTAAGTATCATATGAACTATGTATCCTAGTAAACATGGATTGCCCATAATTCGCTATGCTGTTTGTAATGGAATGTGTGCTGAACGGCCCACATAATGTTAATGTACAATGTTTTCTGAAGCTTTCCATTTTTGAAATCAATAAATCTGTTCCCTGTTATAGTGTTCTATTCAATGTCCTGGCTTTCAAATGTAGGCAACACTGATTTAAAAAAACAAATCATCAGTGATTCTGTCTTATACAACAGTTACACAAACTGACCAGTTAAAAACCTGTCCATGTTGTTATATCTGGTAAAAGCGTGTTTTGTTAGTGTACCTGTGCCAAGTGATGCATGAGTTTGGATTTTCTGATGTTGACTCTCCTCCCTGGGAGCCATTTTTTATGATTTATCAAGAGTTTCCTATATAAAAGGCTTCCGTGCCTTTGTAAATGGCTCTCGGGGAAAGAATCGTGTAGCAAACATAGCACTATATACTTTAGCCAAATTAGCTGACAGGCCAACACACAACCGACCAGCATGGTGCTTCGGCCCAGCACAGACCATTACAAATACCAAATATGACACATATATAACAGCTCTCATGAGCCTGTGCACCATGGCCACACCTCCAATTAATCTATGCAAGCCTGTTGCAGGATGCTACTTAGCCCCCCTTCCAGTGGTCAAACCATTTTGGTGACTTCACAGAGTCTGAGCACCCACAAGCAGCAATGGTGGTTCCTCACATGTTGTAGAGAGTGCTGCATGCATGAAGCCTTTACTCTTGTGAACGCTGCTTCTTCCACAGTCTTTACTGCCTGTCTTCACCATGCTGCTCCTTCCTCGCAGTTTTCAGTGGCCTTTGAAACTGTGAAAGTCCTCCTTTACCTTTGATTTTTTGCTCCGGTAGATAGAATTTCAGTATTTGCATATTCCTGTATAGATCTTTACTTCACTGTTTACAAATACAGACTTCTCTGTAAATTTGTCTCCTGCCATCAAAGTGTCCTAATGAAGCAGAGCCTTTGAGGAACCACTGCATGTTGCACACCAAGACCCCTTCTAAACTTTGAAAGTCCTATTCTGGCACTATCCCACCTCTGACACCCATGGAGCAGATAACGAAGTCTATCTTGAATCTAAGATGAAGCAACCGCCCAAAGCACCCCAGGGGAGGGCTAGCAAGGATTCCTGGCTACAAGGCAGATTAGTTTGGCAGGTTTTGCCAGAGCTCCTGCGAGAGCTCACCTTCCTGACCCTGGCACTATCCCACCTCGGACACCCGAGTCATATTGAGTGAAATATGGAGAGATCATGATTCTGCTGCAAAAAAAGTGCTCCTTTATTGACAACAGCAGAAGGGCACAGAAACTCACATCTTGACTTAACTCACTCCCATCACAAAATGACACAATAAACACATAGCATATACACTACATTACACACAAAACATACAAAAGCGTTTGTGAATATGTCTCTCGAGCCAATGCCGGAAAAAAATAATAAGTCAACAGACTCCATTCCGATTCTCAATCTGATTCTCAATGCTCGGCTGTGTTACATGTTGACTGTGTTTCTGGACTGCTATGGCATTAAAGGGTGCTCCAATCTGAAGAATCATTTTCCATTAGTGAAGCTAGTAAATGAACACTGCATCAGTTCATGTATCCAGAATATATGAAAATGTACAGTGACACATGGCTTTGCTAAGCCTAACCCTGGTTACTGCTGGCATCTGACATGCTTTTCAGCATGCTTTTGAAAGCTTTGCATTGAAACATTCTAGTGACTACAAGGTACAATGTTTAGTTCCAACAGCAACAAAATGTATTTAAAGTATAACATTCAGAGCTGCTGAAATGTGCAAAACAGCAGTATTTTTTTTTATTCTTCATGGGAGCTGTATAAAAGCAGTAGAGAGTAGGAGCAGAGCAGAACAATATCGCAGCTGTGGTCACAGGAATGAGACGAAGGATGTTATTGGCAATAACACACTGCCTCTCATGCTCTATTGCTTAAATGTAAGAGCAGACACCTCAGTCACAGAGCAGCTCCTGAAACACAGGACCAGATAACAAAGTCTTCCTCGAATCTGAGATGAAGCAACCGCCCAAAGCACCGCAGGGGAGGGCAAGCGAGGATTCCTGGCTACAAGGCAGATTAGTTTGGCAGGTTTCGCAGGGCTCCTGCGAGAGCTCACCTTCCTGACCCTTGCAGCCCACACGCTCTCCTGCCAGACTTGACAGCACAACCGTCTGGCCTGAACATGCTAGGATGAGTGTGAAGAGGGGAGCTGATTTGATCTGTCAGAGTCTCTGAGAATATCTTGCCAAGAGGTTCTGTCTTATGAGCGTGGAAGCCGATCCTCTGTTTTTTTGTTGGCTGCGAGCCACTTACTCAGAAGACCACCTTTATCTAGCTTCCCCATGTAGAATCTATAGTGACAGGCATCCTTTGAAATTACACCTGATTATCTCCTTTCCAAAGCAAACCACTTACTCTCTGTCCGAAAGTAGGGGAAAGGATTGATTGGCGATGCGGTGCTATGGGGCGAGCTCAAAGGGGGAGGGGCCTGATCTTTTTCATTAAATGTCTAGGCCTTATAGATTTCTGGATCAAAGGACTTCAGGTTAAGAAGCCCCCTTTGAAGATTTTTTCCTCCTCATACACTTTACAAAGGTGCAGAAAATGTGCTCTCACTCTCTTTCTCTCAGACCAAAGCATCAGTCTCTGCACACTTTATCGCAGAATAGAACACCATGCCAGGATCCAGCGGTGCAGTCAGGTCCAACATTCTGCTTTACTTCAACCCCACAACCTAATAGCAGCCCTGCTACACACCATCATTTTCCCACTTACCTGGCACCACTGCAGTGCAGGGAAAAAGCCAGCATCATTTGTCTTTCAAGTGGCAAACTCTGTGTGATATGTTAGCTGTCACTTGCGGTCGTCGTTCCTTGGGGGAACACTCACTGTACCGCCAGTACACTGTGGCGTCGCCTATGATTGGGAAGGCTTGGATAAACTGCTGACAGAAGTAAAAGGCGCCATCAGCTCTGTCACTCAAAGGAGAGAGAATGAGGTGCGGTTCCACTGAGAGCGTAACATATGGAAGATCCAGCTGGCTGGCTGCCTGACTAGTTTATATTAATACGCCATACAGTATATAGACCCATGCCAGTGTTGCCACCTGTCTAGGATTTTCCTACATTGTCCTGGATTTTGGTTGCCTGACCAGGAAAAAGTGATAGGGCGGTGGTGGCCTCCGACAACACACCTTGAAAACACATCTACAGCTCCGTTTTAGGTAAAATACGAATCTCCAGGCTAGCTCCTTTCCTCACACAGTGTTGTGGCTTTGGTCTGTTAGGGGGTAATAGCAGAGTGCATGCATAGGTTAACCAGCACACAAGAATGTGGTCTAACTACTGTAGGATGGCAGGGCACTGTTTTAGCTGTTTTAGCTGTTATGCATCCTGTCTAGCACTACCTTGGCATGATGTTGCTTGCTGTAAATAAGCAGGATGTCAGGTCTCTGACAAAATGAGATGTGGCATCACCATGCCATGTTGTATATAGTTGAGTTATTTAAAAAGGCAAAATGTTTATGAGACTGTTTAGGTTTCATTTGTGCTTTTATGTTGTAGAGCCTGAATATGGGTGGGTTAGTGGGTTTTCCAGAGTAGAGCAAAAAGCGGTGTTTTCAGCTGTTAGCACAGGAGAGGCTATGTTTCTTTGTTTTCACAAATTTATGATAAAGCTGCGTTAAGGATTGTCACCTTCAGTCTTTCCTAAGGACTGTAAGAGTTATAGTATTTTGCAATTCACCATCACTGATAGCAAACTAATCGTCCAAATAGTCAAATACTTTTTCAGATCCAGCCGTAGGCACTAGACACAACTGCCACATGACAATTCAGAAGATTGGGCTCTGTAGTTAATTTGCAGTCTATGTAACCTATATAACATTGTGAGCTAGTCAGGAAATTCTAGCCCCTGTCTGTGTTACTGTGAGGTGTCTTGGCAAGCAAATCCATAAAAGTCATTTTTCTTGACTTCTTTTGGAACCACACTTTCCATGACTAGTGAAACAGCAGAAACACTGAAAAGCAAATCATTTCTGAAAAATGATTATCAAGGTTGCCTTATGTTTGTGACATTGTGAAAAGTGATGATTTGGCAGCAATGTGGCGTCCTCCACTCCATCCTCCCTTAATGCATGCAAAACTGATGATCTTCCTCTTATGCAGCTATAGTATCTCCCAGTATGAATATAAAATGAGTACTAGTACAAGTAGCCCTGTTTAATGAAACAGAGTGGCTGTAAAAAATATTTATTTCTTTATTTCTCTGTGAATATCCTCTCTGCCAGATCTTCTTAGTTTCTTTTTCAAGTTTCTCTGAGACGACTTTTCCAGTGCAGCAGCTGCAAGGTTCTGTGCTTTCAGAGCAGAAATTCAAAGCCTTGTGTTATTTAGCCTTTTGGCGCCGTGCTCTCTCTGTCTGCGAGTAGCGGTGCGGGATGTAATATGAACAGAGCACAGGGATTCATTTCTCTTTTGCTGCTTCTCGCTCAAACTCGTTTCTTTACTGCAGTCTCTTTGATCTCGTGTTGAATGTTTCCTTGTGATTACATTTACCTCAGTTAGGTTAGTGTACGGATTTTAAGTTTCTGTCTCTTCCCTCCTTACTTTGCTTATGCAACATTGATACACATTCCATCAATCTGATGATGCCAGTTATCCTCCAGTCTGGGTCCCGAGCAAGCTTTTGTCTCGAGCGTTGGGATTATGCGCTAAGATGCTGCTGTTAGAGGCACTGGCACAATGCGGTGTATCGCAGCAGAAACTGGGATGGGGGCAGGGTGTTCTCCCATGACACATGCTGAGAAAGCATCACTCTCCTCTCATTTTCTGAAGGCTCTATGCAGTATGAGTGGATCTATGCTGTATGAGTGTATTCATGCAGTTTCATGGGTTCTTGTACTAAAGTTAGATCATTGGAGTCTATCCAACGAGTGCTAGCATGTAAGTTAGCATGTAAGAGGTTTAATCTTTATCACATAAAAGAAGATAATTGTCAAAAATAGTGATGGTGCCTACATGCATTAAAGGGTTAAAGCAAGTGTGGTTCCGACTGCTCAGACTTTTTGATGTTGAACTGCGAATGGCCTAAACTGCAGACGACATACACCCTAAATGGGAAATAAGGGAAATACAGGAGTGAATCATTGAGCTGACCTTTCTGCTCAAACCGCTGTGTGCTCACAGCCGGCCCTACAGACCTTCATAATAATGAACCGAACAAACAACTCAATATCACATAGGCACACTGTGTGCAGAGTCAAGGGTGACCTCGTGGCCCCTGTTCTGCAAAAAGAGAGAAGGAGAGATCCATTGTGAGAGTACAAAGCGCGTTAGAGATGGGAATCACTGCAGGTTTAATATTAAAGTATTATCAGGATTCATTAGAATACAGTTTTATTATTAGTTTCCTAAGATCCAAAAGCCTCCAAATAAAAACATGTTGTTTTGTCTAAGTTGTTTACAGTTCACTTACGTAACTTCAGTCTTTCATTATTAAAACATAATAGAATTGTAAAACAGCATTCCAACATTCCGCATTCAACTGAAGATCCATGGGACACTTTATTCATTTAAATAGACTTTACCATAACATACCTATGCACAAAAATGTCTCTTTATTTTCATTGAATTGTACAATAATAGAATTGTAATAAAGAGTGGATCAGACACAGCAGTGCTGTTGGAGTGTTTGCCCACTCTTTTAGACACCCCTACTTTGCTGGTCCACCTTGTAAACTTAAAGTCAGGTACGATAGCTCATCTACTGGTGCAGTTGTGTTGGTTATCCTCCAGTCCTTCATCAGTGGTCACAGGATGCTGTCCACAGCACGCTGTTGGCTGGTTAGTTTTGGTTGGTGGACTATTCTCAGTCTAGTAGTGACACTGAGGTCTTTAAACAGTCCAGCAGCACTGCTCTTTCTAACTGAGCTAAAAGTAATTTAGAGCTCCTGTGTCTGTAAGCTCCTCTCTCGATAAGTCCTGTGTGCCTTCTCTTTTTGGTCAACCACCAGAGTGGCACTCTGCCCCTACACTGCTGTGACTGTTCTTACAGCGGTGTCAGTTCTTCCATATTAGAGTCCCATCCCAAAAGTCAGGTAGAACAGAAGTCCACAGACCTGATCCACCTTTACAAATTACACTAAAGCAGAGTAGTAGGTTTTGACTTTTCTAGCTCTCTGTGCAATGAGGATTGTGTTATTAGAAGGGTTCACCCTGTAACAGAGAACAGGGATGGAATTCTAACGAGGCATTTAAGCACTGGAGAGGAGTGGTTTCTGTGAGAGAGATTCTCCCTCTGGGGTGTACTGTGAGCTTTATAACTTTCCAGACTGTTTGCATGAACAAATAGCTACATAACGCAGTAAAGGAAAGCGAAAAACCGGAAAATGAATCATTTTAAAAGTGCTGTTCATGCCTAAATGAAAAGCAGAACTGTGATGGTGTAATCCACTATCCAACCACCTCACTAGAAGGCACTAGAATAAAAAGACTTGCCATCTTTTAGATTAAAAACAGTGTTGTGTAGAGCCCTATTAGTCTACCAATGGGCTTAATATACAATACACATTACACATCTTTTAACTATAGAATTAAACATTGATACTTCACTGCTGTTGTTACATTCAAAATATTACAAGATTGAATTAAAATCTTTACTTCCTTCCCTTGTGCATAGATAGAACAGATGAAATAGTAGTCCTAGACAGCACTCCATTAAACATTGGAGGCTCTTTTTTGCTGAAAGATGAAAGATCTGTGGTAATCAAGTGTATGACATCAATCAGTGTTGGATGTTATAATGACTTCACTGCTACGGTGCCACCTCCTGCTTTTCTTTTATATTCATTAAAGACTATCACTGTCTCTGCTCTGTGAGTGAAGCACATGTCAAGTGTCTAGAGTGATGCGAGATATGAAGGAGGAAAAATATTGGGTCTGCCGTTTTGATTTTCCTTTATTGCATTATATGTACAGCAGCATGTTTAGTACACCTTCAGTGGGTTATTCCTGAAGTAGGTGGGAAATATTTGGTAGACAGATTGATAGTGCTGATTTGGAAAACACTGATGTGGTTCTTTGTATATTGGCTGTCATAATCTGTTGTAATAATCTAATGCTGCTCTATGCTCCTGCTCTCTGGGGTCTCTGGCCGAATGACATTTAGATGTCAGTTAATTAGGAGCCTTATATAGGTTTCCTCTGTGCATGTGAGTGTGTGTGTTTGGATGTGATGGGTGGAGGTGCATCTGTGTTTGCACCTAGTGACATGCAATAAGTTGATGCCATTATAGATATAATTCTAACACAGTTTTTTCAGCTGCATGCATTTAGAAAAAAAAATAATTTAGAGCAAGTATAGAAACTGTGTGGTAGCTGGAATGTAGTACATTTCTCAGTACTTTACTCTCTCTGAAAAATGTAGTTGTAGTTATAAAATTATGCCTAAACTTCTCAATTTCAATATTTAGTTTTATATTTCATGTAATTTTTGTATTTTTTGTATAGATTTTACACGCCACACAAGCGTTACTGACCTTATGCCAAAGGTACATTTGTCACTGACTACCATTGTCTGTCATGACTATCACATTGTTTGCATACGTTAATATTTCTCTGTAAACAGTACTACTTTACAGTTTCTACAGCTTCCCACATATCCACTGTTCATTTCATTACTGTTTATATCATGCTGGTAAGAAATTTCAGTGCATCCAGTGGCTCAGTAAACTTATGCTGGTAAAATGATTGTAGAAAAATAAACATATGAACACATGAAAAAAAATGTTTTCTTCTACGATAGCTCATCCAGCTAGCTACACAGCTACATGAAGTTGTCTATGCTTCGCAAAGCTTTGTCATCATGGTGGTTCATCTACTATGATGCCGGCTGCAAATGTGCTGCTAATGTTAGCTGCAGCTGCTGCGGGGGACCCGGCTTTGAATTGGCAGACTTTTGCATTTTAAATATTGGAGAGATATATATTTTGTCAGTGTCAAAGATCTGAAAAGATTCATACTTTGGGCCACTTTCAGCTCACCATTGCCCCGAGTGTGTGTTGGACTTAAACTGAAATTTGGCATAGTGTAAATGCACATAAATCAGTACTGCTGTAATTCAATCTGCACCAAGTTCAGTATCCTGGTAGTAGCTAGGTATGCACACAGGTAATGGGGTGCTCAGACAACTGTTTGAGGTGCCAATAAACGAGTATAGAAATTATTATTCAATGAATCTGTATTCATTCAGTTCATTATGGTATAACAGAGGAAATACAGAATCTGACAGTTCAGTGAAATCTAGATTTTGTGTTTTAGTCTATCTATCTATCTATCTATCTATCTATCTATCTATCTATCTATAAGAATGTATTCCTCTGGCGGATGCTGCATTTTGTACAATACCAGTACTGTCACCTAAGAAAGCTGAAATCCAGTTTGTGGTTGTGGTGTTGTTTTTTTATTCCTTCTCTACGGTTATCACCCACTTTTTGGTGCACTTCTGCCTCCTGGCACTTTATTTTAATGGAGCAAGAAGCCTTATATTCTCTTCTTTAGACATAGCCGTCTTCTAGGAAAGCCTCTTGTCCAAATTGGAGTTACAGCTGTTTGATCAGGAGTGGGAAGTGTATTGCCGCAGAACCACGGCTTGCAGCCTGAGTTGTCCTTCAGCCAAAACCCCCTGCATGTCCAGCTAATGACTGAGACAAGTAGACCTCCATGGAGTTCCAGTAATGCACAAGGACAGTGAGCGCTGAACTTAGTGCTGCTGCAGCAGCTTTCTACCCATAAACCAACTACAGTCAATAACTGGACTTGGAGGAAAGTGGTCTATCAAGAAGAACAGCAGTGCACTATGGGGGCAAGTAGCATAAAGCTGTCCGTCACCCCAGCCTCACTGTCTATTTCAGAAGTAAAAGCCAGTTTTCAAAGGTGGATCATGATTACAGATATAAACTAGTCTCTCAAAGCTAAAGGTTTCTAAATGGTTCTTGTCTCAGATGACAGCACATACATTGGTATAGGACGGTATGGGAGCTGTTAAGTAGAGCCATTTTGTCCTGCTCAACTTAAACCAAACCACCTGAAGAGCTTTATGCCCATTTTGTTGGTGTAATATTTTAACACCATGGCTGTAAATATGTCTCAGTGTGTGCTAATGTCCTAGTATATGCTGGAAGTAATATAATATTGTAACTAGTACAAATTATTTGCTCCCTAGCAATTATTATTATTGTGAAGCTTTCTTTCACTGTTTCAGTTCAAGGAGAGGACCACGAGTTTGATGACTATGCAATCTATATAACCTGGCACTCTTTTAGCATAGTCATTCTACTGTCGCGGTGGGGCTGGAGACTTTAATAGAGCCTAGAGTTTATGCAGAAGCTGTGTGTCAAACTTTAATAGTTGTAACTGCTAAAACTGAAACAAAAAAAAACTCATTTACTTTGCTCTTGTTTATTCTTTAGCTCGGATGTCCTGGCATCTCCGGCAGGTCCTGCATGAAGCTGTTCCCCAAAGGTTGAACGGTTTCTACATAACAGAACAGCAGTACCTTATTTTTATAGATTTATTATATTTCTTATCTAAAAATCAAATTCTGCCAATGAGCCTCTACATTATGTGGGGGTTCTTTCACACATCTCATTTGCTTCTTCACTAAAAGGTTCCACAGAGAATCTAAAGTGGTTCTGCTACAGCATTACTTCAAAGAACTGTTTTTGAGCACTGTGTGTACCGTGAGGTCCAGAACCTGGCTTAACTGCTCCATAATGTTGGTTCGTTCCCCACCCTCACTCACCCAGTTACTCCTGGTTACATCGTCTAAAGACTTCTCCTGCCCATTAGAGCTCTGGCTCCTGGTGTTGCTATGGCACCATCAGCATCTCCATAAGCTTGTACAGAAGTCTCCAGATGGCCGAAGGCTTTAATCAAATGAAAATCCAGTCTGGGGTCACATCCCTCACTCATCTCTTTCATCTACCTCTAGTCCTCCTCTGAGAGCTAGCTGGCCCTCATCTACACTTTCTGCTCATTTCCTTCCAGAATCTTCCATCAGTTACTCTTTGCTCTCTTCACACCTGGCCTGATGGAGGTTTGGCTGCAACATGAAACAAAAGATTAAATGAGTCATTTTATTACTAGCGCGCCACAGCAAGTGTTGCACAATGGGGTTTTAAATATGTACTTTCTACCTCCCTTTGCACAGAATGGATTTTCACCTTCAATCCTGCACACAATAAAGAGTGAAAATTAATTGAGGATTTTTAATCCTTATTGGAAATTATGGAGTTGCTTTATGACCACAGCGTGAGGAGGTAAAACTACTTGAGTGCACATAGCAGTAAATCCTCTTCTCTTCTCTTCTCTTCTCTTCTCTTCTCTTCTCTTCTCTTCTCTTCTCTTCTTTAAAAAAAAAAGAAAGGGCCCCCTCAAATTGTGCAAACTCAAATGGGCATTGTTTATTCTCTACTTAAAAGAAGTAATTAAATTTGATTGTAGACAAGCTGTAGTATTTACTGACCAGGCACATTTTCGAGGCCCTTCACCTCCATTGATCTTTACTACCAAGTATTAGAAAGCTGCATTTATCTCGGTTTATATGCAGGACACCGCAGTGCACATTAAAGGTGGGAAATTGGTATTCTGTTGGGAGTAGATGGGTTGGACTTGCATTAGCCATTTGGCAGGCTCTACACTCTTGACTGCAGTTTCAAAATAGCAGTGTAGCTTACCCAAGCGCACACACAACTGTTCATGAACAGCATAGATCGTTACTGTGATCTTATCCGACTTTTCTCCTGGCTTATCTGTACACAATGCAATGTTACTTTACATTTGACTAAAACTGTTATCGACATAATATTGTAACATCTTGGTACAGCATAGTGTGCTTAAAGAAATCAAACTTCTGCATGGAGAGAAACAGTGTTATCCCAGTTTTACATAGATAGCTTGCAAATGAGCCATTGTATTTAACACTGTGACAAGATGAGCTGTTGAGTGTTCAAGGGTAGCGATAGCTCATTCTGACATGTCACTTATACTTAGTTGAATTGTTTGCATTAATCAATCTGTTGTTTCATGTCTGTAGACGAATGTTGGTGGCACAAATCCATGAAAATGTTGTTACTTTGACAGCGCTGCCAGCGATAATAGATGATATTTAGGGATAGAGATATTTAAGGTAGAGAAAAGTTAAAGGATGCTCTACACTCTTTTTTATCAGAAATTTAAGAAGACAAAAAGCAGCTTACAAAAAAATATAGCATCTACTTTATTTCACTTATTTATGGTCAACTACAAAAGTTAAAAAAAATTGAAACTCTTGATGGACATTTTCTGCTTATCACAGCCCTTGCAACACTGCCCAAAGTGGAAAAAAACACTGGAATATCCAGTTTACTATTGTGCTTCTACCAAAAACTGAATGCACCACTAGAGTGTGAACTGTGCGTCCTGTAGGTCCTGTTTGTCAGAATGCCATAATGGAGGAAAGCTAACTAAAGCTGTTCTGCTGCTTCTACACCAGCATGCTTTCTCTTCTGTTAGTCATGTTTCCTTGGAATGCCAAGTCACACTTGCATATGAAACTGATTGTATCCGTTTATCCTTTTAAGCACTTTATTTAGTTAATGCAGTTTTCTCCCAGTAAATGTAATGTGCATCATGTCTATGTAAATGAAATTCATTTTGACAGCAGTTGTGGGTGTGATGTAATACATCCTATTCAGGTGGAAATAATGTAAACATTTGTTTTGAAGGTACACAACCACGATGGCACATTTCGTTAGCGCTTCTTAACATTAAACATTCTCATACTTAATCTCTCTCAGTGCTGCTGACTTGCTCAACACCCCCTCTCAGGATTCCTGTGGGACGGTAAAGCCCCAGCTGGGCGTGCTGAATCATTTGAGTGAACTTTAATTTAATCAGATTGGTTATAACGTGCATTAATTGACTCTGCCGGGGTTGCTGATGCAGTCTTGCGTTTAATAAGGAACTTCTCTCCCGCGTGGCTCCTGCGCTCCTGGTCCTGCAAGAGCAGCTGGGACGCTTTAGCTTAGTGTTTTGATTTTCATTACTCATCTCATATGCCATCATAAATCATGCACGTGCTTCTGGGAGAAGGGATATATTTTGTTTGCATTCGTCACGATACGCTGGCACTGTTAGGAGCTTATGTTTAGACAGAGGATTATACTGTAGAGAATGAAATGGTCTCTGTTTACTATAGAAAAAGGAAGCCTAAGATGACAGTTAATGTGTCAGAGTACGTCTTAGGGTGGATTCATTTCTGTTAAAATTTATTTTAAAATGCTGTGCAATTAGTTATTCTCCTTGCATTCACCAAACCCAGACTGGCAACCAGAGTACCAGATAAAGAAGCCTGATTCATCACTGCACAGAACAGATTTCTACCAACTCCAGTGGTAGGCATTTACACCACTCAGTCATACTATGAAACTCCCAGTACACTATGTGTCTTAGCACTCTTCCAGCCTGCTCTCTAACTTAACATGGCCTGCCACAATTGCTGTGGTTTCTTAATGCTTTAACTTCTTAATAATTAGCACTCGCAATGGATCGTGGAGTAGCTAAGAGGGAAGAAGTTTCACAAACTGACTTTTTGCAACAGTGGGCATCCTTTTACAGTAGCATGCTCAAATTTACTGAGCTCCTTAGAGCGAACCATTCCTTTACAAATGTTTGTAATGCCAAACTGCATGGCACGGTGCTTGATTTTATATACATGTGCTAATGGGGCTGAATAAAACACCTGAATTCGAGAGGTATGTCCCAATACTTTTGTCCATATAGTGTAAGTGTACCTATTAAACTGCTAACTGTGCTGACTACTAACCTCAGGTTTTGTCAGGATGTTATCCAGCTTTCTTGATTTAAAAGACAAATCAGGGAAGGAAACTTAAGGAAAACTCTTAATATTCAGGATTTATAGTCTGCTGGCATCACTCCAGGAATTTAGCATGGCTTATCTCATCCTAGATCATTTTAAGAGAGATCTGGCTCATAATTTAGGGTATGGCAATTACCGCTCTTCACCACACAAGCGCTGCCCTTACACTGGACTTTACAGTCCATGGCCCTCTACACTGTGCACAGTAGTGATCTGAAACAGTTGGGGGTGGCTTTGTGTGTAGATGGATGGGACAGCTGTGTGTACTGCAGGGAGAAGAGTGGCAAAATGGCAAGACAATCTCTCATCACTGAGAGCCTCGGCAAGTGTTTTTCCTGCTCCAACACCTGCTACCATTCACAAGCTGATTACCGACCCATTCATGAGCTGAATCAGGTGGGTTGTAGCAAGGGAAACAGTACAGCACTGTGTCTCCCCGGGGGTTCAAAGTGAAGAGCAGGGCACCAAACCAATAAGAAGGCAGCTAGGCTGGCAGTCAGTCTTCTGCATTCATTAAACATAGGGGTGGAGAGCATGTAATGCTTTAAATAAATTGTTGAAAAAAGAACATTTAAAATGTTTTTATTAAAATGATCATTTTATTAAAATTTACAACTCTAGGCCCATACATACGAGCACAGGCGTAACATGACATGTGCCCTGATGCGACTGCAATATATGCAAATAACGCATTTGAAATACCGGACTTGCTAAGACCTCATCTTATATTGCAAACTGTGCACAGAACCGCCTACTGACAGCACAAGCGTGAAGTACAGTGTTCTAACAGTGGAGCTGTCAGATCCTCAAAATGAGGAAGTCCTCCGGTCCTGAGAGTTTAAATAGTTGTTGTTTTTGGCAAGTAATCTTTCAGTATGTTTTTGAAGCTTGTGCCTCCATCAGGCTGTTATGTTTTCTGCCATTCTTAAAGATAGCCTCCCAGTACTTTTTCTCAAGTAGATGACCTAATCTATTAAATTCATATTCATCCGTCCCCTCTCTTCACTCCTTCCCCCTTTTTTCCAGACTGAAGAACCGTTGCAAGTTTGCCATCACATTAGATCCCTTTACTCTCCAGGAGCGTCTCCAGTGGTGAAAAGCAGTGCCAATGTGCCACTTTGCTTTTCTTATTTTCTTAGTTTGCAAATGTGTGTTGTTTCTGAAAGCAGACATGCTCCTTCCTTCTCTTCTTCTGCTTATGTAGGGACTAAAAACAGACGTACCACTACAGAGGCTTACTATTGCGTCTTCAGGTACAGAGTAGAATTATAGGACAGGACGTGCAGGGGCAAGCAGTCTAGCATGCTAACTTTAGTAGGTATCTCTGCAACATGATACAGGAGTCTTAAACATAGTGTCTAAACTGTTATTTCTGCACATTATGATGATAGCTTCTATTAATTTATAAAAAATCTTACATCTTACATGTTGTTCATTTAAATTGTGGAGCAATTTCTGTACAAAACCAAACGCTGCTAATTGGCCAGTCTTTAGTAAATCAAGCAGAGTCGGAGACTTTATTCCAAATCATTTTGGAGCATTTCTGTTTGGATATTTATTTATTTACTTTTGGACAGCAGGAGTAACTATAAGCAAAATAAACAAACATGTTTTCTATTCACATAGCCCACAAACCATATTGGAGAACATTGGATTTGTGCCTGAAATTCAGGCAGTGTTTTCATAACTGCATCATGACCATTTCATGTAATAAGGAGGTCTAGTTTCTATCACTGCCATTGTGCACAACTCTGCCTCAATCAATCTCTGACGGCAAGTTTCTCTAGAATGAAGCATTTCACAACAAAAACCTCAGGCACTCACTCACAATCAGAACACACAATGCAGAATTTTGAAAAGTTGGTTGAGCATTATGACAGCGACCAAATATGCAAAGTGGGTGTCTGGTATTTAGGTCCATTAAATATGGAAAGTTGAATTAGAATTTAGAACATTTTATTTTCATTAAGCAGAGCTGCTGGGCCTGCATGCACAGTAAGTTGGCTAGTAGTAGTGGGCTGATAAATGTACCAGGAATGGAGGGGACAGGCCTGTGAGAGCCATTTTGATCACTCATCTATCACTACATTCTAAGCTGAGGCTTTGGGACCGATCACAGAAAAGTGTGTAACGTTGGCTTTCTGATGTGTGTGTGTGTGCGTGTGTGTGCACATTATCAGTGTGCTTTTTCATTACTGCTAAAGGCACTGTCTGAAGGCCTGCACAGTCTCTGTGTGTGTGTGTGTGTGTGTGTCAGACACAAATATTGACTGGTTAAGACAGTAACTGTAGAGCTTTACTCCACCAGGCTCACTACAGCCATCATCATTAGTCAGCAGTGAGGGCTAATCACCCTCGTCTTTCAGAAATGCGCTTTTCCCCTAATGAAGGCAACTCTGCTTTAATGGATATTATAGTAGAATCAGCATGCGCATCGGGGACGGACATTTCTTTCGTCTTTTATAGTCTTACATGAACGTTACACTCACAGCACACAAGTAGCATGTCCATAATGTTCTGTTATGTTGTATAGCCTGTATTGGATTGTATTATACACAATGTGTTATGCAGTGTTACATGAGTTTCCCAAATGGGGATTAATAAACCATGCAAGCTATCTGTCCGTCTGTCTGTTAAATTATCTATCTATGGTACTGAATAGTACTACTAACACTTACTACAATAAAATACTAGTGTTGTGATTTTCTTGCTACATATTGTCATTGATAAACCCTGCGACATGTAAAAGTCAGATCATATATATTTTAAATGATAAAATTCCCATAATCTTCCATCCAAATGTTATGGCTATTGCCCACTTCTGAGTAACCATGTCCCCGCCTAGCATCAAGCTTAGATAGACAGTTTCACTCAGATCATACATCGTGGTGTGGACGGAGAGTGCGTTCTGATTTTACATTCCTATTGAGCAGCCTTCTGTTTTAGGGGTATTTCAAAGGCAGATGTCACAATAACCATTTAACCATGCCCAGCTGCCAGCATTTTCCTGAAGCTACTCCTCCCTTGTAGAAACATGCATTTGCTCAGCTGAAATGATGGGAACATAGAAAAAAGTCGAAAGAAGAAGCAGATGGGAACTAAAAACAGCGGCACAGAGAAGTGGAAAGAGTGATAGAGCAGTAGATTGAGACATTCTAAAGAAGGTCAGCTCCTTCTCGCTTGGTCGTCATAGCAACCAGCCACCGTACTTCTCCTCCCTTACCCCTGAAAATATGATGAGTTGAAGATGAGAGAGATGAGAAAGGAAACACTCTGAGTGTTACTTGTGCTAGAAGTCTCTGAGAGGAAAGACTGCAGCAGACAGTGAAAAGTGCTAATTGCTCCCCTTTGTAGGAAGCAGTAAAGTCTGTGCTGATTTTTAGTGGCTACAGTCCACTGCCTGCACACACACACACAGCAGAAAGAAACCACACAAAGGAGTTTGTGGCTGTGTGTATACCCGACACAATGCACTGACCACACAAACACAGAAATCACACTAATCAGGATATAAAAGTGTATTGTCTAATCAAACTACAGCTGTTAATATGCTGTCCTAGAGGCCCTTAGTCCAGCACAGTCTTCCTAATAATGTTGAAGCAGAAGCAAGATTTTTTTAGCAAAAGTTAGAGACCAGGAGTATGAATTAAAAAATTGGGATGCACACACTGTATTGCCAAAAGTATTCACTCACCCATCCCAATAATTTAATTTAGGTGTTTCAATCATTTCCATGACCACAGGTGTATAAAAACAAGCACCTAGGTATGCAGACTACTTCTACAGATGTTTGTGAAAGAATGGGTCGCCCTCAGCAGCTCAATGATTTCCAGCGTGGTACCATGATAAGATGCCACCTGTGCAAAGTCCAGTCAGGAATAAATATTCCACAGTTGACTGTCAGTGGTATTATAAAGTGGAAGCAATTAGGAATGACCTAAACTGAGCCATGAAGTGGTAGGCCATGTAAAAGGACAGAGTTGCTGAGGGACAGAGTGCACAGAGGCCGCCAACGTTCTGCAAGTCAATTCTTACAGAACTCCAAACTTCACGTGGCCTTCAGATTAGCATTGGAACAGTGGAGACGTGTTCTCAGGAGTGACGGCTAATGCCTCTCCTTCTGGCAATCCGATGAACGAGTCTGGGTTTGGTGTTTGCCAGTACAGTACTTGTCTTGACGGAATTGTGCCAAGTGTATTGGTTGTTGGAGGTGGGTATATGGTGTGGGGTGTTTTTCAGTAGTTGCTCCCAACTTTGTGGGAACAGTTTGAGGATGGCGTTCCCTTCCTGTTCCAACAGCCTGCACAGAGTCCTGACCTCAATCCAATAGAACACCTTCGGGATGAGACAGGCCTTCTTATTCAACATCCCAGTAAACATTTGAACCGTTTGGACCATAAAACAAGATAAGACAATTTATATCTGTATTATAATTTATATCTGTATTATATATTATAATTTATAATAAGACAAACATATCTGACTATATTTAAACACATTTTAGACGTGTACAGATGACCATTGTTTACTGGCATCAGTGTCTGACCTCACAAATGTGCTACTGGAAGATGAATCAAACATTCCCATAAACACATTCCTAAACATAGTGGAAAGCCTTTCTAGAACAGTTGAAGCCATTATAGCTGCAAATGGTTGCCAGCATAATTTTAAACCCTGTGAATTAAGAATGGGATGTCACTCAAGTTCATATGCATGTAAAGGCAGACGAGCGATAACTGGCAGTTCAATCCCAAACACATTCAGTGATGTTAAGATCTGGACTCTCGGGTGGTCCGTCTATTGTTCTGAGATTTTCAACAGCTTCTTAGCTGTTAGACTTGGTGTTGATTTGTCTCCTCACAGTGGAAGGATATACAGAACCGCCTGGGGATGTTTTCAGATCTGAAGCTAGAGTGGATCTTGATATTCTCCTCCATCTCAAAGATGAAAGCTCATAATCCATTTAAACTAGTTAGCAACTTAGCTACAAAATTACAGTGACTAACAAAATTGACCCTCAACAGCAGAAGGTTCCAGGTTTTATAGGTGTGTTAGTGTATCAGCAATGCTGTACTGGATTCTGGTCTTCAATGACTGGAATTGGACACTGTTCTTATTTGCAATGACACTTCTGTAGCTTGACTGTGCACTGAAAGGCAGCTCATTAAATCAGCTTTGTGACAGTCATCCACTGACACTCCTATCGCATGCTCGCCAGGTACAGTATTCAGACTGGAATAAGCTACAGCTCACAGAATATCCCTCTAACTAGGTTACAGCGGTTTGCCTCAGCTCCTGAGACTATCCATTCTTCCAGCCTTCATCTGTCCTGGTAAAGGTGGTAGTGTGGGCAAGCACTAACAAAGACCTGAGCAAACGTGTCATCCATTTTACACAGCACCACACCCATACAGAGTATGTGTTAGGATCGTACAGTAGGGATAGTGAAGGGGGATTGGGATAGGCCGTGCCTCCGTTTCCAGTGTGAGGCACTCCTTAGAGGAAAAATTGAACCACAAAGTGGGTCACACTGCCTGATTAATGCCTGTTTTCCCTCCCGTGTGTCCCCCAACTGTGCATGGGAGAGACAATCTCTATTGCTCTCTGTTACTTTAAAATCCCCTTGACTTGCTCCCAAAAAAAGCAGTTGTTTTTATGATAGCCTGTGTGGCTGCCAAGACAACACATTGCATTAAATCTGCTTTTAGAATCCTGTCAGTTTGTCACATGTTTTAAAGAGAAGCCTGGAGAATTGGTATTTTTGTGCTCTTGGGCTCCCCCTACAGTTGTGGAGTGTAACCCTCTTTTACACCACTGTTTAAAGCTTCCCTAGTGGACAGCTGTACACATCACACTGGTAAGGACGAACACTCTACTGTTAATATCCATTGTTTTCCCCTTAGCTGTTAGACTGATTTGTATCCTTTTTTCCATTTTAACTCTCTCCAAAGAGTAAAGGTCAGTCTGAGATTTGCTCATACTCGGTCACTCTGTCTTTCTGTATTCTTCACTTCCATCAACAGCATCTTCTTCTTTGTAGTTGCTGCTATTCGTCCATACTGGGGATACAGAGCTAGCTTCTTCTTATAGTTAGCTGAAGGGCCTTAGATGTTGCTCTGTGATGTGGCGCCATAAAGTGTTATGCAGATCTCGCCAGATGTCTTGTGTACACTCCTCCATTCAAACAAATTAGAGGGACCCAGCATGCCCCTCTATTTACAGAATGGTTAAAGTAATACATTTGGTAATTGATACTTCCTTATAGAGTGAATTTGGATTGTATACAATGATTGGCTAGTGAAAACTCTTTAGACTATATACAAAAAAGTTAAGCTTTCTCCTCAAAGGTCCATGCATGCATAAATGCACATGGATAACCCCGATTTAGTCATAGCCAATCCCTGCCGTATGCATGGTCATACAGTTACTTTGATAGCTCATAAATAAGCTCAGTAGATTAGTACTTTCTGCAGCTTTCTGACTTCAGTCAGCCTTTCATCCTTTACAATATTTTGCTACAGCATGCAACATGTTGTCTAGATTCTGTGTGGCTTCTAGGATATTTTCGTTCTGCTCTTCCATGGTGCTCATTCTAGACACAAGTGCTATATGTAAAGCACACCTAAGGCAATATGGCTAAAACATATACAATATTTGAAGACAGTTCCCAACTTTTCTTTTCCTGGGATTTTTAAGGCTTGCTGGCATGTTTTGAGAGCTGAAGCTGTTCTTCAGATTTCTATACACAAGTGTTACCAACAAGTTAAACTTACCAGTAATAACCTTGTCCCATTGGCAGCCTGTTTAACAACAGATTTAACGTAAAACTGGCTGCAGTTTTTTCCTTGAATATCATAAGGCAGGCAGCTAAAAAAATTCTCTCTCTCTCTCTCTCTCTCTCTCTCTCTCTCTCTCTCTCTCTCTCTTTACAGATGACGGAAAGCTTTCCCTGGATGAGTTTCAAGCATTCTTTTCTGATGGAACGCTGAACGAGGAGGAGCTGGAGAAGCTGTTCCACACCATTGACTCTGATAACACCAGGTGAGGGTCCTGCTCACAGAGGAATCACAGTGACTGTGCAGTACAGCAGTGTGATAGTGCAGCTAACCATGTTTCTCACCTACAGAAGGAAAAGGGAGGGAGAGAGGTGTAGGATGAGCTAGAGGAAAGGAGTTAATAGGCAGAAAGGGAATTAGCGAGAAGATAAATAAGAGGAAGCCTGAGGGAGGAGGGAGAGGAAGCTGTGAGATGTTGCAGAACAGTTCTCCCGTCAGCCTTTAAAGAGCAACATTTCTCTCTGTCTCTCTCTTCCTTTCTCCTATTTTTTTATCACTTAGTATCTCTCTTTCCCTACCTACTCTACTTCTGCTCTCCTCTTCTCTCTTTTCCTTGTCCTTAACAACTACGTCATCTGTTTCCTGTCCTGCTGTCTCCCTGTCTCTCTCTCCCTCTCTCTGTCTCATTCTCTCTTTTGCTCTTACTTTCCCTTTACTGTGTGTGTGTTTCATGTATGTGCCATGTTTCATATCTGGACCACGGCTGTCACATCTCTGCCTGTGTGTGTATGTGTGTGTGCACACGTCTCGGGAGGCCGCTGCGCTCTGCTGTGCGTATTGTCTTTAATCACATTTCAGAATGAATTATGTAAAGAAGGCCCTGTCTGCTCTCCAAAACCAGGTTTCTAAATAATGAACCACCAGAGCCCACTACTGACCAACATAAAGGGAGGGAAAGAAGGGAAGAGAGAGAGAGAGAGAGAGAGAGGGAGAGGGAGAGAGAGAGAGAGAGAGAGAGAGAGAGAGAGAGAGGGAGAGGGAGAGAGAGAGAGAATATAGGCGAAAGGAAAGAGAGAAGAAAGCAGGCAGAGGTTTCGAGAGAGAGAGAGCAGTGTGAGATATGGGGGAGGGTTGGGCAGAACAGAATTGACAAGCAGGGAGAAGAAGAAGAGGAAGGGAGAAGTGAAGGATGAGGGTAAGACAGAGACAGTAAAGAAGAAGAGAATTATATGGATAAAGAGATCTCTACAGAATGTAGTCTCTTTTCCCCTGTCTTCCGGATGGCTTAAGCTTTCGACATATGGAGATTCCTTGGTCTGCCTTTCTGGATCTCTCCTTATCCATATTCTCTCCCTTTATTGATATCTCATCTGCTTTATAAGTTCTCTCTACCTCTAGACATGAAAGAGAAGTGCTCAAAGGTTTTTCTTCTTTCTTCAGATTTCTTTTCTTCTTTTCTTCTTTCGTCTTATTAAACTGATACTTTGCCAAAACAGTGTCATTCACAAAAACACTGAAAATCATGAGAGAGTCTGTCTGCTATATTTGACTGTCAGTGAAATCATCAGCCACATAGCAGACCTTTTGAGAAATAGCAGATTGGATTGCCTGTCTGACTGAAGGCTGCCGCATTATAAACCTGACTGGTTGATTTTCAGAAGTAAATTCTGGATCCATTTTAACTACTTGAAAAACATTTTACCCAAATTCTTCATACAAAACAGAAATCCTCCTCTGTGCTCCTTCTAGAGGGGTAAAGAACATTGATCTGAAGCTGGTGGTCCAACTGCATTGATTCTGCCATGTTAGAATAGATTTTCTTAAACAGATCTGGGTTTAAATTCAGCTTAATGTACTAGAGTATCATACTCAGTGTGCACACATCAGTTAAACTCTATTAAGGTCGCACCCTATTAATGAACATTGAGTGGTACTGTTCATGGAATAACATTTTATATTTCAAACATCAAGTTAACTTTTTGTACTGGTCCCAGTGCTCATTATTATTATTAGTATTATTAATAATAATAATAATAATAATAATAATACCGATAATAATATGTGCTTTAGTGTGTTTTTATTTTATTGGTCCACATCTCCAAACAACACTCCATAATAATGGTATGTAATGCACTCCATCATGTGACTTACAGTAGGACTGCCCCACAGCATTTTATAGACTTTTACATTTCATAATTAACTGTAATTTTAAGGCCCGGAGGAACCTAAATCTAAGGTCTCTTACTAATTAGGTTGATGTTATTCCACTGGGCAAAATACAAAGTGTATCTTATTAACATCTTCTTAAAGTCGTATAAATGTCTACTGTATTTCACCATATTTCTCTCCTCTGGTCCTGATCTTGAGTAACACTTCTGGACGCATTTCCTGATCCTCCTGACCAATCACAGGGCTGACGACTCTTTCCCTGATTTTATTTGATCACATTACAGTCATCTTTTATTCTGTGGGCAGAATGGCCACTTGGGGGCCTGCAGCCTAATCAGTCATCTATAAGGTTTATTTAGGTTTTTTAGGTAGAATAAATGTTACTTTTAGTAAGTAATATGTGTTCCACCACTGGAAAAATCATACCAAAATATATTTCAGCAAAATTAGTTTAACATTTGAGATTTTAGGATTTCAGGTCAGGGAGAGTCACTGCAGTTGGTTTTACTAATCTCAGACTGGACAGGGTCAAAACAGAGATGAGATTGGAGCAAGTTGGATTTGCTGCTAACCAGGAGAGGGTAGAAAGCTGAAGAATCTGGATAATCTTTGGGAATTTTTTCTACACTCCTCCTCAGAGGAACAAAGCGTGTGTGGGTGTACCTTTAGACTATGTCTCAGGTCGAGAGAGGTGAACTTCAAGAGCTACGGAGAAAAGAGATGGCCATCAGGTTTCTCAGAAAAAGAAGGGCTGCAAGGGCCATGGGGTTTATTAGGCAGGGTCACTGTCAGTGTCCCTCTGCCACCTGCAAATGTCATTTATTTTCTGATGCTCTTTTCGGCGTGGAGGTGGGGGAGGTGTCCTTTGCTCCTTTTTGCTGATGACACCCTTATTTTAAGTCTCAGAAGAAAGAAGAAAGAAACTTAAGATCAAAAAGACGGTGGAAAGAGAGAGAAAGAAGGATAGATAGAAAAAGAGAAACAGGCAGAGATGAAAGAGTATCAAGATGGACAGCAGAGAGGCCAGGTGAATTGCTGTCCTCTAAAGTCTTCATTAGCTGTGCTCTTTACATGATCTTCTCTCGCCTCATCTCTCTCTCTCTCTTTCCTCCACTCCCACTCTCTCTTTCAACCTCTTTTGTCCTGCCAGGTCCTCAGACATACTGTTTACCATATCAAGCTCGTTATGTGATGGCTTTGTGCGTTTGAAGCAGAAGAACACAACAAATTAGCATGTCCATAACATCTTGAGCTTCTACAGCCAATTCTTCAAATGTGTCACTTCGTACAAGCCAAATCTGGAAATACACTCGTCCGTCATTTAGGGTTGTCAAATGGTCCTTATATGCTGTTTGCACTCTTTATTTGAATGTAGCATCATTTACAATCCAATATATTATGGCATCACCATAATTCCATTTGATCTGAAAATTTTGTTTTGCTGTAAAAAGCTGCATGTGCACTCACTGGAGGAAATACATGGAGTGGAAAAATAGGCTATAAAAACAATATGAAAGAAATCATTTTTTGCTTAAAATACTTATAGATTTCTGTTGTTTGGGGAAACACTTAAACACCTAACACTTAAACTTACATATGGTTCTAATTAAATTATAATCAGTTAATTGATGCAGTTGAATCAGGTTCAGACACACCCCCAGTGGACTGATAGACGGCTATTGTTGTCTTCTGTTTGCTGTTTCTCCATCCAGCTTTAGATACAAGAGGCCAGTGTGGTTTCAGGTTTTCCTTCCAGAAAAGCACATTTTTAAAAAAGACATTAAATGACATTTCTGTTAAACTGTGCATTTTTTCT
>JAMWET010004859.1:0-115000 GCA_024036415.1 Prochilodus magdalenae | reverse complement strand
TAAAATACACAGAGCCATTAACCCCTTGAACTTGCATGTTGCTCATTAATATAGTTATTATTAAATTGCAAAATCTTGCCTCATTATTAAGTAACTACAATGAGTAAGACTAATATGACTAATAAGACAATAATGTACATGTACTGGCCATTTTATTTGGAACACAATTAAATACTGGGTATCCTTTCAAGCTTTTAAAATAGCCTGAATTCTTAATGACATGGATTCGTCAAGATGCTACAAACGTCCCTAGAGGTTCTGGTCCATGCTGACACAATTGCATCATGCAGTTGCTGCAGATTTGTCAGCTGCATATTCATGCTGTGAATCTCCTGTTCTACCACATCCAACTCTGATGGATTCAAATTCAGTGGCATGTGTTTTCCAACTGTGAGAGCTGATATGTATCACTCTAATACAGTGACCCAGTCTCACACTGGACTGCTCTATTGCTGACATTGTGTCTGTAATGCTAAGTTCCGCTCTTTCATAGCACCCCTGCTGCTTTCGCGCTAGTCATTCACAACCTAGCTGTTAAAAAGAATGATTCTCAGATCATAACTGTAATTGCTACCATAGCTATTACTTATACAAGTTGCTCCATCCTAATGGTACACACACACAAGCTAAAAGTTCTCTCCTCTAGAGAATATTCATCCTGATGAACATCAGGCCCCGTATTATACACTTTGCATATACAGTAAAAGTAATGTAGCAAATCGCCATAAAAGTGTAGATCGCCTTATAGATTACAGGGATTTAAAATGAAGGACTTATTGGAGCGTAAGGCAAAAACACATCACAAAACAGCTGGAAGACACATTATCTGCATCAAACTAGAGATAAATAGCACAAATTAGCTGAACACTATCAAAACCAGCCTGTTCAAAACATAGTCAGCGCATCAGTCTACAATTACCACAAAATATATGAAATCCTCTAATCAAGGTAAGCACATTGATATATTGGGGGAAACATTAATTACCAAAACATTAATAATACACACTGGGTGCACATTGTTTTACCTTGCCATCTAGATAACATGCTCAAACTGTGAAATGAATTTTCTAGTCCCCTTAAGGAAGAAATAGACAGCCCATCACATTACTCAGCTATATGATATACTGCTGCTTTTTGTTTTGTTTTTTTTGGTGGAGTTACTGAAACCTTTTCACACCAAGAGAATGTTAAGCAGCATTTTTGAATGGACAGCACCATCCAAACAATTAAAATGAAATGTTTTTGAAATAGCTATGACTAATGGGTCATGTTGGTTATTCTTTTTTTTCCCTTCTGATATCCGATCCAGTCATGTCCTTTATTGGGCCAATACCGAGAACAGTATCTGTGCTCACATTATGTGTAAATACCTGGTAGAGCCAACACAAAAATGGAAAAAGTGTGGCCATAAAGGGACTCAAATAGCTGGTGCCATTTAAACGATCCTCATTGGGTATTAGGAGACTCAGTGTGTGCCAAGAAAGCTTTCTCCACACCATTACACACCGCCAGCAGTTTCAACTGGAGCTGACAAGTTGGCTACATGGATTTATGCTGTTAATGCCAAATTTTATGCCAAAAATAATCAAACCTGGCAGCATATATTTATAATTCAGCTGCCCAATGTTGGTGAGCCTGTTGCTTCTGTAGCCTCAGATTCCGCTACAAGAGTGGAATGTTCTTCTACTGTTGTGGCCCAATAAACTCAGGAATCATCTGTTTCAGCTCGAGCAAGTTCAAGCATTCTGCATAAACTTCAGTAACGCTCTGTTTAGCTCAAGCCATACCATATGGCACCTATGACCATGTTATGATCACGCAGAACACATTTTTCTCTATTTTAATGTTTGATGGGAATATGAACTTAAGTGCTGAACTGAGCAGGTAGACAAGTGTTCCTTATAAAGTGGCTGGTAAGTATGCAAACTATGCAGCTTTATAAAACAAATATTTTATAAAGTAATTGGTTAAGTCACATTCAGAGCCTCATAAATTACATCAAAGTTCTACGGAATTCTGCATTAATCTGCTGTGTTATTAAGAAAGCAGTCTTTAGCAGTAGCCTGCTGTTAATGAATTACATTCTTGGCAGAATAGTTGTTTAATGGTGTGTCTTATTATATTGTATTTTGTTGCTGATTTATTAAAGCACTGAGCTGCTCAAGGTTGTGCATTTTTAGAGTTTTACCATTCTTAAGGTGATTTAGGGATCAATTTCTGGGATTGCTTAACAACCAAAAATCATTGTGCCACATGACCTTGAGTTTCTTACTGCTTTAATGATAGTGGGAAACTGAAGTGTTCACCCACAAATTGGCTCTTAGGGTTTAAGGGGTTAATCAGTTCAGCTAGATAATGAGTTCCTAGCTTGTGTTGCCTCACTGATTTGTATGTGTTCAAGTCAGTATCTTTTTTATTGTGTGAAACGTTTAATGGCCTTATCCTTTTACCGTTCCTTCCTCTGCTTTATTACCCAGACTACTTTGCCAAACACATGGGGGAGTATGAAGGTGTGCTGGCATCTCTGGAGACACTCAACCTTTCAATCCTCAAAGCCATGGACTTCACCAAAAAGGTTAGTGTAGCAGAAGCTGTCTAATGTGCAGACATTAGACACGCATGTTTCTTTATGGCAGCGTGAGCACTAATTCACCGCTGCTCTCTCCTAAATCTCTGGAGATCAATATTCTTCAAGGCAGCGTGTTTTGTGCTTTGCTGTCTTTGTTCAATAATGAAAGTCAACAAGTTTAGTTGACGGTCCCAGAGGAGCAGGCTGGTGTCAGATATTAGAATTTGCAGTCCAAATAGGAGTTGGCCCCTGGTAAGCCTGCGCTAATAGAAGTCTCCGAGGACTGAAATATTATCCTAGGCCTAGAGTAAGCAATTGGAGTACAGAGTATGAGGATAAAAAAGGAGTGAGGCTTGTGTGCGTGTAGGTGTGTGTGCATGTGTATAGCCACATATGTGTGCTAACATAGCAGTTGCTGCCGCTCTGCTAAATATAACTGTTCATTTCAAAGCTGCACTTGCATATTCTGTTTGTTATTTCCTGCTCATTAGTGCTCGGTCTGACAGGCTCGCACACAGCTAAGCTTCAGCCAAGCTACAGCACACAAAACAACATCACTTCCTTGTTGTTTCAGGCTGGAATGCTTCATTTATAGGACACATAAAAAGCCACTTCTCTTTAATTCTTTCACTCTTTTCCATCTCGGCTCCCCCCAAACCCACCCCCTTCCTTTCTCTCTCTCTTCCTCTTACTGTACATGTCCACTGTACAGGAATTCATCATCTAAAATTTCCCTGTTTTTATATGGAGCATCTAAAAAATGTGCAAAGGATTGTGGGATAGAAAGCAGTGTGGAGAGAAAAGTTAAGCTGGCTTTGGGGTAGCACTGACTAATTATGCAAAAGCAGCTTGTGGATGTGCCTACATAGTTCATGGGAGCAAGGTTAATAACAGCTCTCTCCGGGTTCCCCCATTTACCGTTTAAAGCAGTACTATGCAGGTTTGTTTATATTGTTTTGCTTTTGGGCTTCAGATACATTTTCAGAATGTATTTCACTTTTGCACCACAATCATAAATACAAATCCTTTTTGAGTTTTACTGACCAAATGTTTTGTTGTAAGATTAATTAATTTCTTTGCATGCTCGCTGAAACAGAACCAAGGTTAGATGACAACTGACATCTAGAAAAACTACCAAACTCCATGAGACAAGGATGACGCTGATAAGGTTATAGCCCATGATGCAATCTTTCATAAATAACACTGGCAGGGATGAACACCCTGCTGTCAGATTGTTGTTGTTTTCCAGTTAGCTGTAAGAATGTCATCCTTTTATCTCTTTAGCTCTCGCCAACCAGTAAAAGCTAGTCCATGGTTTACTCTCTTGCTCAATCACTCTCTTTTTCCTTTCTTTACTGATAGCATCCTCTTTGGTCTCTATACAGTCACTGCCATGGTATCCATATTTGGAATTCAGAGCTAGCTTCTTCTTATAGCTACCTAAAGACCCGTAGTTGTTGGTGTGTGATGTGTCTGCCGTTACGCTCACCTGAAAGGAGAATTTATTTTTAATTTTAATTTTAATTTATTTAAAATGACAAGTTCATTTGAGTCCAGAGTAGATAATCGTCTCTCAAGCAGCAAGGCTGATTCTCTCTGTTACTTCCTCTCTCTTTGACTTGCTTCTATGCTATGTTTCTTCCTTTGACTCTCTTTTGCCCCTTATTTTTCTCTCTAGTCTTTAGTCTCTCCAGCTTCATCTCTGTTGTTCTCATGACTCTCATTCCCTCTTGCTCCTTTTTCCTTTCTCACTCTTTCTTATCTTACTCTAGCTCTCTCTCCGACTCTCTCTTTATGTCTCTCGCTGTCTGTATTTGACAGTCTGTGCTGTTTGAGTGATAGATCATGTGGAGCTACACGTTATTACTGCAGGTTAGAGCTTCTTAAAGACCACAGTGCTCCAGGGCTGTAAAATATCCATCCGAATACAAACTGAGTTTACGCTTTAAATATTTATGACCCATTTAGGGTGCAGTGCTGTGTGCTCTGTGTGTGTGTTTGCTTATTGGCAGTGCAGGCTCTGCTGCAGTGGCCTCTGGGACCCAGCACACGGTCGTTCTGATGAAAAACCGTTTCTGTTTAACTGCAACTTAAATGACTACAAACAAGCACAACTTCAGTGATTTAGGAAAGCTATTATTTTCCCTCCTGTTTAGTGCTCTATTCTCATTTGTCTCCCTTCCCCCCTTCTTTCTCTTCTCTCTCTCTCTCTTTCTCTCTCACTCTCTCTCTCTCTTTCTCTCTTTCGCTCATTTCCCTCCCTTTTTGTTACCTGTCATTTTTACCAACCATTCCTGTGCTTGTTCTTTCTTCCTCTCCTGCTTAGACAACACTGTTCAGTTCTGATGTGTTCCTTGTGAGAAAGAGAGAGCTCACTAAAGAAAGCCAGAGGAGAAAGAGGGGAAATTTTTCTCTCTCCTGCTTTCTGCATGTTTCTTCAGCATTTAAGACAACTGGGAAATGCTTCATCAAAGATATGAAGTGAATGACTTGTCAATTTTGGAATGGCCACTATTAACAGCCATGACCACATCCTCAAAGACATTGTTAATATAACAGCATGTAAAATGCTTTCAAACCTATTTTTAATACAATCATTTCATGAACTGAACTCATAAATACAGTGTTTATATTAAGTATGTTTACACGTTTATTATGTTTCCTTTAGAAATGTCCTGTAAGTTTCAAACTTGACAACCTACAAGCCCACCTAAATATTCTTTCTCTTTCAGAATACAGTAAATACAAATATCAGTTTGACTTTTCTAACAACGTTTAAAAAGTCCTTCTGATGCAGACCATTTCATAATTCGTCTAAGGCACCACATTTGTATATGGTCAGTGGAGTATGTGGAGAGAGAGAGAGGGAGACAAAGTGAATAGGATCTGGAGGATAAGAAAGAGTAAGGGAAATGTGATCTGGAGGAGATAATACCTTTGTCAGTACACATGTATATGTTACTCCAACAAAATCAACATTGAATCCAGATCATCTAAGCTGTACATTGTTTCCTCTATTCTTGCGAGTCATATTGCATATTAAAATATACCATCATAACTGTTTTAAACCCTAAATATTGAAAGATATGAAATCTTGCTGGATGGTTCATTGACAAACCTTGTTAGTTAGCTTAATATCTCTAGTTTGGTGGGGAAGAACTGCATACAGTATCTGCCCATGGGATACCTGATAATGTTGCATAAATTCAAGGCATCTTCCTACAAACCTACAGAATGTACCAAATCTCTAGCGTTGTGTGACCCTTATAGCTATCAAACTGAGCTACACAATCTGCAGCTCACAGTCTCTCAAAGTCCCTCTTCTTTAACAGAATGGAAAAACACCAAAATTAATGTCCATGTAAATTCATTATCTCCAAGAAATGTTATTTACTCTGGCGATCATTACGGCTCTACCTATTCAACTCCCTGTCACTCGCCAGCTCCACAGCTTCTGTAGCAAGCTGCCAGTAATTATTAATGTAAATGTGATATTTTCATACAGCTCATGAAATATTCATGTATTGACAGGCTTAGCGTGAGTTAGCAGGCTTACAGTATTCATAGACTATTGTATGCAGTGTGATTGTTTGTCAAAGATAACCATCAATGTGTTGTCAGTTTTTTTTATGATTTCTATATTCTGTGTCAGTTTTGACAGTGCTGTGCAAAAGTCACAGATTGCCTTCAGTTCACTTAATTTCCAATCCAAAAGACCTGGTAGACCATCAAAACTGTCACCATCAAATAAACAGCACTTAAAGTGTTGCCCTGTTGGCACATATCAAGCTATACTAAATCCAAAGGTATGTCTGTCCATCCTCCTATTGTGATATGACAACTCACGCACTACAGGTCTTAAAGGACCCTCAGTCAAGAAGTGCCACTTAGAAAAGAAAATGGACAAAAAAGAGGGAAAAGTGCAAATCAAACAAAAGAAGGTATTTCTCAGACCCACAAGCGGTCATTATAACACCCACTTTGTTTAATGCTGAATTTGCAACATTTCTTAGACTAGAATTGAAATGAAGAATTAAGTATTAGGAGCGAAGAAGTTGGAGGAAGTACTGTTCATTTTCTGCTGACATGTTTCCCCCTATAGCGTGAAGTAAGAATTAGACACGATGTGTCGTCTTATAAATTGTTCCTTTAAACCTCTACTCAAACGCTAACACTTCATACTCATGTGTTATTGGTTTTATATCATGTATAAATGAAAGAATTTCATTCATATTTAGATCCTGTTTCCTTTTCGAATTTAGATGCTGGGTCTATATAGCTAATCTATACCTGATACTTCTACTGCTACTTTCTAAGTTTGCCCCCTGGTAGCTAATTTCACTTCAGTTTGAGCCATTATTCCACTAAAGTGTCATAACTTTTACCTGACTGTGTTCTGGTCTACTCTGCCTACTTCTGGTCAATTGTCCACATAGTATATTCACAGCAGTGCCCTCAGTAAGACCATAGAAGTGAGCTGCTCCGGCTGTGAGGCTTTTCTCAGTGGAGGTGGATTCCAGTGCTCTTCGAGTCTCTTATTAGCAGCTGCTATATCTGACAACCCGCTGAACAAATGAGCTCAATAAGAGCGCGCTGTGGTGTCAGACCAGGGGAAGGCTCTCGTCCTCCATCTCCACATGTCTGAACAAGAGAGCCAAAGAGTGGGGAGATTAGAGCAGCTGAACGAGACAAAGAAGGGAAAAAAAAATCCAGCTTGTGCTGTCAGAGGCCCCTTATATCCCTCAAGTTTAGGGATACAGCTAGCATCGTTAGCCTCAGAGGCAGTGAGAGTATTCAAACTCTCGTCTTCAGAGTAGCTTTTTCCACATGCACAGATATGCTAGCTTGATGTAGTGTACTCTTTTCAACCTTCACTGTGAAAAAAAGAGGCATCACAAACTGTTAAATAGCAAACGCTACTGGCCGACTGACTGTCCTCCCAGTTAGTACAGGCCTTTTAAATTCAGCCTAATAAAACACTCTCACATGTATTTGGTACTTGCAAGATAAACAAAATCTGACATTTCCCTTCTTTTTCAGTTTTTTTTTTTTTTTAAACAGACAGATGTAGTTGGGATGCCCTATAAGACCTTGTCTTCTGCAACTAACGGTAGCAATAGCTATAGCCTATACTGTGCCTTGTCTTTCAGACAACAAAAGGCAGAGAACTGCTAAACGGTAAAACGTCGAGAGCCTCAGTCAATGCAGTAAAGGTGTGGACCTGGACGTGAGATTGATACATCACTTCTTAATAAGCAGATAGGACAAATCAGTGTTACAGCACCAGAATAACCTACTTCCGTGTTAATAACACAGCCTGTGTTTACCATAAAACAGGATTTTGTACTTATTTAACTATTGTAATACTTTATAGAATCTTCCCAGATCAACAACCTTTCACAGGTCATTTCTGTGCTCCAGATCATGAGGATATAGCTTCTGTCTGATGATGTTGACAGAGGATGTAGTGCTTATAGAAGCATATCAGTCATTATTTTGCAAATGGTCACTCAGCATGTGTGAACATGGTGGGTTTATTTTGACAAGACTTGTTTGTTGTCTTTAAGTTGCCTCTTTAGTTTTCCTCTGAATCTATGGTGCTAATGCTAATGCCCAGCAAATAATAAATACATATATGCCACCAGTTAGCATCTTGCAAACTACATCTCGAACACACACTTGCCTCGAATGGTGTTTCAAATCAAGGTGTTATACTATTGGTTTAGCTCTGTGATGTACATCTTTGCACATATACATTTGTAGAAAGTAGCATATATTGTTGTTGTCTCTGGGAAATTAAGTCACTCAGTAGCTAGCTCAGTTAGCCAGCATGCTAACCAGACAGTTAGGTTTCCATATAAAATTGTTCATCAATAATAATAGGTGTTTCAAAAATAGCTAGCTTTCCTGGACCTTGTACATGCGATAACACAAGCAGTCTCAAACACACCCACAAAACAGAAACTTGGGGCAATGTTAGGAAATTGTTGTCTGCTAGTGTGAACGTAAGGTACAATGGGATGAGGTTCTTTTCTAGGAACCTAGCCCAACTTAAACCTTGCAGCTTTTTTTGTTGTGCACTAAAAACACTCTAGATGACATTAAAGTATGTCTTGTATCTCTACAAATAATAAAAAATAAGATCAAAGTTTTACAGTAATATAATGGCAGCACAGAGTCTTTGTTGCATGGAATATGAAAAACAAAACCTGGAAAAAGATAAGCTTTATTATAGCATTATTTTGTTATAGGGAATTTATAGGGGGACAACATTTAAGCAATCATGTATTGAAATACAGTGTCCTTCCTAAAAAATTTACTCCCCCCCACCCCGCCCGTCAAACACAAGAGTCATCAGCAAAGCTGCTGCGTTAATTGCGAAGTCTGAGAATTTCTGGAACATGTATATTTAATTGGCCCTTTAAAAGGGGGAAGTAGTTAATGGGAGAATTTTTTTAAGCATCTCATCTTCCTACTGTCTTTCACACACACATTTTAATGAGCTCCTCTCATTAACTTTTCGTTAGCTTAGCCGTGTGGAACTGGCTCATGCTTTCACACACGATGCACCTTGTTAAGACTTCAAATAGAGAAAATGAAAAATGACACAATGTGTTTTCCTCTTTCTTTTCTTAAGATTCATTTCTCTTCTCTTCTCTTCTCTTCTCTTCTCTTCTCTTCTCTTCTCTTCTCTTCTCTTCTCTTCTCTTCTCTTCTCTTCTCTTCTCTTCTCTTCTCTTCTCTTTGAAGACCAGAAACTCTATAACACAGTTTTCTGTTAGCTCAGTTTTCCGAGTATTCAGAATGACTTTATGATGTCTGTAATTTACTATAAAACACATTTCAAAAAGCCCTGAAACCAGAAATAATAAAGAGGCCATAGCAGGTGCCGCTGTGCTGCAGAAACTCATTAGAGGGCTGAATTGCCTGTTGGCATTGTTTGAACAGGCTGATTCTGAATTTCTTCTCTACTTGATGCCAAAGGTTGATATTCATAAGTCCGCCACATGGCAGCAAGTGGCTGTGGCTCCAGCAGGGTGTTCACCAGATGCAGGTCAGGCTACTTCCAGCTTGTTTGCATGTTGTCTCTTCTGTATCTGTGGAGATTGACAAGTTAGATGGAGTGATGTGGTGGGTGGCATTGGACCTGGTCCCAGAGGGCCTGAGGCAATGCTACCTGTCAGCCCTGATACACTGTAATCCCGGGGGGATTCTGTCATACTGGACTGAGATGAGCTCCATGAGGCCAGATGGTTGGGTGGGAATGTGGTGAGCTCTGCTGTGACACTGGGCAATCCACAGCTGCTAAGCGTAAGCTAGTGGCTAAATATTGAGTTTGTTGTCCTACAAGGTGAATTACTAGAAGGCAAACATGTCATTAAACACTTTAACAATACGCCACATATTTCATAATATATTATTTTCTATGGTTAGAAAATAGTATATATTAAAATGTATATAATATAAATATAATTAGTATATAGTTAAAAATGTAATGGTCAAAATTCACCAAGTAACCAGTATAGCCACATTCAAAGGATATTACAATGTCTTTTTTTAATGATTAAATGGTTATTCAGTGTTCTAGAGTGTGAGACCCTCAGAGAGTTTACATTTTAAGCCCAAACCAACTCGCAAATGTATTTGACTGTCTGAGGCTTCTAAAGACATACTAGGTTTCAGGATACTGTATTAGAGGTCCTCATGTTCCACTCACAGAGCAATATGTAGGATTTTAAAATCTTACAGAATGAACTGCAATTATCAATGAAGAAACAATGATGTTAAAAATGTCTGTGTATCGTGCTGCAGCCAAATCTTCTCGAATTATCTATTCTGTCTCGCAATGCCACTTTGTACCTCAACAGGTAAGTTGCTGGAACTGGAGTCATATTAGTCCAACATGAGTGGATAAGAAAGTAGCACTGCCCTGACAATCATCTTGAAGCTCCTGTCCCCAGTTAGATCATTTAAGGGTGGACAATGAAAGGAAACTAAACACTGGGTCTTGACGAGTGACAGTGGTAATGACTGCCTCTGCATGCTGTCAAGAAACCACGTTCGACTGGTAAGAACTAAAGCAGAAGGAGAAGGGGCTTTCCATTTGCTGGATATCAGTTGCTGCCCACTTTTTGGAGTATGAATTTGGCAGGTTGCGTCGTCTTACTAATTACTTATAAAAGCTTCTTAGGTGAAACAGTTTGTTGTGATTATAGCTTATACTGCTTCACAAAGCTTTACAAACAGTTCTGGGAGTGATAACCATGTTAAACCCATTTTTACAGGTTAGTAGTTCAGGTTTTTAGAGCTGTGCATGGTTGAGTTATTAGTTCTAAATGTGGGAAAGCAGGGTTCAAGCTTAGAACACTTGTTTGGTTTCTGTATACCTGCCAATGCTGAATGACTTGTGCACTGTGTACGATCTGCCCTGTCATCGCAACCTTTAGCTATGTAACTGTCATTACAATAAAATACTACTTGGGATGTAGGCATAGCATGTACGTGTTATATAGGTGTAAGACAGATTATGGCTATGTATGTGCATTATCTGTGCAGTGTTATAATTTTGTTTGGTTTGGAAACATTGTGACACAACGACTTTGTTGAAATTTGGCTCTGCATACTTAATGCACAGGCAGAGGGTGGCAGTGGTAGCAACTCTGTAGAAACACGAGGAATCTGTGGAGTATTCCTCCTGGGAATGTGAGGAAGAAACACTGAGGTCTCCTCTGCTCTGATCAACACCAGTAGTGGTATTAAGATACAGTATACAGAGTTATATGTATTGTAATGCTTTTGTAGACTATGTTAACCCACAGCTGATCACAAACGCAACAGTGTTGAGTGTGTGTCAGTGGCCTCTAATAAAATAATGGAAGATGCTTTCCTGATGTATGGGTGAAAGCTTTTCCCTGTTTCATTGCCATCCTGGTGTGTAGGTCCTTTCCTATCGCGCTGCCCTGTACTAAACTGTCACCACTGTTTACTCTGCATCTGGTAGCGCCTTGTCACCTCGGTTACCTTGTTTCCCTGGTAACGGCATGTTGTAGCAGAGTCAGGCTATTTGTGAAGAATCATATATGACCTCCATTTAGTAAATGCCAAAGTGGTTCGTCTGTGGCTCTCCATTTTCATTAAAATGCGCTTTCACATTGAAGTTGGTTCCATAATAGTGGTCCTGCTGCAGAGAATGAATGGGCTGTCGAACTGCATTTGTACTTGCATTGAACACTGGGTAATGTAGTTGAGAGTGACTGATAAGTAATTAATGAGTTGAAGGTGGTTTATGGGGGGAGGAGGTGAGAATGCTCTAGAGGATTATGCTCTTTGTTGGAGATATAGCTATTGTTACAAGGGATGCTCACCTGGTGCTTCATGTTTGTGCATTTCTGTGTGCTGACCCAAGTAGGTTCAAATTCTGATGCTGATAATGGGGTTATAGGAGAGGGACTGTTGATAACACCGAATGGACCACTGAAAATTGGAGATAGGATTGCCTATTGATCTAAACTGTAGAGAGATATGTGCTCTGTAGTTTTTAGTCTTCCAGATTGTTTTGCATGTATTTGCCACTACATTGCCACTTTTTCCAAGTGATTTTTATAGCTGGTCTGATTATGTTAGATTTATTTTCCTGGTGTTCGTGCCAGCTACCACCATCAAACTTCCACAGTGGCTCTGTGGGCTGACTGAGAGAAGCAGCAGAAAAGAAAAGTATGGTCGAATTAGGCTATGTGTGTGGATCCATTGCTCAGATATATTCTCCGTGTTAAACATTCAATTTTGGATATTGTTTTGATTTTCATTTTTTGCAGTTTGTAGTTTTCTGCCTGAGCATAGCAGTTATCCTTTACATTGTGTGAAAATTTCATGATGACTGGAATAAAAATGCTCCAAAATTGCTTTAACTTGAAAGTAATATTTTTGTGCTCACCTTTAAAGTTACCATTTTGAAGATACATCTTTCCTGTTTTGACAGCGACAATTTATTGTGTAAATATGTAATACTTATCCTCACCACCGAGTGCTCAGAGCACTTTCCAGTATATTTAAATATACTTGGCATTGCCCAAATTAATTACTGTGCACTTACATAAAGAACTTGTATTCATGTGTTACCTTTGAGTACTAGATATTTACCTTTACATTTAGAGTAGGTACTGCTGTGGTTATTTTATAACTTACTACATATGTACAAAGAACTGTAGTGCCACTGCACTGGCTCGCAATGCTGTGGGAGAGTAGGAGTCATGGTCATGCATACAAGCTGGGCATGAAGGCTCTGTATCTGTGTGGTGCACTGACTTTATTTATATATAGTGCCAGTCTGTGGGGTAATAGTGTAGGTGTGAGAGTTCACCATAAAATAGAAATGTGTGGCTACTAATGACCTGGTCCACTATCCTAGCTGTTCAGCAGCGCTCGCTGTGGTTCTCCCTGCCAGCTGTCCATAAAAATGAAAAATGGAAATTTCATGAGTGACGAGTCCATTTTTAAAATACCGTTTTAAAAATAAATTCTCTGGGCCAAGGAGGCAAAGGACCGTGTAAGGACTGCAAATAATCCAGATATCTAAAGTCAAAGTGATACATGAAGTTTGATTCTCTGATGATCACACTTCAGATCCACAAGAGTCTCTCCAACAGTGCAAGTTCTGTTAGAGCAAGAATTGCCACACCTGGCCTGCAGGGCCAGACCTAAGGACCAGTCTGTAATATTCCAAACCGTACCGTGATTCTTCTTAGGGAGATGGAATCATTTAGACACTGTTCCTGTATCACTGTCATGAATAATGTAGGGTTCCTCCCTGCTCTAACACATCCAGTTCACTATAGGAAGGGTTTGTTAATTAGTTCATCAGTTGCATCAGGTGTGTTGGGAGCTGGGAAACTCTAAAGTATGCAGGGCAATGGTATTTCTGGACCAGGATTAAGAACCACTGATCTGGAACCTGACTGGTAAAGCTGAACAGCACGCCAGTGTTTTCCTTCAGCAGTTTCAAAGAAGGCAACTGGGACATGAATATTAAGAGAGCTTGGATGAATACAAGAAAGCAACTGTCATCCTGGCCTACACGACTTGACTCCAGAACTATTCCCGTTCAAGGATAATCACGGCAATGCCTTGAAGCTTAATGGGCATATATAGGAGCCCCTGTCAATGAGAAACAGACCAAAGACCAAAGGGAAAAAAAGGGAAAAGGGTGCTTGTGCTATCAGGATAACAAATGCCAAATATAGCCCAGCTCTGAAGCATGAATGCTCGGTGCTCTTCTCTTTTTTCTGTTTTTATTTACTTTTATTCCTTTTGTTTTACATTCAGATTGTTTTGCATGGACATCCATCAGAAATGGGAAGAATTGTGATCGTTTAGCACAAATGAGTTAGGGCGACACACAGATCCCAGAAAATGTCCCAGAGGACATTGTGAGAATCAATTTTGGGACAATATTTACACTGTATCACCATACACCATCAATCAGGGAAAGCTGTACACTATTAAACAAAGGCTTCAAGTTTATTTGTCACATACATAGTCATACACTGTGCAACTAGCAGCGCATTGCTTAGACAACTGCCTGCTTACCTGAAACAATAAGATAATGTAAAGATAGAATATCTAGGAGTAGAGAATAGAACAGAATCTAAAGATAAGAACAAGATGTTAAATAAACATAAACTAAGATATATATACAAAAAGACGTAAGAATTAAATGTGTACTTACTTAATGTGTACTTTACAGCATTTCTTTTTACATTTTGATTTTGATACACTATATAATAAGTATTCACTCACCCATTCAAATCATTGAATTCAGGTGTTCCAGTCACTTCCATGGTCACAGGTGTATAAAACCAAGCACCTAAGCATGCAGACTGCTTCTAAACACATAAGTCAAAGAATGGGTTGCTCTCAGGAGCTGAGTAAATTCCAGTGTGGTACCGTGATAGGATGCCACCTGTAATCCAGTCGTGAAATTTCCTCACTACTAAATATTCCACTGTCGACTGTCAGGGGTATTATAACAAAGTGTAATTCCTATTGGATATGATAGCAACTCAGCCATAAAGTGGTAGGCCATGTAAAATGACAGAGCAGGGTCAGCGGATGCTAAGGTGCATAGTGCGCAGAGGTCGCCAACTTTCTGCAGTCAATCACTACAGACCTCCAAACCTTATGTGGCTTTCAAACTTGCTCAAGAACAGTGCATAGAGAGCTTCATGGCCGAGCAGCTGCAACCAAGCCTCACCAAGCTCAATGCAAAGCATCGAATGCAGTGGTGTAAAGCATGCTGCCACTGGACTCTAGAGCAGTGGAGACATGTTCTCTAAGGTGACATATAATGCTTCTCCGTCTGGAAATTCAATAAACAAGGCTGGATTTGGTGGTTGCCAGGAAGACGGTACTTGTCTGACTGCATTGTGTGAAGTGTAAAGTTCGGTGGAGGATTATGGTGTGGGGTTATTTTTCAGGAGTTGGGCTCGGCCCCTTAGTTCCAGTGAAAGGAACTCTCAATGTTCCAGCATACCAAGAGATTTTGGACAATTTCATGCTCCCAACTTTGTAGGAACAGTTTGGGGATGGTGTTCCCTTCCTGTTCCAATCATCAGTTCACAAAGTAAGGTCCATAAAGACCTGGATGTGTGAGTTTTGGAAGAACTTGACTGGTCCTGAATCCTGACCTCAACCCAACAGAACAACTTTGGGATGAAATAGAGGGGAGACTGCGAGCCAGGACTTCTCATCCAACATCAGTGTCTGACCTTACAAATGTTCTTCTGGAAGAATGGTCAATTATTCCCATAAGCACATTCTTATACCTTGTGGAAAAGAGAAGTTGAAGCTGTTATAAGGGTGGGCTGGCATCATATTAAACCCTATGGGTTAATAATGGGATGTCACTCAAATTTATATGTGTATTCTTTTAAATGTTTTCTTTATTTGTTTTTTTCATTTTTTATTAAAACCTCTCAAAATATTTGTTTTCCTTTAATTGAAGCCAACTGACTTTTGTTTTCCTGTGCACCAGCAGATGTGGAAAATAACTGATACTATCGTGTTTCATCCCCCCTCCCACCACTCCCCTCCTTCATCATGCAAAACACTCAGACGTTATCTTCCATTCATGTATACTTTAACATTATAATTCTGTGGTTCTATCCAACAACCAAGACTAGTACAGATTCTAAATAGTGCTGTACAGTACTGTTATATAACAGTGGGCTTTGCCAGGAAAGCAAGGTTACAGGACGCTACGCAGAAACCATGTTACTGGAATATATAGCTTTACCTGTAACATAGTTAGCTTGCTTACAGCTTTTGTGAACTGAATGTATTCATTGATTTATTGACATGCTCATTTTCTGTTACATATAATAGCTTCTTGCATTCACAAAGCTGTTCAGCTATTAACCAATCTGTTCCAAATACCAAAACCAGTGCTGGGGATTAAATCAATGGGTCTCTGTAAACAATAAGCAGATGCATTATCATCTCTCCACTATTTCCCTTTCCTCTCTAGTGCTTACACTTTCCCCCTCACTGTCCCAGTCTTTCACTGCTCATGAATATGGATGCGGAGACAAGCCTGGAATTCTGAAGCTGCGTGTTGCCATAGTGGTGTACAGTGGATGTGCTATCCTTAGCACTAATGAGCTTGGCTCCAAGCTGCCGTATGGTCTTTAATTGCTTTCAGAATACTGCGCCGCTTGCCATCCAACCACTCAAATAAGACTTGGAGTACGGCATAATGTAACACCAGAATGGCTTTAAATACCATTTGGAATTGGATTTTGTTTTAATATTGACATGCTGTAGTTTCATATGTCAGTGTTTAAAGAGAGCAACGAAGAGTGGTGTAGTTGTTTCTGCATATTCAGGAACACCTGACATACTCTTGGACTGACATACCATGATGGAGTTGATTTTTGGTTTACTCTTATATGAACCTGCAGTTGGAATTGATGCATGAATTTAGTAAGGTGCAATACTACCAAAACGTTTGAATGGCCAGCAGTCAAAAAAAGCTAAATGGAGTCCCATTTGCATCCAGATTATTTATATAGCTTGCAGGCTGTCGAAATCGAAGAGGTTCTGTAACAGTATGTACATGAAATTGAACAGTCTTAGGCTGGATATTCCGGAGATTGTATAGGAATTTTCTCCACCTCACCATGATTGTCCATTTCAGAGATTACACTATAGCAGCATACGCCTTCCTGTGATTCCTGGCATTATTCCAGTTATCTTTGACATCTTTGAAGCTCATGTCCCCTTTTGGGGTTCCTATTGTATTATTCCCAACATCTTCTTAGAGAGTCAGGATTACTGTAGCAGATCCCTGGTGGGCTCTTATTAGTGTCTTGTGTTATTTGGATGGAGGCTGGTACCACGTGAGCTTATTTAGAAATTCTATTATTAAAGAGGCATTCCGAGGAAAATTTTCTTTTCCTTTTCTAATCATTCTCTCACCTCCCTAGCCAACCATTGACTGAGAGTAGGATTCTGCTGGCTGCAAGAAGAAAATAGTAGAAATTTCTTTAATGCCTTTTCAACTAAAACATTATGTTGTAAGACACAAGGTTAGTGTGGCATTGGTATTCCAGATATTGGTTGCTAAGCACAAAGTTATGTGAATGCAGTTGAATTTATTTTGTTTGTTTATCCGTCAGTATTGATCCATCAAACGGGGCACATCCTCAGCGATTTAAAGATTGGAGTCGCTTATCAAAGGAATACATCATTTTTTGTCATGACATTACTCTGAATATCTATCAGATCAGAGAGAATGTGAGACATTCTGGGCTTTTTTTTTTTTTAGTTTCATGCTACACAGCTTACCTAGCTAATAATGCAATCATCAACAGCTTTGTTTATTTATTTAATTACTTAAATGCTTATTTACCTTTACATATTACAGCTTCTTACATTTCCAATCATCATACAGCAGGCAAACACTGTTCAACTAACCAACATGTTCCAAATACTGAAACCAGTGCTGGGATTAAATCAGTCAAGTCTCTGTAAACAATAAGCAGCCTGCCATAGTGGTGCCACTTGTCAAATTAATACATTTCATTAAATATTAGCTTATGAAGTGTGAACTAAAATGGTAAAAAAGTGGAGAGTAAGGTATCTATTTATAGTAATTGCTTGTCATTACATCACTCTGAACAGCAGAGCAGTGAAATTTGGTCACCTCTTTTCTAATATGTGTCATTCTGGGTATTAGAATCATCTTATACTCATTTTGCAACATGACTGGTTTTACATTGTTGAAGCCGGGGATTCCAGCAGGGATTTTAAACAGTGATAAAGAGAAACTTTAGATCTGCTGCTGCTCATTGGTTACTGCCTGAAACCCAACTCTCTCACGGCAATGAGCCAGCCTTTAGTTTGCTGTAGGCCAAAGTCATGTAGAGCAACAAGCCTTCACAGACAGCTGCATCACTGGAAAGCTTTCTGAAAGTGTCTCAGTCACTCCCTTCAGCTGCTTTGTCTACAGAAACATTTTTTATTTGCCTTCATTAAAGAATTGTGTTAATAGAAATCTGTCTTTATAAAGCTGCCTCCTTATGGAGTTGCCTTCATCAGGTGCTTCATCTATAGAGAGTTGCTTGCAAAAAGAACTGGATGGTCCTGCATGAACATGGCTATTATAGATGAAAGTGCTTCCACTCTGTCAGCCCAGACTCATCTGGTGTGCCCTCCTGCAGTGACTGGAGAAGCATGTGGACAACTAGGACACTTGAGACTCTTAAGCTTATAAGCAGCTGAAGTCCGCAGCCATTATCATCCTTATGTTGTAGTTTACCCAGTTGTACTATAGGGATGAATGTAGCAATTAAAATAAGGCACCCTTGCCAAGCTCTGTTTAATTCGCAAACAGGCTCAGTGTTGGGAAGATGCCACATAACACGTTTTTATCAATTACAGTTACCCTGTTTCTGTGTTGAGCTTTATTAGAATACAAAATGTTGCCACATCTCATCCTGACAATTTATTTCAGGCCATTGTTTTAGACCTCTAAATGAATTTGTGTTGTGTTTTTTTTCAATTCATCCATTCATACAGTTAAACAGGAATGCACAATAAATGCGTACCTCCTCACTGCCTTGCCTAGAGGAGGTGGGCTGTAGTGAACTGTGGTGATGACTGCATCTGCCAATTCCATGTGCACTGTTTCTAACAAGGCGGTGACAAAAAGCTCATGTCGTGAGACGGATTTGTCATCCTGCATTCTCTTACTGTCTAAACAAA
Source organism: Prochilodus magdalenae (assembly GCA_024036415.1). Classification (NCBI taxonomy): domain Eukaryota; kingdom Metazoa; phylum Chordata; class Actinopteri; order Characiformes; family Prochilodontidae; genus Prochilodus; species Prochilodus magdalenae. The sequence continues at coordinate 96,171 of JAMWET010004859.1, read as the reverse complement.
AGCATTATCAGTGTTACAGGATCCCCTGCCTTTATGATGGTAATTTCAGCAGCTCGTCCCGCCTGATTAAAATTGCCTGGAAATTGTGGCAAGAGGCGATTATAATTAGGGCTGTTCTTGTTAGGTGATGGTGGCTTTGAGTCAGGCATGGCATTGTTCTGGGATGCCTCCCACTGCCTTTGTGGTGTGAATTCAGATGCTCTTTAGCTGCTTTAAATATACTGGATATATGTGTATATGTATATATATCTTGCTTCAAACTCATTTGCACCCTGAAAATTATATGGATTCACGTATCATTCACATCCATTCCCCCGTGTTATACCTTACAGCCCTGTTGAAACATAAAATACAATGAATGCTGCTGTGGTGCCTTGTGGTAACACTGTCTGGTGTACATTTTCCCTCTGTTAAAAGATCCTCTGCATTTCAAAGGAGGATAAGCAGTCAAAATATGATTATTAGTACATACAAAATGACACTGCTTCACATTGAACTGCTATGCTACTGGCAATCTAACCAAAATACTCCACATCCGGTTAGATGAGCTTGTGTTGATATGTATATGTATATGATAGTTTCCTTTTGTGCAATGCAATTTCAAGGCATAGCTTTTAGCATAAATGCAGCCAAATCTGGATTTCTAATGTTAAATAGCCTTGTAACTGAGAGGAGAAGTGACATTCTGGGGAAAATGTATGTATGACAAGCCTGATTTAGAACCATTTTTAACCCATGGTGTCAATATGAACACTGACATGCAATATGAGCATAAGAACAAAATGCAGTGCTGTGGCCAGCTGAGACTTGAACTTGCGTTTGCATGCTTTGGCTTAGCAGTAGGATATTTATATGTTCAAAAACTCTGACTTGTTGCATGAAAAATATCAAAATTAATGACTTTCTTTTTTGTTTCTTAGTGAAAATGAAGGAATGAAAAAAGGCTAGGCCTGGTGTAAAGCTAAAAAGTGCATGCTTAAAATGTATGTAGTATGTAGTATGTACGCCAGCTTTAGTAGTTTTAGTTATTAAACTGTAGAAGCAAAAAAGTATTGATATATACCACTCAGCCATAACATTAAAACCATCTCCTTGTATCTACACTCACTGTCCATTGTAATTCTATTACAAACTGTAATCCATCTGTTTCTCTGCATACTTTGTCAAGCCCCTCATCACCCTTTTTTCCCAATGGTCAGGACCCCCACAGGACCACCACAAAGCAGGTATTATGTGGGTGGTGGATCATTCTCAGCACTGCAGTGACACTGATGTGGTGGTGGTGTGTTAGTGTGTATTGTGCTGCTGTGAGTAGATCAGACACTGCAGCGCTGATGAAGTTAAACACCTCAGTGTCACTGCTGGACTGCTGGAATAGTCCACCAACCAAAACTATCCAACCAACATAAACTCTGTTGCAACGGATGAGCTCTGACTTTACATCTACAAGGCAAAGGAGCAAGGTAGAAGTGTCTTATACGGTGGACAGTGAGTGGACACAGTGTTTAAACACTCCAGCAGCACTCTGTGTCTGATCTACTCACACCAGCACAACACACACTAACACCACCACCACCACGTCAGTGTCACTGCCGTGCTAAAAATGATCCACCTCCCACATACCTGCTCTGTGGTGGTCCTGACCATTGAAGAGCAGGGTAACAAAGTCTGTAATTGTAAAACCACTATGTGGACTATGTAGTTTAAGGACAGAAACTTCAAGGTAATATTCATGGTTCTGTTTTTAAACTGTTGGAAAATTCTGAGTGCTCTATAAAATGAAATTATGAAAATTACAAAAGCTTTGTCAGTCAAACTTTTTTTATCTCTTTATTTTACTAGGGAAAAAAGCTTTATATTGTCTAATGTAGAAGTGCAGCTTAGAAGTGATGTAGTTCAGATCTGGTGGACACGTAAGACATGTGATGTATGCTCTATTCATCTGTGTCTTATAATTAACTCTCCTATTAAAAAGATTGTGAAATAATTTAACAATAGCATCCTGGACCCTGTACATTGTGTTACGTATTTGTGAAGAATGAAATACCAGAGTGTTTCTTTTCCTGCTAAGTTACCATTTCAGAGATACAAGCTTTGTTGTGACAGTAATGGAGTGAAAAATATCAGGGCTTCTTCTTGTTTACAGAGTAGGAATGAGCCATGTGCCTGACTATAACACAGAGGAGGAGTGCTCCTGTTCCACACCTGCATTAAACCCTCTGTTGTGCACGTATGATAGGCATCTTCACTGATCAAGAGTGAGAAGGACAATAACAGCACAGGGAAATTGATGGAAGACAGCAGTGGGTAGCACTCAGTGTGCTGATTAAACATCTCTGGAATATGAGTCTTTCAGAGAGATCAGCATGTCTGCTGGAAAGAGCTGCAGATTATAGTCCTTCTTGTTTGTGTTCTTTTGATTCATTTAATCAGCTACCCTCAAAACCAATCCTTAGTGCATGTACTTCATGTACTGGAGTTGGATGGAGTTGGATGTTTACCCATAAAAGTGATCCTTCAGTTCAGTGGCATAATATATCTACTTAAAGACTATTGTTACTTTCCCCAGAAGGGGGTGACCAAAAAAGGTCACCTAATTGTCCAAGAGTTACAAAGCACTAAGTAATGAAAAAGCCACTCTCACAACGGATAATGGTAATGTTCATGAGTTCATTAGCACTGAACAACATTGGTGTGAAAAAAGAGAGGCCACTGCTCTCCAAAACTAACTTTACTGCACATCTGCAGTTTGCTTAGGATCACATGGACAAGCCACAAGGCTTTTGGGGACAAAATGTGTTGTAGTCGTATAAGAGCAAAATAGAACTCCTTGGTTTAAATGAGAAGCATTATGTTTGGAGAAAGAAAAACACTGCATCCCAGCATGAGAACATTTTCCCACCTGTGAAACATGGTGGCAGTAGTATCATGGTTTTGATCTGTTTTGCATCTGGGCCAGGACAGCTATGTCTTCAGAAGATGGCCTTTAAAACTGCAGAAAGAGCTAGTCGTTGATCAAAAAGACACAAATGAATAATAAACATAGGGGGCATTATTGCTGTAATCTGTCATTACACATTAGACATGGTATGAATCCTGGACTAGGTGTAAGCCAAGTGATATTTTTCTTACAGCACGTTGGTGGTGGTGGTTGTTTAACAGATGTCCTAAATGGTGAGCTTCTAGTTATTTGTTAACTGCAGGTATAACAACATGGATGCCATAATAAAAGGTTATTTTGTTAAAGTATGATATTTTTTTCTTTCAAAGATATGAAAGAGTCAGTCATGTCCCATGACAGCATATGATATTTGCCATGCCATATGTGCCATGACATTTATCAGGATCAATCAATGTGTTACCAATTAAACATACATATGATAACAGCATTGCATTAGTGTACAAATGCAGTTCTGCACACATGTGGTCTTTTAGTATTTTCAAAACCTTTTTTTTGTTCTTTACTGCGGCTGTTTCCTTTCCGTGATCCAATCTCAGACACCTCACAACCACAGTGACTTATCAAAACTTATCAGGACATAGAGTGCCATTGGACACTGTGTGAAATGTCCTCTCCAAGAGAGATGTGGAAATGTATCAGAGGTAACACATGAAAGCTTCCCAAAAGTGCCTTGCTCCAAAACCGAGAAACTCCCTTTGAAACAGCACCAAGGTTAGGCCGACCTCCAGCACAAATTTACACGGGTGCCAAGTGCTAACACAGTCTCGCAGCACACAGAGACCAAAAAAACAGCATAAAGCTTTCACACATATACACACAATAGAAACAACACAGTGATCTCTTTCTCCTTACAAAAAGCAACCAAAGCCCATCTTCTCCAGCCTTCATTTTCTGCCGGCTCTAGATTTAATCCCAGCCTTGTAAAGTCTCAGCAGCTTGGATCCCCACATGAATGGATGTATTCCTGGCTGAATAACCACATTATGCCATGGCTCCTGCTTTCAGGCAGCCTAATGCGATTGAGATTGAATCTCTTTCCTCAATTTCTCGGAAGATTTGTCTAACTGGACCGTGTTCACATGGCACCTTTTCCTTTCCCTCTGTTGTACTCACTAATTAGGAGATGTCTCTGTTTTGCCATGCTGTCACCCTTCTTGCCCTTTTGGCTGTCATTAAAGAGCCATTTACCCATCAATTATGGCTTGAACAATGGAAGAAACCAAAGGTACAAGTATGATGGCTGAGAATGGCTCATGGCCTGTTTTTTTGAAGCCCAAATCAGGAAAGATAGTCCATGTAACTGCTGTAGAGGAGCCTTTGAGCTAATTCATTCTGCTGAGATAAAAATCTTCCTCATAACTCAGTTCCACCGAAGTTCAAGACGAAAGTGCAGGTGCAGGCTTATGTCAGGGCACAGCATACATCTAAAGTTTATTGAACTGCTGAATTGAACAAACAGAGGTGGGAAGTAGTTTTAAATAGACACGCGGGCATAACTGTGTTGTTTCATCTATTTTAAGATGCAAACTCTCCGGGTCGTAGACGCTACACTGCTGTTGAGACGTGAACCAATTAATCGTATCCTAGCAACAGGAGTCAATATGTTACTTAGCAACAACATTTGATGATATGCAGAAGTTGCTTTTGAATAGGCTTGAGCAGAACTCTAGCAAATTTTATATTCCCTGTATAATACTAAATATAGTCCTCAGTGTAATCTGTAATATGAAGTACAAGGAGTTTTGCTTTAGCTGCATATCAGACCCCCGATATGCAGGATTCCTTGTTTCCACTTAACTTTGAGTAATACAAATCTGATTATGGTTGAACTCCTTTGTCATCTCCTCAGACTGCTGCCTGTCTGCGGTTGATAGCTATTTAAAAGCATGTCTGCTTTCTATTTTGTATTATGAAGCCAAACACCAGATGGGCATCGCACCTCCAGTATTGCTCAATTCTTCTCAGAACCCAGGATGCATTTAATGACTCAGTGGAGAACAGCAGCACAGATCCCAGCAGCTGGAACTGGTAATGTAGTGCCTTTAAATGGGGAACATCATCAAACATTGCATTCACAATTTCTCTCATTGAAAAGCCTGCCTAACAACTGCACACCTAGTTAGCAGAACATCTGGTGATTCCACATAAGCGCTCAGTTGTTGCAGTCTAACTTTCCAGGCCACCGCTATAGAGAAGCTATAAATAATGTAACCAGAGCTTTGTTCGCTTCATGACATAGCCGCACAGCCTTTGCTGCCCCCTCCTCTCTAAAAATCAGCATGTGTCATGGTTCATTTTATTCATCATGGATAAATATGTCCCCGAGCATTATGCACAATACATTTCTGTAGGCGCAGGTGGTTGTGGGTACTGTAGTCCAGCATGTCACTCATTGTTATTCAGTAATTAGTTTCGTCACACACCAAAATGTATCCAGTCAGTATTTTACTGCAGAGCGACAGGCTTTGTTTTATGCATGTCTGTGGGCTCTGTTGGGAATGCATCAGCGTTTTTGTCCTCGGGGTTTGAACCCATTACGTTATTCATTCCTTCATTTGTTGTTCAATTTATGAAACATGCTAATGCGCATCAGTTGAATTGCATATCTTGGCTGGAAAATTGCTTATTTTGATTAATATTCATTAGGGATGCAACGACAGCATCTATCTGCATTAGCTTATTAACTTTATGGAGAAACATCATTTCGTTTATGGATTTAAATGAAAAAAGCAGTAAGAAATAAAATGCAGACTTTTTTGCAACAGCAGTCTTGCGTTTCCTGAGCTTCCTGCTTACCTGGATTATAATACATGCAACATTCAATATCAGTTTGGCATTTTATTCAGATTTAAACATTTGTCTTATGGCAAACATTTTTTTTCAAACGTATGTTGATTCTGGTAATGTTCCGATGCCTTTGTGCATTGCAAGTATTCATAATGAAATTTATCATTGTTTCATAAAAACAATATACCACTTAGGGAGATTTTTATTATGTAGTTTTCTTACTAGTGATTTCAAATGCATGAACAAACAGTTCTTTTGAGCCAGTTTATTTCAGTGAATCTTTTAAATGGATTCGAAGTCCAGTCCAGTTGAATCCAGCCTCTTCGTCGCAGCTTTGCAATGTTTACGTCACTAATACAGGCTGAGTGACTTTATTCATTTAAATCACACAAAATCCGATAATGCAGCCATGTGTTCGTTGAGTGATACTTCAGCAGGAAAATGCATCGATTGAAATGAATGTTTGATCCACTGTAACAAAGAGTTTAAAATGGATACAGCTTTCAGTAAAAAGAGTCTTCCCATCTGTATTCTTTACACATAGTAATTATGCTTTTACTCATTTTTATGCATCATAAATAAACTTGTGACAGTGTTTCGTGTCAGGATGGCCCACTTCACTCTTCAACCTTGTTGCTTTTATAGCTGTTGTCTCCTCTTTTCTTTACAACTTGAATAAACGTCCTCCCGGTAATGCTTTGGAACTCCTCCTGGCTGCAGATGTAGGTTGCTGTAAGTGATATTTCTAATGTTCAGCTATTTTATGGGCCTGCTGCATTGATGGAAAGCCTCAGTGCCTAACCCTCAGTCCTCGCAGTCTTCTGCACTCTTCATCAAGTCTTCATCAAAAGATCTGTGTTCTGCATTGGCAGCTAGTGCTTTACTGCTGCCTGACGATATTTGAATGCTTCAGTGGTAGTAAAACGCAGTGCGGAACTGCTGTCCCTGCAGATTGCTGGCATTAATCATACTGACCCTCACTCACACACACACCCCTCACACGCTACCCGCCCACTGGCTTTTTGTCTAGCCAGGTGGGCCACTTTTGCCGTCTCCTTCACTCTAATCCTTATTTCCTCTCCATTACTTTTTCTCTGATCCTCTATAATACACAGTCAGCATGAGTCTGCATTGCATTGCAGTATAACTCACCAGCTGTGTCAGAGAGGCCAGTGCTGCAGTCCAGCTGAACCCTCTACCTCATGCCCGCTTTGAATTTAGTATTCATTCATTTGCTGGCTTGTGCTCAGACCACCACGAGGAGCTTCAAAGTGCATCAGTCAGCAAGCTAGCATTGTATCAATGTCACATGTTTTACTGTATTTGTCAGGCAATGATTAAACAAGTGAGATTTGATATTCTCCCCGTGGGCGGCATTGTGTTCTATTTACCCACCTTTCAATAATCAGAAGCTGTGGAGCATGAGCCATATTTCTGGGCACAGTACAGTATACAGTACTGTATTTATCAATGTATGGTTTTGGGGGTGACAGGGGTGACAGGGGTGACAGGGTGTCTATGTTCGTTTTTAAACATGATAAGGACTATGCTTTTTTTCTGGAATTCTCCAGGCTGATTAACTACAAGAGTTTGTTACATGATGGTGATTTCATCAAACATATGCAGACTAGAGAAGCACAGAATTACTTTTAAAATAAAAATGACTAACTTAACTAATTCCTACATTATCTACTTTATACACTCATCATCAAAAATATAGCTGCACCCAGATGGAAGTGTTGGATTGCAGTGCTATTGGGAGGGGAAATAAAAGCTACTAGGAACAATAAATGATGATCAAGCTAGACTGATATGGGCCAAAATGTATTGAGCTACACATAGCAGTATTTCTCTGATGCAAGATTGTTGGCATCATTGATAGCAGACAGCATGTGTGGTATAATCTACGAGTTAACATGTCTTTATGGGAAAGAATGGCTCAAGACCTATAAACCTCTCAAGTCTCACATGATGCTCACACTTGATATCTTAATTGCAAAGCGTTACAAATGTCATCATGTCAGTATTCATGCAATTCTGTAACAACCAATACCAAATGACCTTTTAGAATCTGATCTTTGACTTTTAAGCCATCGTAGTAATCAGGCAAGCAATCACAGCCCTGGAGCAGTCATTTGAATTTGCCAGTTTTTCAAGTCTCTGTCTTCTTTCTTGCTATTACCATATTCATTTGACTTTGTTGTAATTTGCCCTCCACACTTCAGAAGGAACACACTCATTTAACCATATGCCACACTCGACATTTACAGAGTTGCAGGGTTGGTTATGTGGCATTAGGCTAAAACCCTTCTGGTGGAGTGCAGCTCGCTGAAAGGCTTAGACAAGGTCTCATTATATATGTACATATAAAACCCAGTGCAAAGTGCTGATTCTGCTCCAACCTCTCTCCCTCTTCCCCTACAGGTGTATGAAAGGGGAACCAACATTGAGCAATTTGTGACCCGCTTCCTTTTGAAGGAATCAGCCAATCAAATTCAGTCCTTGCTCAACTCTGTGGAGAGTGCAGTGGACGCTATTGATGAGCAGCATTGCCCTGTTGGGTGAGTTAGAGGCTAAATCATCCTCAAGCATACTGACACTGTTGGAACAAAACCTTGTATTTCTGTTCTAATTTTGTTTTTCATTGTTTAAATATCATATGAAAATACCAGCTGCCTGACTTTAAAATGATTGAAAAATTCAGGATGAGAGACCCATATCTGCAACATAGATCAACATCTGTTCTAGAATGAGGACTGAAATCAATTACATGTGGCAGCCAAAGCAGCCATGAATGTCAGCCTATTTAGTAATTCCTTGTAAAAACAATGAACATAATTTTCAAAAAGATAGTGGCTGAAGGACAGAATTGGCTTAAAGTTCTCATGGCCAAATTAGAAACACTTACAGCCTAATTCTGGCACATGGTTCTTTACACTTACTGCCAACGCGCTATAGTGACTACAGCAGAGAAACTTGGGAACTTTGGCTGAAGACTGTACACTAATCCTGATCCACCAGTGAATAATTCAGCTTGGTGGCCAAATAAATCATATTCATTTATATTCATTCATATGTTACTTTTATTGGCATGAAATCGTATACACACCATATCTGTAAGTTAATTTATCACCATGCATCATATAAATGTATATGCCAGAACAGCTACAAATGCTATATGATCATCAAAATAATTTCCTAAATAATGTCCTTGTAAGCGTTTTGCAGTGGTCCATGTATGGAATTTAAACAGCCATGATCCACCTGACTTTAGTGATACCTCCCCTACAACTGTACTACATTTGAGAATGCCTCGTTATACCCATTCAGTGTCTGTTTAGCCTCTTCACAAATTGCCATACTGTAAACATGATCCAATAACTTACAAAGGTAACAAGTTTTGTTGCAATGTGAGTATAAGGCTTCATGTAGGGTAGTGTTAATAAGGTTACATGAAACCTACTAACGCTACAATCAACATACATCTAACAAACCTACTAAAAGCTACAACTAACATAAGTCTACATAAATGTTTAGAAGTTCTTATTCCAGTGGGCATCATCTGTCATAAAGGCTAGTTTAGGTAACTTTGGCCAAAACTGGCAAATATAACCCTAATCGCGAACATGCCTATTGGAATAATTTAGGCAGGGTTATGTCATTAAGGGTCATTAAGGACTTATTTAGTTGTAGCTTTAAGAACAGCACCGTATAGCAGCCATTATACACAATATTACTTGCTCATTAATGGGCCAAACCAGCTTTTAAATCTGTAATAATTCCCTAAAACGTGCAGCAGTTCGTTCTCTGTAGAGCCGAGTTTCACTCAAGTCAACAAGATATGTCTGTTGACCAGAGATTACAATTACAGATGAAGCAGCGACCTTCAAAATAGAGCATCAGTGAATTTCTACCCTTCCCTTTAGTGTGTTACGTAGCTGTTTGTGCATGTAAGTGGTAAGTGGTAAGTTATAAAGGCCAAATTACATGCCAGAGGAAGAAACTCTCTACCACTCTCTCCCAATCTCTCCTCTCCCCGGAAGGCCTCATTGGAACTCAAGCCCTTTTCTTTAAGTTGGAGTCATCTTGTAACACAATCCTTATTGGTTGCCTGTAGGTACAGAACTACATGGCTCTGCCACTACCTCTTCAACCACTCTGGTGGTTATCCACTTAGAATAGGGCAATGGACTAACCAATTAGAACTCACTGGAATCATCGGGAGGTGGAGCTTAAAGACGCCAGACCTCTAACAGATCTTTAAAAGAGCATTTCATTACATCATATAAATCTATTCTAGTAAATCTGTTTTCATTTTTATTTATGTGCTGTGTTTTGACTGCATTTATTAAAAACATCCCAGATGATGATGAGCGTTGTGTTCTACATACAAAGGGAAGGTGGTTAGACAGTGTTAGAATAATAACAATAAAACATTTTCCTTATAAGAGTGAACTCCACAGAGCACGTTTAGACAATTAACCTGATAACTTGCTTAATATGGAACGAAGATACATTAAAGATTACGGTGATCACAAGAATTTAGATTTAAGTCTAACTGCCTTTAATTTAAGCAGATAATCGCTGGTTTCAGAATGTTTTGCTACTCAGTCTGACTGAGGGGCAGTATTCTGGAGGTAAGGTGATGTCAATAAATACCTTCTGTCGTGGTTAAATGGACTGAACTGCAATAATACAGTTAAAAGTATGAGATGCTTAGTGCTGTTGAAAACAAACACTGCTTATTAGCAACTTTGTAGCTTGCCTCCATGCATGAACGTTAAGCATGCCCAGCAGCATGTCAGCACTAATTCTTATGCTCTTGTCTTTAATCTAGATCATATCCCAGTAAGACCAGTCCACGCGCTCCAGAAAGACGCTATGAAGCCCCAGTGCCAGACTACCCTCCCAATAACAGAATCAGTGCCAAGGACGCCGTCAGGAACCTTAACGTGGGCCCAGGTAGACCACTGACTTGTCTCACTACACAGCTGTTCAAACACACACATACACGTGTGAAAATATATAATCCCTCACATCTTAGCCAGTCAGCAACATTCAGCAAGTCTTAGACAGATCATGTGTTTATATAATGGGGTGAAATAGGTATTTCTTATTCTGCATCAAGGTTCCAAATGCATTTCTAAATCTACGGTGTACAGCAAATACAAATTTCCTAACATAAGCTTCTCGTTACTGAATTGCCTACACATGGTATTACTGTCCGTTTACCTTAAACACTTTAAGACAATGCACTGCACATTTGGTTAACTGGGTTTATCTTTATTCATCCCAGTTCTGATATCATGCCAGCAGGTGTAGAGTATTCTACTGGGTGATTGAGTTGATATAGTGAATCCACTGAGGCTTCCTCACTGTAGAGTAATTCAAGCGCACATGTGTTTGTGTCAGCAGAAGCAGTCATAATGGGGCTCTTTGAATGACTCATGTCAGACATTCATCACTGCAATGTGCAGGATTAGCATTGAGATTAGTGTCTGGTCCATAAATCACACTGAGAGCAAATCAAAAGTGCAATTCTTTTCCCAGCTACCTCGTTTATTTCCAATTTCATTCAACCTCAGTCAATCAAGGGCAGAAAGATCAAAATAGGCTTTGGTGTGTCAGGTGCTTTATCTCTGTAGGCAGTGGTGCAAGGACAGAAACAACACTTCACTGAGATCTGTATATCAGCTGCCAGACATAATTATTTTTGTTAATTTTTCATGTGAAACCTTTGAACTGTCTTCTGAGGTTGACACAACAGGGCAGATACTACTAGCGCTCTACACTGCCGCAAAGCCCTTTTCATCAGTACAAAGTGTCTGTCGCACATCGTTATTGAGGTGTAGCAACTGTAATAGCGTTAAACCGTTGTCCACTGCTCCTTCACACTTTCTTTACTGCATATGCATTTATAGGAGTTTTCCCTCTCAAAGTGCAAAATACCATAAAGAGGTGTTGTAATGGACTTACTCAGTTTTACCAATGCTGATAGTGAACACGGGCTTTACTATTACTGACTTATAATTTCAAATGTTTGTTTTACAGAAACATATACTCATAGTCTATATATACACTATACATAGATATAACAAGCTAAAAAAACAAAACAAATATTATTTCAACGTATGAAGCCAATACATGGAGAAAGATTTTGAGATGAAAACACTACTGAGAAATACAGAGGCTGAACTACAGTTATAAACAATGTTTTCACTTATCTAGCTGAATCATACAACAAGGAAGTGAGCAAAAACAAAGCTGGTCATATGTTAATCACAAAGCCGCACCTGTGTTTATGTGCTTGGATGTTCTTAAAAAAAACCACAAACCAGACTAAGCTGTCTCTGGACAGTCAATACCTAGTTTCTCCTATTGGATCTTTACATAACTCCCCTGGCCATGGAGTGTTGTGTGTAAACGCTATCAGAATGTTCCCTGAAGTGCTGGTTTTAATAATTGAATGATTCCTCACCGTTCTTTATTGCCATACTGGTCAGTCATGTCAGTTTTAAGCTGAATCATTAAAAGCTCAACAACTGTTTTAATCTAACCATTACACATGGACATACACTTTATTTCATTTCATTTACATATTCACATTAAACTGTTAATGTCAAAGTACAGTGAAAACCAGACCCAGCCTGTCCTTACTGTTTAAAAAAATCAATTCTGAGTATATAAACATTGTAAGTTTAGTCCATATGTGTAATCTTAACTGTCAAAACAGCCTGTCTTGAATTTTATAGAATCACATTCTATATCCACCTATTCACCTTATTCACCGATTCATGATAAAGTTATAAGAAGTGTTTCTGCTTGGACTGATTTTTGTAAGAGACACAATACAGTGTTCTGTCAGCCAATCAAAACAGTGTTCATTTACATGTTTCAGTCTTAAAGCTCAGGAACAAGAACTACCTGTTTAATCCTAAAGGACGAAAAGCAGATATGTGTGTTTGTTAGAAAACTGGGACTGTTTATGACATAAAACCACACAAACATTATAAGTGGACCTCAGGGGGAATGTGAGACAATTATAGGCCATAGGCCCTTTTTTTTTGCTGCAGCTGCTGTTGTTCCTGGTGTACATTGCTTTTGTTACACATTTAACACCACTCAGGTTATGGTCATTCAGGTTTGTATGTTAGGACGTTATCATTACAAAATACCACCGTTACCTGTTAATGGAATCAAAACACAAATAGACTCAATCCTTTAAGTCAGCTGGTGTAATGTACACATACTGGCTTTATTCAAGTCTCAGATGAAACCAGGGCCACTACCATTAGCCTTGGGAGTTTGCTGGATTCTACAATGTATGTATGTATGTAAACTCCATATTTTTTGCTTTTTGTTTCACGTACATGATCGTTTTTGTTGGATTCTCTTTATTTTCTAATCCCTTTACTCCCTGAATGTATGATTTGTAGTGTGATGGGCCAAACACAGGTGGGATTAGAACCATCTCAAAGCACAGTTCAGGGGCGAATAACGTGGAGCAATGGTTGGCAGAGAATGCAGGGGACTTTACGATGTAGCCTGCAGCTAGAAGGCCTTTTTTGTCACTCCTTTAAGGGAATATGTATGTTGACAGGTTTAAGCCATCCACTGCAGTCATTTGATATGGTGGAATAATACTACTGTTTGAACCATACATAGCCTCCATTGCTGTACTCCTTGCTGATACTATGTTTCCCATAGTTTTAAATTATCTAAATATTAATAACTTAACCTTAATAGTGCAACAGATGGAAAACGTTATTTAATGCATAAATGAATGAGTTGAATAAAGAGAGTTCAGCACAACAAACTAACATACCGTGAACCTCAAATACTGCTCTCTCCTCCTTCAAGTCCTACATTTATACAAGAGATAGTGAAATGAGCTGAATCCACAATCTTAGGATTTTAGTCAAGACTCTACTCAAAGTGACGCCTCCAAACATATATTTCATCTATAAACTGGCAAACAGGACACTAACACCCAGATCTTTAAGAATATCCTGGACAAGTTTTTTTTCTATCTGGGTCTGTTTTGACATTTGGCTTCGAGAGCCGCTAATCATAGCACATCCCATCAAAACATTCACAAGCACACCATAAAAATAAATCAGCTTGTTTCATTTTAAGGGCAAATAATATGTGTGAATGGGAGTGTAAAACCGAATCTGGGTATTTTCCACTACGACCAGTCACATATCTTCTACATAGATATCAGAGAACAATATGAAATACTGAATACGGTGTATTATATATTTATAATAGACATATGTGCGTATGATATATGGAATGTTCAGATCGGCTGATTTTCTCCCTAGTCTGCATTAATTGCATTTCCACACAAATTATGTTACATCACTTTAAATTAAATAGGTTAATTAAGGACGCATAGCAATTGTGTTAGTTTAACATTTCATTATGCACACATTTGAATCAAGTCAATAAAAAGTGACTGCTAATGTTGCCACATTAGCACTAGCTGCTATTAGGCTCTGTATTCTCTTCAGCCTCCCTCTCAGCATCACATTATCCAGGCCTGTGTGCTCTGGAGTGGAGCTGCAGTGTTAGTTATGCAACCATTCTTATGAGACACTAACAATGCAGGGCTGCCTGTGTATCAGGTCAGCACTTTCTATATGCTCAGCAGCCCTACAAATTGCAGAGTGTGATGCAATTAGACAAAGCAGGGTATTGTATATGTTAAGGGAGGAAAACTAAAATTCTGTATTCTTTAAACCACAGCCCCGAAGTTTCCGTTATCTGTGGATCCGGATACAGCAGCTAGCTAGAGTCACACAAAGAGTTCAACAAGCTGTTCCAATTTGGGTCCTCTTGTTACATCTTTTGGGGGACTCAATTGGGGGGCTTCATAATGCATAATACATAATGGGGGCTTCATTTTTCCCGTTTTCCCATTTCACCTTAAATGGTCCAGCAGTTATGCTGCACCATTTAAGGTGGAATGGCGACATTTGAACAAAAAACATGTGAATAGGAAGCTAAATTAAGCCTTGTGTGTTTGACTGCTGCTTTTCCAGCCTGGGTCAGTGCATCACAAAGACGGGTCAGTATGAACTGTCTGTGGCAAAACTGCAAATGAGATATATGTAAGCAAGTTAACTTAACGATGCTGCGTTTATGGCCCTCTAGCACTAGCTAACACTAAGAGCTGAGGTAATATGTTAACAGAGATGTAATGTGCTAGGAAGTTCTTGCTGAGATTCGCAGAATTCACAGTAACAGTATCAGTTTGTTAGCTGAATGTCGTAAAGATGAACTTTGTGGTGAGAGTAGTGCAAAGCTGTTGTCGCCCATAGTACACTGTGCACATGGAAGAGGGCCAGCAGTGGCTTATCATCATTTAAAGAAACAGGCTCTCAAACTGAGCATTCTAAACAGAGCCATGCAGAGATGGGGAGAACGATACAGTGCTGCTTTAAAGACATTTCATTAAGTAGGAAAAATAAATTAGCTGAAAATGTATCCAGTCTGAACATTGGAGGTGTAAAATTATCTGTGTAGATTTCTTTAACAAATTGAAGCAAATCTCACAAAAGGAATGGAAGCTGTATTAAAGGCTGGAGACAGTACACACTGAATTTATTTATTTATTTTATTTTCGTATTTGTTGAGGCTGCTGTGTAATTTTCCAATAAATGTGATTTCTGTATAATTAATAACTTGTACTTATGGGCTTTCTGAGTGGAAATTAAAGCCTACCTTTTGCTACTCAAACATTCATCAGAATAGATTTGAGCATTATTGTGCTTATGTGCGTAACTTTATGCAAAGCAAATAAGCAGTAATGGTACATTAAACAGAAGTGTTCTGTGTAGAGGAAGTTACATTCAGAAAATCAACAATACATGCAATTTGGCATGTTCTAAATAACTGTAAGTATTTTCCACATTTAGTGGGATTCTTCAGTATTATATAATACACTGTTTTCAACATTCATTCTTTTGCATTTTTGCATGCTGCATTCATTAACATAGTTTATTCCCTCTACTGCCAACAGGCTCATCAAAGATGTTTCTGAGGAAAGTACTGTGTGTCATCTCAGGGAAACGTGAAACTGGTAAAAGTGCTTAAATTGATGTGCTTTGGACTTTATTCACGGGACATCTATTTCAGTGACTCGCTCTTTCTGCCATGAAGCTGCCATGCTCAATAAGGCAATATCTGTGAAATGACATAACAGCGCTTTATTAAGCTGATCTGAGGACAGTATTGAGAGGCCGGCATAAGTTTTAAATTTCCCCCAGACACACATAAAGCCTCGCCTGCGTGCTATAAAAGCAGCCATTGTAGCTGTCAGCTCCTCCACGGTGAAAGCTTTGTTCAAGATGTCATTTATGAGCAACGGGCAGAAAATATTGATCACTGCTTCAGTATGACTTGTTCCACTCGTAGTGCATTCTTAGCTTACCTACTGTCTTGTCTCTGTATTCCCTCTTTCTCTCTCTGTTCTTCTCTTTCTTCCGCTCTCCTGTCTGGTTTTTGCATACCTTTCTCACAATGTACTACTTTCACCTACTCTACAATTGAGTTTGGCACATAAATGCACATCAATAGATTTGTTCCTGTCATTGTGTACATCTCTCTGCTCCTCTGTCAGCAACATCTCTTTCTGAACCTGTCAGATGACAATTTTCCTTTATGCGCTGGCTCCTCTCTTCTTTTCTCTCCACTAATTTGACAGCACTACGTTTAAATGCTCACTCTTGTTTATTTTTGCTCGCATCTTCATGCAGCATTCATATCTTGCCTGTTGTAGATTCTTTTGGGAGGGATCTGTTCCAAAACCCCAAACTCCTTAACGTATGAAAATAATACTACAGATAAAATTTGTAAAATAAACTAGTGTTTTAAGATCTTTTTGGCTTCTTTTAATGAATTACCATGCATTCATTTTTACTTTGAATGCTGCGGTTTTGTCACTGCGAAGACATAAAGAGTTTTACTTCATAGGCAGAGCTGTATTTTAGATACACACCCTGCATTTTAGAGCAGGACGTTTTTGATTTGTTTTGAGGTAAATGTGTCCCAATGTCTGTCTAATGTGTTTTGTATCAAGTCATGATTACAGTCACCTGTTGACACCACCTGTTTGAAATCACATCACATTACTGGCCCTAAATTGTCCCCACCCCAATTTTTTTTTGAATGTGCTGCAGGCCTAAAATGCTGGAATGAATGTATGTTTACAAATAAATGAAGTTGACCCGACAAAACTTAAATATTTTGGGTTCATACTGTCTGCACTGCAATGAAAGTCAATGTAAATGCAAAAGTCAGTGTAAAATGGATTTAAATGGGATTAAAATAAACTACAGGCCTTTTTCTAAGCATCTCTTAAATACAACCCCTCCAGCAATGCAAAGTAGACTGAAAGGTGTGTGGCATCATTCAGCGTTAATGAGTAAGCAGTGCTTAACCTGAAGTTCCTTCCAGGAAATGATGGAAAAGCAACACATCTGACCCTTTTGCCTTCATTTCACTCTAATAAAGAGCAGCTGAGAACTGCTCAGAGCTAATTATGTTCTTGTTCTGCTGGTTTGGTTTGCTCTGCTGACTAGAATTTGCAAGTGTGTAAAGTGCCATTGGATTGCTGATTAATTTCGTTGTACACTGTGCAGTGAAAATAAAGGCATCTTATCTTAAGTGCAGGTCATTTCAGGACACTTGTTTGTTCAGAGATTGGATTTGATTGTATCTGATTAAAAGCTGGAATTAAGCAATAAAGCCAGTAATGTTAAGGTAGTCTAAAGAACTAACAGTAAGAGTGCAAAAACCATTGCTAACCAAGAAAAATATACAGGCTCATTTTACATTTGCTCCAGAAACACGTTGATTGCCAAAAGCCTTTGAATTTGTTCTGTTAACAGGCAGTCTATGTCCTCCAGAGGTAAATTAATTCTGCACAGAAGAGCCCCAAAACCTCACCCAACAATGCAAAAGACAGGTATTTGGTTATAGGAAATGTGCAGTTGTTGCTGCTAAAAGTGGCACAATCAGTTAACAACTGTGTTTGGTTTTGTGAAGGGATTGGAGGGTGTATTTGTGCATATGGATGATAGACATTGTGATACACAATTTGCTAAACTTTCTTCCGTTTTTTTTTTTTTTTTTTACAGTTTATACTTTTGAACCTGATCTACCCAACTCTGAATCCAGCTCCTATACACTATAACAAGTTCAGCTAACTGCTCTGTTCATATTGCAACCAGCGTGCTGTGCCTTCTTATAATAATGACTCATATCCAGACTGAAAAAATGGCTTAAAATTTACATTCAAATATACCACTCATGTTGCACATGACTTATTTGTGTTACATTGATAGGTACACTGTTACACTGATGTCTGCAGAGCAATTTGAAGTTACCATTAAAATCAGGGAGCACATATATTTATGTAATTTCCAGTTTTCACAGGCATTAAATGAGTTATTCATTTATCAGAATACATTTTTGAGGTGATTGCAGTAATGCACTTGCATATGGAAGAGGAAAATCAAGGACAAAAATAATATTAAAAGATAAAGATAAGATTGACTGAACTGAACTCCTAACAACTGTGACCAAGTAAACCACTAAAACTATCACCATCAGAAAACAGTACTTTTGTTTGAGAGAGAGAAGAAAATTAAGCTACGCGCTCGATTACAACAATTGTGTTGAAGCAATAGATTTTATTAATGGGTATTATTTTAATGTGTAGATTTAAACGCGTAAATTCAAAGTATTTCATCAGTGTCGCATTAGTAACACTTAAAGGTCATGTTAATAGCTGCTGGCTCAGCTGATGCTTGCAGAAGTAGAAGCAATGGAGCCAGTGCTCCATTCTATATTGTCTTGCCTACAAAGGAATCATTCTATATTGTCCTGCTACTCTTGAGACATGCTGCCATTCTGCTGTATTTCATTCAAGAGACTCGTGCTTCTTCTCTGCAGATGAAAAGTGGAAAGCCACTTCTTTAGACTGTTTCAGCATCAGGAGTGAGAGGCAAGTGAGCAGTGGTTAGTGATCAGCTCAATGTTCTTCTCATGAATCTTGGCTGCTGGACAGTGTTGGGGTTTGGCTCATGTGCCTCTGTTAATTAGAATGACATTTCCACATGCGCCAGCACATGGCATGGCTTAAAAAATAGGCCTCAGCTGTCAGTCAGCTTCTTCATTTTTTTCCAGGCTTTGCTGGACTATCATATCCTCTTATTTTGGTGTCATTAGCATGAAAAACCAAGAGACCATGGTGACAGACTAATCCTGAATTAAGTCATCGCAGCCCCGCCTTTGACATGGCTTTGGGTTTTCAACTTAAACAGATGAATAGTTTGTACGCTTGCATGTCCTTCATCATTGCGCAGCACGTCTGCAGCAGAGTGTGAGGAGTCACTGTGTGTGTGTGGATGTGTGGGCATTTCCCATCTGCCATTATGTTTGACAGTATGTTACAGCAGGTGCACACAGGGACCGCTGTCACCTGCATGGCTGCCTAACAATAACAAGTTTGTTATCTGAAACTGCCTGAGAGGAATTTGAAGTTAGACCAACTTCACCTAACACTGATCACATCTGAGTTTCATGACACATTTCTGGATATTTACAGTACTGGTCAGATGTCTGGGTGGATCATCAATAAACATTTTGGCCCAAGAAGTGGAATAACATAGCCGATTCAAAGTCCAAAACCAGCAAGAATTAAAGATGCAGTAGTAAAGGCCTGGCACACCACCTCCAGGAAAGACACCACGTGTCTAGTAATGTCTGTGACTTCCAGACATCAGGCAGTCATTGACTGCAAAGGATTTGCAAAGTATGAAACAAAAAGGTAAAGGTAACAAAGTAAAATGACTATTTAATTAATGGCCGTCAGTTTGTACCATTGCTATTGAGCACCCTAAGTATGTACAGGGTGGGGTATGAAAATGGTAGTAACTGCCCTCAAATTAAAGCTGACAGTCTGGACTTTGAGCTCTTATTCATTGTTTAATTTGAACTCTGGTATGCTTGAATAGACAACTAAAATAACACTAGGGTTAGGGTTAGGGTTAACTATGTTAAGGTGCAAATAATTTTGGACTTAACTATACATGCAGGGCATAAGAAAAATAGGCCCCAAAGAAAACATTTTTCCAGATTTTCTTTTAGATTTTTCAGTATTGTACCATGATCAATATGACATATGAAAATCCCAGAAGACATGTGGGGTCTCTGGTCATTTTAGATGGTAAATCGTTATTTTTGCATCCTAAACTTCAAATTAATATAATTCAAAAGACATTTGATAGGTTTCTCTACAGTGCATAGTTTCACATCGGAACACTCTGGGTAACTTGATGATGTAAATATGCAGACAATGTTTTAAATCATTGTAATTCCGACTAAAATGCCTGCAATGTGTAACGTGTAAAACAATCATCATACAAGAACCATTACAGCTATTAGAAAAGGGTCTAAAGGACTAGATAATCAGAAGATAACCGAGAGCTGGCTGAACAATGACCAGCCTAACACTTCGCCAATGAGTCTCCAGTGGGGCCACAGTCATCACTATGGTTACAGCTGATGTTTTCCCCCGTCCCTCTGTGTCCTGCAGGACACATCAGCATTAAGGAAGTGTCATAGTCTAATTGGTTTGACACCTTAAGTGGTGCTGACTTAACGGCTGGGCAGCTTTTTTTTCTCCTCATTAACTGGACATGTCATCGCATGTGGAGAGAGGGTGGAAACTGTATTATTGATAGTCGGTTTAAACACAGTGCTCTTTTTATATTGTCCTCTTGCTGTGTGCTTTAATAACCATCACCTTTGTGTGGAAAAGCTAAAGTTATCATTCAATATGGTTTACAATGACTAAGTTGTCTTAACAAGCCTTATAATGGTCTGTTCAAAGACTACATACCTGTTTCACACTGCTATACTGCCATGACAGCCACTCTGAACAGCTTTTGTGGGAAACATAGCAGACATATTGACACTACTCATTATACAGACCTTCATTCAATGCGTTAGAAATAAATGACCGTAACAGAGAAAAGGCGTAACGTCTGTAACAGCTATTGCATGACCTGATTTTTCTTTTCAGTTGGTTGCAGTCGTAATTATATATTAAGGTAAACTGAATGTGATTTGAATACATACATACATACAAATAAAAGAAAGCAGAAAACACACAGTGAGGCTTAATTAAATCATTATTAATTATTAAATTTATAAAATCACAATTTCATCTTTGAAATCTGTCTACACATAAACTTAAAGAGTACAATGTTTACATTTATACCAACATATAGACATAACTGCTGCTAAAAAAACAAAGTTTATCTATAAAAAATGGACATAACCACACTTTACTGCTCCCACTACCAGTGGGCTATCTGCACTCTCCCCTCCCTGTATTTATTGTTTACTGTTTCCTACATTGTAAATTGTCTTGTGTATTTATTGTTCTATGTAGCACCTTGGTCCTGGAGGAACGTTGTTTCGTTTCACTTTGTACTGTCCTTGAGCGGTTTATCATCAGTTGAGAGCTACTTTGGGGAAGATATAATAGCATTTTGCTTAATGATGTAATTATTATGCTTTAGCATCTTTAAAAAGACCAAATAACCTGCTGCTCTTCTGCACTTTTAGCTCATTGCCTATGCATTTATAGGGGTTTGCCTCTCAGGTAGAATACTGGAAGGTGATTATTATAATAAACAACATACTTCCATTAACCAAGACTAATAGCAAATACTGCCTGTGAGTTATTTAGAAAAGCTCCTCTTATTTTTGACACTAACATGATTTCTATTGTTCATGCCCAGAGAGAAAAGAGTGAGTTTTTGAAAATCAGTATTTACACTGCTACTACTATCAAAGTGCAGGTTTTGACTAATGATCTGCAGTTTTTTTTTTAATTAGTGTTTAAAGCACATATCACAAGTCTTTGGCCCCGCGACCCCTGCTTTACTAAACCTACCCTACACTCCATTATTCCTCTGCCAACATCTCTGTACAAATGTCAATAGCATCCTTTGATTAACTGGACACACCTAAGCAGTTATGCTTACAATCATATAGTACCCAGATTATCTTAATGCACGCATTTAAATTAAATAGGGGTTTTACACAATGTACAAATGCACTCGACACAGAACTGCCACAGTGGGTTCATCCCACCAGCTGTGTCTTGATTCAAAACAGAAATATTGAAAAATGACTCAGGTTCCAAATGACAAATGGTCTTATTTCATAAGTATTTAAGATGATATTTTTGTTTTATTTCTTTTCAATTAAGCCATTACTCTGACATGCTAAAGCTTACACCACTTGTGAAAACTGTGGAAACAGGGTTTCATGAAAAGTATGTGAACCGGACACCTGGTTATATTGTGATGGTCATCTGTTAACTTGTTACTAACTCTCTAAATTGACTGCCTGTCCGGAGCATCTGAGCAGTTTGGAGTGGGAGCGGAGCAATGTGATTTTGATTGGGGCTTGAAGTGCTTTTCCTTAACACCAGCAGATTTCTAGCCTGTTATTGGGCTTTCGCTGGCTCTTACTTTAATTACAATCGTAAATTCATGGATACGTGGTGGAGCGGTTTCTCTGACAAGTAAGTGAGGAGTGAGTGCAGAGAGGGAAAAAGAAAAGCCTAAACCAGATTTGGAGTAATTACAGTAACCCAATGAGGAGCGTCTACCACTCTGCTCTGCACCCCAGCAACTTAAAGTGGTAGACTGGTCTCAATTAGAGCCTCTCTTAGTAAACATGCCCTTCTGTATTTACATAAAGATGGCAAAATAGTTAATCAGCCAATCTGACCATTTTATGCTTGTGATTTTAGAGTTATAATGAGCAAGAAAAGACCATTAAATTGTGAATTACAACCATTTATGTGGCAATAAATCATCACCTGAAATTTCATAATCATTTAATGTTGAATGTTTACTACGCCTTTTGTCTCAGGGCCTACAGAGGTGAAGAAAGAAGGCCTGGAAATGCAGATCAACCGCCTGGCCGAGCTGATAGGACGTCTGGAGAACAAGGTGAGCCCTGTGTTGTGATCAATTACACTTTAATCCAGTTAAAGTGAACAGTAAATAACATATTTAGAGCCACCTGAGGAACACATCTCATCTCATTTCACAATCTGCTTGTGTATTCATAGCATGCAAACAAATTCCACAACACTGTAATGATGTGGTGATAACAACTGTTTGTCTAATAAGAAACAAAGATCTCAAGAGTGTTATTGATGGTAATAGGGTGGAAAAGGGCTCTTCTATGTAGCTTTCAACAGGATGTAGGGTTTCCCTTATAGCTTACAGCCTTATGGTGTTTCTAAAGCTCTGTTCCATATAGCGTCCGTGCAGATCTCTCTCTCTCTCTTACACACACATACACACACACACACATAGTCTGAGGTAATTACACACACTCACATCCAAGAAGCCTGAGATGAGATTCAGATAGCACGGTGCAAACCCAGATTTTTTTCTTGCTCCACTTATTACCAGCATATCCCAGAGAAACAAGGGAGGCAATTATAGAGACCTGACATCCATACTATTGCAATATCTTCTTTTATTACTCCACCGCTTTTACCTTCTGTCTGTCTGCCTATCTCTCTTTCGCTCCCCTCCTCCCCACACCCCTTTGCCTCTTCAATGGTCCCTTTGGGTTATTTGCAATCTAAAGAAGCAATCGAATGTTGCAATGGCAACAATAATATTTAAAGACCTCTAGAAGCTGTGGTATGCGCAGACCTGCCGGAAATAAATAACCATATTGCTGCACAATGTCTAAACCCATCAATGAAACAAGAAGAAGAATGTGAGAGACCACATAAGCATCACTGCCCTTCTCCTGAACTCTATCATCACATCCTTTAATACAGTGACTCTAGTTCTGGAATGAAAATGTAATATGACCTAAAGTCTCACACTTACAGGTCAGAGTTTACAGAACCTGCAGATAGAAGCGCAACCATTCCTAAAATTGCACCCCCCTCCGGGGACTGGCTGAACGGACTTGTATGTGCAGTTAGTTCCATGGCTAATAGTGTCCCTAGTTAATACTGCAGTGTCTGGCAGGTGGGTTTGTTTGTGGAAGCTAAGAATGTCCAGACAGGTTGATTCCACACAGAGCTGCCTCGCCCAGGAGGGCATGGGAGACGTTGCCCTGTCTCAGCAGTAACTGAAAGGGAATCTGGTTCTGTGGTACAGAGGCACTGGGAGCTGATCTATAATCAGACACACAAAGTGTGTAAACCTCTACTAAAACCAGAAGAGGTGAGGTCATTGGAAGAGGTAATTGAAGAATAACCCAGTCAGTTATTTTTTATCCAAGTAATTCCTGAATATTAAACCTTTAAGGTGCACTGAAAATGTTTGGCTTTCAGAGGTTTTTTGTGAACAATTAAATTAACAAATGGTTAAGATGTTAGCAAGGCCTTTCAGAATGATCTGTGATAGGGAAACTAGAGAAACACAATTGTTCACTGTGATGGTGATAAGACTCAGCTGTCTGAAGAATACAATGCCATAGTAATCTACCTCACAAGATCTATTACATGAAATAGATAATGGAGATGAATGTTTTTTGTCGTTTGAATTGTATTTTCTAACACCTAAGAGGACAGAATTCCGTAATTATTCAAATGGCCGTATTCTGACTGTTTAAATCAGAGTCTGAGTCTGTGGAATTTCCCTTTAAAGTTAGGATACATTTTTAGTATTAAATGCAACCTTGAAAGATGGTCTTTTTACACTGTCAAATATCTTTTGTGAAGATTAATGTATTACCCTGAATTATGCCTTATGCTCCCTGTATCTAGAGGCTCCTGATTATTTTGATGAGGGCCAATCTCCCATTTCTAACTATCTATGTGCAGGTAAAAAACAGTATTCAAAAGAAAAACCTGCAAATAGCTAAACAACTGGGTTGTGTCATTCCAAATCTTAAATGGTAATAATGAGCCATTCACAACAGTGTATGCTCGGATGAATCAAGAATATTGAAGAATCTTCGGTGTATACAGGAACAGCTGTAAAGGCACTGCTCTAACAGATATAATATTCAATTCTTCAAAAGTGTGGAGGGTCATGGAGAAACATATGGACATTGAGTCCACAAGGCTGTGCCAATTTAGGACAATTGCTTTCTTATGATGGAGGCAAGCCTTTCAGTAATCTAAACTAATTCAGTAATTAGTCAGCAAAATGGAATTAATGTTTTTTGTTAAGATATTCCTTCTGATGAAGGTCTTTGTCCTTTCTGGACCCAGAAAAACAGAAATCTGAAGAAACAGAATCTTCTTACAGCATGTACTATACTCCTTGCAAATAATATAAAATGTATCTGAGTGCCATTTACGATTATCATTTCTGTTTAGAAACACCAGGCACATTTGTACATATACTTTGGGAACATGAGGATAATTTAAATTATGATCCTAAACTTGCCCCATGTTTATTAAACAATGGTAAGGTCTTTAGATGTATTCAACCTATGGACAATTGTTTACATGTATGACTTGTAAGATCTCAGTGTGCATATATATTATATATATTAATTGTATAGGAAAGAGATGAGCATAGAATCTAAAGTATGAAACATCCTTTTCTAACAGCTTTGTAGAAAACATCTTCTCCACCACAGCTCTATCATAAGCTATCTACTGCACTTCATTTAAAATCAGCTAGATTTGAAGGATTTAACCATTAGCATACATTTTACTCATTAACACAAGGGTGCTCCATCCTGGTCCTGAAGACCTACCTCCCTGCAGAGCTCAGGTCTAACACACCTGCCTCTTATAGTCAAAACACCCTGGAGCCCTTGATTACTTGGATCAGGTGTGTTAGACTGGGGTTGGGGTTAAACTCTCCAGGGTGGTAGTTTTCAAGAGCCAGGACTGAGCACTCCAAATACTTTGTGATGAGGTGGTTAATCTGTATGTGTTGGAGTTTGTATTAGCAAGTATTGAAAACATGTATTTATTATAGCCCTCCATCCTTAATGCCACCGATGCATATCCCTAATAGTAACATTTGTTATTTTGGCTGGAGTCACCTTCAAGATCCTCTTAAGTTCCTTTACTGGAAAGCTATAATAAGTCCCCTAAAAGTACAATGTGCTAAATTGTCAACTTAAGTGATTTTACTAGTATATGCCCATAAACTATAGGAACACTTGTAAATTTAATAGATACACATAAGGGATATGCTGTCTAACAGAAACTAATTACCTTGATTTGAGTGGTCCTAATTTAGTTGGGTAACTTAAACAATGTGATTAAATAGGGCAAACATTTTTCTTCAAGGTACACCACCAAATTAAGTATAGTGAACTAAAATAAATCAAGGCGATTGATTTCCTTAAAGAATTTAAACAAACTCAATGGAGGTGTTCCTGCTGAGGTATTGATTGCATATAATATGTTTTTAGTGAAGTTGGAAATGAGGAAATGAGAAATCTGTTGCTGTTCATGATGTGCTTATAAATTTGGTTGTGACGTTTGGATTGTGTACAGCTTCCCTGTGGGCTTGAATGGAGTGCACACCACACAGAGTGGAGGAAGCCATTAAACCCAGTTAATTATACTGCAGTGTTGCTGTCTGTCCAGGTGATGTAGTGCAGTGGAAATGAAGGCCAATTTACCGCAGTATGCATTTCTGTTATAGGAAGCTAGGACTTCAATCATTTAAATAGTCGCTTATCTTATAAATGTATAGGAGCTACCGCTGCATAAATACACACAGGAGCACATTTATTTATCATACTCTAGAGCCATAGTTCCTATGGTTTATACATTCCTGTACCCCCTTAGACATTAAGGCCCCTGCTGTGTGCCCTCTCACTTCTTATACATACACATGTGTGTATATTGCAATACTGTATGTGTAAGTTATGGTGGAATCAGTTACCTTAAAAACATCAAACATGTTTGGATGATTCAGTTACACATCATACCAAATATACAGAATAATTAAGGTCTGTCTCCCATAGTCTGAAAAGCAGTGTCACTACTGAAGCACATTTTCTGCAGTAAAGTAAACTGTGAATGTAAAGTTTTATATTTTAGCCTTAAAACCCATAAGCCTATGCTCTATAGGTTATTTGCATGGCTGTATTCCATGCTTTGTAAGTCAGTGTGGGTTTACCTATATGTTGCATTTGTAGGTTGGCCTCTTCCTGAGATGTGAAACACAGGATAGAGCTACAAAGCGGAGACCTAGTGTTCTAGATGTTAATGAAACATGATTTTGTGTGCTACTGGTCAACTGTTAAGAGCTGTGTAAAGCTAGTACACCGACTGGTGTTTTTGAGTTATGAAAGATTTGTTGTTAGTAAGGCACACGTGTGCGGGAGAGTTGGTGACTGTAAACTGAACAGCAAATGACAAAATATTAACAAACACGGCCAACAGTTCAAACACATCACAGTAACATCAACCTTTTTACAGCACTAAACACAAAGTACTCTACAACCACATAACAAGTGTTAACAGCCAAACGCTAATCCCCCCAGGCAAAAACCAACAAATAAAAACCCTCACCACAAGTCTGAGTAACCAGAGTGCAGACGGTGATAGGCCATGAGCAACCAACTGGGTGAGCCTATTTGCTACAGCGCCACCCGGGGGCAGGTCAGTGCTGTAGTTTTAGACAATTAAGAAGCTCTCAGAGAAAATGGATAAGGAAAGGTATTTTCTGTTCTACTATAAAGGAAGGGTAACTGCATTCTTTTGAAACAAAAACGAACCCTTTTCTTGAACCAAATATTTTCCAGAGGAAAGTCTCTGCAGTAGAGACTTACCTTTAAGGCATTTAGCAGACAATCTTATCCTGCTTAGTGTTCCACTAGAGAACGTTTCCTAGCCAGTACAAGATCCAGTTACAACTTGTCTTAAAAGTTACGCTGAAAAGTTATAATAAAAAATTTATCAAACCAGAACTCCAAGGAGACGTCAGAGGAGGGCAAACCAGGAGCATTTTCTAAGTGCAAATAAGTTACACATCCCGTACAGAGAACTACTGCTGAATATAACACAGCAGGGAAAAATATAAAACCTAAAATGTGGTCTGTGCCAAGGCTGTTGCATTTATTTGTTTTAAATAAATATAAATTAGGCACTAAAATGTAAAGAACCTGCATCAAACATGCCCTTACCTAACACTAATGCATCTGGTCCAGCCAATCACAAACTTCTTAAAATGTTGTGGCATTTGGGCACATTGTGATTTCAGCTTCAGTTCACCTGAAGCTTGATCTCCACAACTAGAGTTGGTGACTAGTGGTGTGAGAACTATCGGAATATGTAGTAGCATTTTCAAAATGTGGAATTTTGTTTGTATTGTGTAGCCACCCAACGTACCACTACAACAAACAGTACAACTGTGTGTGAGTTTACTTTCTAAAACACAACACAGAGTTTTTTCAACAGATGGATTAGAGTGGATCAGCTGGGTGGTCTGACGCACTGACCAGCTTCTTGCTTACAGCTGACTGAGGCGTCACTCTCATCAGAGTGTTCTTGTTCTCTGTATAATGCAATCCTGCTGCTCGGAGGAAAGCGCATTTCCTCTGCTTCCTGCAGTGCCATTCTTAAGCCCTCTAGCCCTGTGGAGGCCGCAGCCTACATCCCTCACCCCCACTTGCACACTGTGGTGCAGTAACCGCAATACTCACCCCTCCACTGCATGATGGATAAGCCGCCATCTCTGGCCTCTGCAGGAGAGGAAGATTTCGGCAGATGTGTAGCGTCATTAGCAGCTATTATGCACTCAGCTCTTTCACTGGAGTGGAATGCTGCCCTCCATCTACTCCATCTCGTAGAATGAGGTGTGTGAAGATGCATCATGAAAGATGCACAAGAATTAGACCCAGAGGAGAACATAATAAACTTCATTCCTATGCTTATAGATGCTAGATGTACCTCTGCAATAGTTCTATAAGGAACTCAGTATTTTTTGTCATTTGCTAGGCTACTTATGAAAGCTTACTAGGCTCTGCTTTCATCATTAATTCCTTGATGTATTGATATGTTTACTTGAGTGTGGATTTAGGTCGATTTCCTCCCTTCTGCTTATTAGTAAAGAAAGTTCTTTTTCTCTTTCTATCCTCTCACGCTCCTACACAATAGCTGTGCTGATGTTCCATCCCACTTTAGCACAGGAAAGGGAAAACATTACCTGTGGGTGATTTCATGCTGCCAAATGAGATTCACCCTTTGGAGAGAGATCAGTCAGTCCAGATTCGGCTGTTTTGGCAGCGTTTCACCCCATCCAGCCAAACGTAAGCCGTTTTGGGGCTTGGTTGAAGAGCACCTCAGGCTTTTTCCTTCACCCACCCTGCAGGAGTCATTGAACAGAACACTAATCGTGGGCAGATTCACTGGACCGTTTAAGCAGATGGGAAGGAACTGCTAAGTTGTAATGGAGCCGTAATGAAGTTGTGATTAAAACTGATCTACTGTCTGTCACTTGTTTTACAACTCTTACTCTTTTCTAGCCATGTACTGTATGAAAAACCCTAAACAGCAAGAATTCGACCTCTAAGAGCTTTCTGTTTCGTAAACATCTGTGTCTGTTTGACTAAATTGGTCAAATGTCCATGTACACATCATTAAATTACTTCTTATAGAGAAGTCATTTCTCCATAAAACATCCTATAGCAGGATGCAGATATAGTCTTTCATTTACAGATTTTTGCCTTCTACATTTATCATTTACTTTCCCAGAGGCAAACTTTCCATTAAACTTACTACAACACAGGCAAAATTAGCATCAGTAGCATCATTAAAACAGACTCCTCCTAGGAATAAACAAGTAATTGGTATTTTGCTTCCAGAGTTTTATGAATGTGATTAGCAATTCAAGCTTGACTGTGTGTGTCTGTGTGTGTGTGTGTGAGAGAGGTAGACCAGGCATGTCTTATGTATGTTTTTAGTTGTTGTTTTTTTAATTCTACTTCATTCATTTCTTTTATAGAAGGACTGAATTGTGCTCTGGCTATTAACAAGGAAAGTTTTTAGTCACTGATTTTCTCAAATGGCCAGAAGTTACAGTTAGCAGTGTCCTCAAGTGAGTCTCATTTTACAATGATAACTTTCATAATCATTAATGACAGTAAATTATATAAAGAAAAAAAATACATTTTTGACTTTTACTTGATTTTGGACTAAAATAATTTTGCTTTAGGTGCCTATATGCCTTAGTGACACTTATTACACATCTATGAACTAAAGCTTTTTGTGTTTCAGTAGTGACTTGTGTAGTCTTTTACTGTGGGACTAGAGACTGGTGCAGCAATGCCTTTGGCATTTCTGTGTTCAATTGCCACTTGTGTTTTAAAAGATATTAAAGAATATTCAGTTATGTCTTTGTTCGAGATGCTTGTAAGTGTTTTTGTTGTTGTTGTTATCTCTGCCCATTTTACCATGTTCCATTACATTGCTTTCTAACAAAACTAGAAAGCCTGCAACAGTTGTGCCTAAAGGCTGTGCTGATGTGGGGCTGCCCTCAGAAAGAACAGCTAGTTAGCAGCCATCTGCCTTTAATGTATTTTTGTGATATATCTGTGTTGAAGGGACTTCTGTTTAGGTTGCTTTATTTTGATGTATGAAATTCTGCATACTGCCTAGTGCTTTGTTAGGGGTGTGCTAGGGGCCCCTCAATGCCATGCGGGGGATAGCTGACATGGGGGGGAAGCTGAAATGACCAGCAGCTCTTCTGTTTTGGTTTTTGTTACAGACAGTCTGGTTTGACCTGCATCAGCGGCTAACAGACACTGATGGCACAACTAGCGCAGTAAGTAAATCTCATGCATGAAGAGCATGCCAAACTAAGCTATGTGTTTCCTCAATAATGGACACAGAAACAAATGACTAACATCAGGCCAGATGTTAATTTTACACTAATGCTAATTTTACACTGAAAAATAGTGATGCACTGAATAGAACTGATAGTGAATGATTCAAATGTGTATATTATTACAATACTGTACCAAAGTTCAGAGCAACATAAATGTATAAAAATGTAATTGCTGTTCTAATAAACTTTGTATTTTAGGCAGCAACTTAAAGAGAAAAGAAAAAAACTCTTCAGGGACACTGATTTAACTTTCAGTCAGACCAGTCATTATGTGCATGTTATTTCATCTGCAGTGTCATAAAAAGCCACTGATACACTTAACAGAATGTTGCATGGAAGCCTCAAGAACATCTCAATATAATATGATTATTTCAGTACTTGTTTTTTCCATTCAATTTCAGTTTTTGAAGTTTAATTTTTTAGTTGCATTTTCTGTTTTTCATCATTTAAATCCTCTTGGACCCACTGTGAGTTGTCTTTTAACAGTGGACTGAGTTTGCACAGTATTGTCTACATCAGTAACATACATAGTACATCGGCACAGTTTCCTTCTTACTTACCTCTGTCAGTAACATTTGGCCATACAAGTTTATGCACGTTTCATTCCTAGAGAAATGATGTACACTTTTGAATCAAGTGAATTCAGTTTGTTACTTCTTTCAAATGCTCTCAGTTACCTGGATGAGATTCAGTACATATACACCTTGGTGGCATCATCATATGGAAACAACATATATTTCAATATCACACAAAGCACTTTCTCTGGCACACACCTGCACCGAAGTTACCACTGGTTTGAGTGGTATGACTTTATTCTCCTGCATCAGTATAAATCCCAGCATGCGCAGGGAGTCATTTTCAGTTCTTAAGAGCCTGAAGGCACACTGTGCATTACCAGCCCCACCTGCTTAGTTCAGATTCTGCAGTGCACAAGAGAACCTGTTCATCATCATTTAAGTGTGCTTTTGGCTGGCAGAAGTATTTTGCCCTTCGCGGAGGACATAGATACAGGTTTGTGTCTTTGCATTTTGAGCAGCTTTTTTAAACTCTGGCTTACCTCATTTATCTACAGAGATACATTCAGAGACGTTTGTCCCCTTAAACTCATTAAACCCCACAAAATAGTTGTTGCATATCAGTAGGCACATTCTAAAACACATTTCTGATATTCAGATATTCAAAGCTGTTATGAATGGCTTAACCAGATGATTTAAAACTGTCGTGCTCTGCTGTGTGTATGTTTATTGACTGTGGGGTATTAAGTCATACTGTTTTTTACTTTGTTCATTTGTTTGTTTGTTTTCTTGCCATGTTACCTGTGGAAAGAGAAAAAAATGGTGAACTAAGCCTAGGTGCAGGTATAGAGCAGCATATTTTGTACATCATTACTGAAATGTTTGCACTAAAATCTCTTCACATTAACATACATTAAAAATGATTACATTTATAGAAGTACTTTGGAGATATGAATGAGAATGTTGTAGTGGCAGAAACCACCAAAGTCTCCCTGATACAGTCAAGATATAGTATTACTGTGGTTCAAAACTACAGAAATATGCAGAGTACTGCAACGACATGTATTGCAAATTATTTTTCAACTGCAAAGTTTGTCCCCAATAAAAAAATAGAAAATTAATTTTTCTATCCAAGTATTCCATCCAATGAGAAAAATGCTTTCAGACTGTTCACCAAAATGCGATTGTCAAGCAGCTAGACTAACACTGTAATATAACATGCTGTAACACATGACTCCTGGTGGCTCCGTACCAGACTTCTTACATAATGAGGATACCAAAAAATAAAAAAACAGAAACAAGACAATAAAAGATACAGATTCTGTGTATATATTACAGTATTCACTAGCAGGATTACATTTAAACCACTCTTGCACACCAAACATGATTTTGTGAATGTAAAACATAGGACAACCAGTTTGTCTGAATGGTTGTGTTTCACCAACTTTAGTTTTTCTTCTACTTTGTCACTGTGGTGTTTATCTCTAAAAACATCTATAGTCATTCATACTATAGGCTTCGGTTTTCCACTCACCTGGACGCCCATGCAAACAATTATGACAAAAACATTTTAAATGTTGTAAAAAGTGATAGAAAAGTGAATCCACACCCTGCATGGAAGCATGTTTTAGCTTTGATGGCTTGATAGTTTCCTGATGTTGTTGTCATCTTTGTTATGTACAGCTCATAACTGATGCATTATAAATAAGGGTTACGTTGAATGCTACCTTGTTAACCTGTGTTTATTGTTCATATGTGAAGCTTGCTTTATCTGCTATGACCCACTAGGGTGTTGGATGATGTGGTAACTGCACAGCTGTCTGTTGGCAATAGGCTATAACCCCACGTCATGTTACGTAGGACACAGAGAAAATGCATTGTTCTCATTGTTAACTTTATGTAACCAGGGCAGGGCACCAGACAACAGTGAAATAAAAAATAGAATTAGAAATAAAATACAATAGAAATTTTACATTTCATATTTCATTCTGCCCACTTCTTGGTGGTAACAGCCACTGCTTTTCTGGTAGACTTTACACCAGATGTTGGAACATTACTTCATGGATTTAACTGCATTCAGTAACAAGAGCATTAGTGAAGTGGGGTTAGTGCTGTGATCCCAAAATGAAAGCTAACCGTAATATAGTATCCCGTGTATTAGGTTACAGATTAAATTTTTTTACAGGTGATCAGTAATTTGTACCAAAATTAATTTTAGCAGTATCCCACTCAGCACTGCTTATTGCTTTAATGCTGAAATAATTTATGTGAGCAGCTGGCCTCAGCCATGAGAAAACCACTTAACTGCAGCTCCAGTGAGCTAAAACGCTTTCATTTTCCCCCCAATTCACTTCTGAATGATATCCGTTACAGATGAACATTCTGAGAGTGTCCTAGATCGAGCCCTTTCACATGTGCAGCAGATTTACACCGTTCATGTGTCAGAATGAGTGCGGGTTATGAGCGCAGATGCTGTGTGAGGTGTTGGAGGCAGTGTGGTAGAGTGATTGTGGGTCATGCCGGGACAGTGCGCACTGTCTGATGAAAAATACATGTGGCCTCGTGTCTTTAGTAGAGCAGTACTCCAGCTGTGCCTCTGCTCTTCTCCAAACCAAAAGGCTGAGGTCAGGCAATAGCAAGCTCATCTGCAATCCTGCCTGTGATTTAGGCCGTTGATGCAGACTGGTTTTCCAAACAAATGGCACATTGCCTCCTTTTCTCCATTAATCTTCGTTAGATTTCAAATTGCCAAGCAGTAAATGGGATTAGAACAGCTTCTGATCTGAATCTACTACTTATACTGAGCAGGACGCAACATGTTTACACAAGAAACCGTCGCTGCCAGTTGTGCACCTCAGGTTGCAGGGTTAACAGAAGCAGGTACACCTACCATATAGGTGCAAGTTGTAGGTTTAGGGTTACTCGTAACAGTCCATCAGCCCCTTAATCAATAGAAAGATATCACCATAGACCCACATGCAAGCTAGATCTTACTTAGGTGATGGACCATTTGTTAATGAGTGCTGTGATGACATGAGTAGACCAGATACATCAATGTTGAGTTTTTAAATCTTGTGTAAACTTACTGTCTACTTGTACACATTGTAAGTATACATGTGGACTACAGCTCTTCTTTTTTCACGCACACTGTATTTTAACCACCCTCAGAGAACCACAGGAGCATTGTCGGCAGGATATATTTAACTATGCTCATTGATGTTGGAGGCGCATTAAACCGGTTATGTTTAATTGGGAGCGATGTGTTTTGTGCTGTTTGTGCATGTAGGAAGCCACACATGTTTGTGTTTTGTGGAGGTATTAGAGTTTTAGGTGAAATTAGTGCTTGCAGTCCTTCGCAGATCACAATTATGCTTGTTTTTGCCAGCCGCACTGTATTTCCTAGTTATTTTGTACATATGAGAATGACAGCTAGCTAGCACAGCTACAGTGTCAGTGCCATTGTAACTGGGAGACATGGAGCCAGAAGCAGCGTAAGAAAATGCAGAATGAACCCCAAAGAAAATAAAGAATATTAAATATTATTTATTTAGTGTGAATACCAGTGCACCAGTTATTGAATATAATATCAACTTTGATAACTGCTTTCAAAAATGGTCAGCTGGCAGAAGTTTAGATTTGATTCATTTTTCTAAATGCTATTTAATGATATATGGTACTCTAGAAAAATGTTACATTTAGCAAACACTAGACTACTCTGCTAACATACCTGCATCTTATACATTTAACTGCTTTCCATAACTGTTTATCCCTGATGCCTAAGTGCACCTACATCATATGCAAAAGCTGACAGCATTATATATTTAGTTGACTTTCTAATAAAGGTCTACATTCCTGCGGGACTCATGGGACAAGATATACATAATCAATAAGAAAGTAATGAAATCTTTCTAAAGAGTAGCAAATCAATGCACCCATGTAAACAACACATGACGTTCAGCAATGTAAAGTGCTCTAAAGAAAGACCACACAGAAATAAACCTGATAGAAGCAATTCATTTTCAGTCGTGATTATTTCAGGAGTACATTATTTATTGGTAAATAATTGTGAAGTGGGCTGAAACATCTATATTAGGGGCGGGAGCAGGATGAATATTGTAGATTTTTGGTGGAAGCAGGACGCATTATAGTGGGGAGCAGAATTTAAAAATCAGTCCTTCACAAACCTGTACTTTCCAATATACCAGATTCTCCAGGTTATACTGGTATACCAGTTACCAGATTCTCCACAGGGAGCCAACTTTTGCACAAGACACAATGTGTGGCTTTTATTGTTAAACTCAGTAAGTATCAAAATATGTGGCAGTGTAGAGTTTGTATTAACTTATTTTTACTTTAAAATGAACAGAACATCTTTTTGACTTAAGCAGTCTGAATATATGCATATAACTGTAGGTGCCAGTTCCTGATTAAATAGTTGTTGTATTTGAAACCTGGCAACTCTCCATCATAATGATTCATAACACTGTATAAGGCTCAGTAAAGAAAGTGCAAAGAAACCTCAGACATCATCAGGACATAGTGACAGCATGTTAACAGTCTGGGTTCCTTCTTTTAGAGGTTCCTCATAGTCATTCAGATCTTTTCAAGTTTCAATCGTTGTGTGCTTTGTGCTGATTGTGCTCACAGTGACTGGTTAATTGCGGCCCTTTGGCGCTTTCGGTTGTCATGGCACTTGATTGCCACAGCTATCACAGCAGCTATCGCGGGCTTATTTGAATATATTTGCATGCATATTTTAGCATGTTGTTCTCTGTTTACTCAATCGTAAAAGACACGTTTTCAGACATTTTGCAGAGCTGTTCTCATGTTTAGACTTTGTGCCTCTCTGATATAATGTCTTAGTGTTGAAGTCTTTTGTACCTAATAGGCCTCTTTGCTGTGACCTGAAATGTGATATTTAAGACCTAAGAGTTTCACTTTTCTCACATGGTGAACACAACAAAACATAACAGGCGACTCTCTCAAACTCCTCTGATGCTCTTAATTGGAGAGCCTGTCAGTGCTGGCCCTGAGTCTCCGTGATAAGGACGCTGTCTGGCCTTATCTTCTATTGGAGTTCCTCTGGGAAAGGAAGGCTTGCGACTAATCGCTCCATCAGTCTTGTGCAACATCGCTGCCACACGTATCTGTAGCCTCAGCAGCTTTTTTAGGGCCTCGTCATGCAGTATTTAAAGTTGAACCCTCTTGAATAGTCTCTTGGACCCCACGCAATCCAGCATGCAGGCATATACATCACCAGCCTAGCCAATACAGCCAGAATAAGAACAGAGAGAGGCAACAGATCAGGGGAATAGTAGAAAGAGAGAGCTAGGTGGAGGGAAAGAGAAAGACAGAGAAGGCTTGGCAGAGAGAGAGACATGTGAGAAGCAGAAAGATGGAAATTGAAAGCCCTGGAGGGAGATACATAACAGCCTATCTGAAAGCCATCCTTGCTCATTTGGGGGCCATTATCATGGTGAAGGTTCCAGAAAAAGAGCACACCCTGCAAAAAAGATGTGTCCTCCTTTTATCAGCACCCATTATTTTTTTCCCTAGCCTGATCCTTTTAATCCTGTTTAAGCAGAGCCGTATATGGAAATGTATGCAAATGCTTATGAGGGGGGAAAATTAAATCTTGTGATTTACAGAGCGTTGTGAGAACAGGAGAGATGGTTGGAACGGGGGAGAGAGAGGAAACGGGGACGGTATTCCCCAGTTTCCATGGTAACGCTGCAATTTCCATACCCCCTGCCTCCTTAAGGTTGCTCCCTCTTTTTTTTTTACTCTGATTCTGTACATTTGTATCTCACATTTGCACAGCCTGTTTCTCTTTCGCTGAAGAGGATGTGAAATCAGCACATATAATCACATGTTCTCTCCAGATTGTGCAGAGTCGACTGTGTGAGGTTCTGCGCTTAGGTTAACACATGCGTCTACCTGACCCGTTTTATGAATTACAAAGAAGTAGGGCAGTTCGGTACTGAAGTCTTACAGCTTCATTAATCTGCCTTACCCTGCACCTATAAAATAGCACTTATGGCAGCACTCATCATTTGGACTCAAAAGTTTGGGGCCGCTGTTTACAGTAACAGAAAAGACATGGTTTGAAGAGACATACAGTTCTGTAGGATTCTGTTAAGATGTTAGCACGCTACAGCTTTATAGTAGTGTTATTAGTAGGAATCTGTCAGAAGTGTGGTATTTTTAGATTTGCAGTATTATAGTAATAAACAAAAAGCTAGCATTTTGGAGATTATATGTTTTGACAATGATGACATGTTAATTAGTTACAAATGACTTTTGCCTTAGCATATCAGGTGCAGTACTTCCTATACTTCCTATACTCTTCAGTACTCTGAACTATTTATAGAGTATGCTGGGAAAGGAAATGGTTAAAGAAAAGGTGAACCAAAAGAAATTAGAAAATTATTATTGAAATACTTAATCAAATATCTTTAAATTGTGTCTAGTGTTATTTTACACCATTTAGGTCATTATTAAATAAAATTACAGCAAAAAGTGATTCCAGATTTTTGAAGAGTAATACTGTATATATATATACATACATTTATCACTGTCATAACTCTTGACAGATTCAGATTGGCAGGAAATGTTAAATTACAGTTAAATTTAATATTGTTTTTGTAATAAAAAAAAAACTATATCACATTCTGTGGGGCCATTTCTGTTGGCCAATGGCAGCTATTGTTTTTATGTAGTGCGATAAAAAAAAGTTTGAATATCACTGTAACAATATGTAGGGAAGTTTAAAGGTATCACTGACTGTTTAGAAATAAAGGCCCCAGTATGGTATACCTGCCCAGTGCCATTCACATATGCTGATTAAACAAAGGAAAATACTTTACATGGGGGGGGGTCCATTTACTAGAAGGATGCAATTTTTTTTGATGGTTTAAATGATTGCTTTCTCTCATCCACTGAGAGAAGAACAGTGAGCTAAATAGCTCGTTTAGCCCTTCTATCTTTAACTAGAGATTTACATCAACCAAGGGAACAACTTTGTAGATTACTTTCCGTAGAACTGGCTCCACTGCAGACATATGATGTCATCACACTGCAAAGATGGCAGCCTATATAAAATAGTATTTGCTTACATTGTGCATCAGACTCAAGCAGTCCAAAAAGACCACTGAAGTTATCAGCGTGCTTTTAATCTGAAAAAAAAAAGTCTCTTATTGTTTAAGCAAAACCCAAAAGACAAATGAAAGGCAAATGAAATGTGACAACGATAGAAATTGAGCACTTTGGGAATTAACCTACTGTTAAATGTCAAAGAAAAGAAGACATCCCAAAGTCCCTTAATCTTCCTGTGTATTATATTACTTGTGGATGCAGCAGTGGAAGAAAGGTGATTGTTCTGGTTGTAGTTGGGGCAGATGGGTAATGTAGTGTTTCTGATTGCATTTTAAGGTGTGTTGAGTTTGCACAGCGCTCCTGATTAAGTTTGGAGTTTATTACGAGGCTTAGCTCGCTTATTGCCCAGGCCTAGGGGAAAGTGAATTCTGGTCATTGTAATTGTGCTGTCAAACAGACATTTAGAACGTTTTCAATTATTTTTTTATCACTTCCATCTGGTGAGAACGCTCATATTAATAAAAAGCCAGCCAAATACAGCATATGCTAACAAACACAGAATTTATTTGGAGGTGATGTTTTTGTACTTGTGCTTCTGCATTTGACACATTTTACCAGATGTATTTTCTCAAATGCTTGAGAGCTTGTTTGGTCTTTCTAAAAACTGTGGCAAGTTTGATTTATACATTTTATATGATCACATATAAAGAGAAGATTATATGACTAGCATTTTGCTCACATTTATTTTATTTATTTATTTATTTGTGTATGATGCTCCACTGGGTTAAAATCATTTAGGAATACGGCCTCCTGAAAGTTAAACATTGTTAGCCTGATGGATAGAACTTTTAAAACTAAATTAAAACAAGACTGAGGTACTTGGGACTGATGTTGAAGCAAAGTCACTGCTTTTATCTATTTACTGCGTGTCTCAAAAGTAAGGAAACACCCATATGAATTGGTAATGGTTTGACAGACAGTAATACAATTTCAGACACAAGCTATGGGGGAAGGGAGAAGCCTGTTAGGCCATGTCATCAACATGCTGGCCATCTTGAATGCCGCTATCTTTAATTCAATTTCAGTTATTCAAATAGGAAGGTGTGTAAACAGGTGCATTGACATGACCCCACATATAGAAATCTAAATAGGTTACATCAGGAGAACATGGAGGCTGAGCATCTGGACCCCTAAAACTGATCCAGTTTTGAGGGAACTTGCACATCAATATAGTCTCTGACAACCCGCGTGTAATGAGGTGAGACTGTTCCATCCTCTGACAACAACTAAGAAACACCTTTACCTAACAAGCTTGTGTAACAGTCTGCACTTCATGCTCAGTCAGTAAAGAGAGGTCCAAACCTCAGATACTCCATACACCACAACGGACCATGACTTTAGGTGAGACAACCATGCTAGATAGATCAGTTCAGTCAGGGTCTCCCAAACCTTTATTATTTTGTAAAGATGTTTGTGATGTTTCAGATCATCAAATAAATTTAAATATTAGTCAAAGACAACACAAGTAAACACAACATGCACTTTTTAAATCAAGGTTTTTATTATTAAGGAGGAAAAAAAATCCAAACCTACATGGCCCTGTGTGAAAGTGTTTGCCCCCTAAACCTAATAACTGGTTGGGCCAACCTTAGCAGCAACAACTGCAATCAAGTCTTTCACAGCGCTGTGGAGGAATTTTGGAACACTCATCTTTGCAGAATTGTTGTAATTCAGCCACAATGGAGGGTTTCGATCATGAACCACCTTTTTAAGGTCATACCACAGCATCTCAATAGGATTCAGGTCAGGACTTTGACTAGGCCACTCCAAAGTCTTCACTTTTTCTTCAGTCATTCAGAGGTGG
Organism: Prochilodus magdalenae; assembly: GCA_024036415.1. Lineage (NCBI taxonomy): Eukaryota > Metazoa > Chordata > Actinopteri > Characiformes > Prochilodontidae > Prochilodus > Prochilodus magdalenae. Next base: position 56,076 of record JAMWET010004859.1, on the reverse strand, counting down.
ACTTGCTGGTGTGTTTTGGATCATTGTCCTGCTGCAGAACCCAAGTTCGTTTCAGCTTAAGGTCACGAACACATGGCCAGACATTCTCCTTCAGGATCTTTTGGTAGACAGCGGAATTCATGGTTCCATTTATCACAGCAAGTCCACCAGGTCCTGAAGCAGCAAAACAGCCCCAGACCATTACACTACCACCACCATATTTTACTGTAGGTATGACGTTCTTTTTCTGAAATGCGATGTTACTTCTATGCCAGATGTAATGGGACACACACCTACCAAAAAGTTCAACTTTTGTCTCATCAGTCCACAGAGTATTTTCCCCAAAGATCATCAGAATGTTTTCTGGGAAAACTGAGACGAGCCTTAATGTTCTTTTTTCTCAGCAGTGGTTTTCGTCTTGGCACTGGGCCATGCAGGTCATTTTTGCCCAGTCTCTTTCTTATGGTGGAGTCATGAACGCTGACCTTAACTGAGGCAAGTGAGGCCTGCAGTTCTTTGGATGTTGTTGTGGGGTCTTTTGTGACCTCTTGGATGAATCTGGGAAGGTTCATCACTGTTCCATGTTTTTCGCCCTTTGTGGATAAAGGCTCTCACTGTGGTTCACTGAAGTCCCAAAACTTTAAAAATGTCTTTATAACCTTTTTTCAGACTGATAGATCTCAATTACTTTCTTTATCATTTGTTTCCGAATTTCTTTGGATCTTGGCATGATGTATAGCTTTTGAGTATCTGTTGGTCTACGTCCTATTTAAGTGATTTCTTGATTGAGAACAGGTGTGGCAGAAATCAGGCCTGGGTGTAGAGAAATTAAACTCAGGTGTGGTAAACCACAGTTATGTTTTAAATGGGGGGCAAACACTTTTCACACAGGGTCATGTAGGTTTGGATTTTTTCTCCCTTAATAAAAAAAAAAAGAAATATTAAGGGGGCAAACACTTTTTCACACCACTGTTCATGTGATTCTCTATGTTCTTGAAAACATTTCCATCACAGATATTTCATCCCTTTGAATGAATCCTCCAGAAACACTGCTCTTGTGTTGTGGCCTACCTCTGTGGAGTTTGCAGTTTGCGGTGTTTCTGAAATCGCATGTCTTTTCTGTATTTGAAGGCTGTTTTGTGAAGTTCAGGTCTAGTCATTTTGAAGAATGTGTTTTCTGAATTTGAACCATGTTTTTAAGTACCAGTGCTGTGTACTGGGTCTTGTCAGCCACAGTATAGAACACTTCACACAGAATACATAAAGAATCACATCATGCTTATGTGGGGAAAGTGTTATTTACTAGTAACAGACTGCAGTGCATGAGTTATTAGACAATAACACTTTATATACACATTGTCTGATGTATGGATCAGTACTGATCTCATTCTCCATAAATTGTCTAAAATAAGGAATTAGCCTGGAAAGAAGCTGAGTCTTCATACCCTAAGCTTTGATTTATTTTGGATTATAGGGGGGAGAGAGACTGGTTATTTAATCAGACTAATGAATTCACTGAAGCTTCACAAAATAGGCGCTAGATGACAGCATGGAAATTTAGAACACAGTAGGACTTGAGAGCGACATTTCTTCAGATGATAAAGGTGCAATTATATGGAATAGGCCTACATTGAGATGGGTATTACTTTATTTAGATCAAGTTCTACATTTTCAGTCTAATAGTATAGCACAGCTGTCAAATCACAATATAGCAATACTTCATTTCTGTGAGCATATAGTGTGCTGTTCAAGCTAGTACTTGGTTAGCTTGCTGCTCTGCTCCAATGCAGACTTTAGAGTGGTAAATGCTAGGTCTCTCAGGGAATGGGAGTCATAAATGACTCTCTTGACACAAGTCGTAGGTTACACGATATTGATCGTGCCATCTGCTCTCCGTCTCTTACATTTAGTTTTGCCTGCATTGAAGAAGGCTGATTGTACATAAACAGCGCATGCTGCAGCTCATTGCTCTCCTGTAGTGAAAAATGCAGTGTTTGCATTGCCTTACAGAGCATGGCCAGATCATTTGGACACTTTAAAGTGAAGAGCTCCTTTCTGTTCAAGACCCGGCATGCTCACCAAAAGCTCTCCTGAAAAGGCTGGGTTTATGATGGAGTCTTCACCTCCTTCACCTCTGTTATGTATACTTTTGAAGCTCATGTGTATACACTGAATGTTTTTCTCAGGTGTGTGTTCTCAGAAAACATCAACTTTGTTGGTTTGTATACATGCAGGTATGGCTGTTGGTATATGTTTAATTTACTCTGTAATGCTATAATAATAATTACATGATTACACAATTAGAGAAATATGTCTGAACCTGTCAGACACAGGTACCAATGCAAAATACAATGCATGTCCAGAAGTTTGTATATATGTTGCACTTTTGGGAAATAAAGGAATGGGCATTCATTTGGCAAAGCTAATGCTAAGTGGCGTATCCAGCACCTTTTTAAAGGGAGGGGAAGAATCCAATAGGAGTGGGGGTTGTGCAGTACAGTGGTCTGATTTGTAATAGAAAAGTACATTTAAAAACTTACAAAGTGCAAAAATCCATCTCTTTAGCACTGGGGTCAGCAAACCAAATGTTAAGACGTGCAATTTTGTCAAGCCATCTTGTGAGTGGCATTTAATGTCCACTTTTTGGTTTTAACATCCTGGCTGTCTCAGTATGTGTTAACATCTTTGTATATGCTAAAAATCCAACCTTAACAAAATTACAGATTTCTTTCACAACTAGCAGGATACTTTCCGGCAACAGTCGCCGTCCCCTGCTATAGCAAATAGCATTTAGCAGTTTATCAGCATTTAGCATTTATTAAACATCTCTGTGTAAATAACACTTAAAACCTGTTTCCACCTCATATGGACTGCTTTAAAGCATCTTAGCTAAAAGATCCTTCATAAAAGCTACAGATAAAATGAAATATTATAAATATATTAAATTAATTTATTTCATTTTGTAGTGTTAGTTTTGACGTGAGATTGATTTAGTTCAACAACAAAACGTTTACAATTAGTAGTGTTAATTGAAGGCCTTAGTGTGGCTGCAGTGAGTGTAGCCTTTCATTATGTGTTTTTGCTTTTTGTCACTAAAATGATTCAGAAGAAACATGTACAAACACTTTGACTTCCTGTGGGGGCCAATGCCAATGATGTCCTGTGAATAGAGAGCCAGTTCAATGTCACTATTGTGCTCATGAGCATTGCCATGTTCATTTCCTGGATTGTTTGGTGGAACTGGCAATATTGAGTGTTCTTTCTCTAATATCATTTTTAAAGGATGCAACTAACTGTCACAGAAATTAGCAGGTCTTATCAGTGATTGGTTGAATGTGAGGTAGGTCACTTTGTTGGTCCGTTTTTCTCCCATTACAGAGCATAGAGCAGTAACAGAGAGCACATTCTTTCCTTCTGAACGTTTCCTTTTATTTATTTATTTTTGGGATCATCCCTATGCCTCCCCTATATCATCCCCCCGCCCCAGCCCCTGTTTACAGGTGCTTGGTCTTTGATTTCATTTAGCTACAAAAGCATTAGTGGGGTCATGGCACTCCAGCCCCTCCCAGAATTATTGGATGCAGCTTTACTGTTCCACTGACCAGTGCTGAGAGGCCTCATACCCCTCTGCCCAGTGCTTGGCATGCCGATTTTGTCACATGATAACCCATTAACATCATAAGTGTATATAAACCGCAAAGTTTATGTGACTGCTCTGTAAGGGTGGTGACCTTGTGCAAGTAATACTGCCCTTATATGGAGTTTATACTAGCAGTGTGTGTACACCTAAGTATGTGACAGTAATAGTTGCACTTTATAGGAGAAGAATGCATTATTTGATTAGGTTTTCTGGATACTTTTGGACTTGTTGTGTTACTTATTTCAATATTTAAACGTGTCATAATGGATGTTAGAGGATTAACAAAAGAATTAATCTAATGAGCTACAGTTGAAACTCAAATGTCTATGATGGTTAATAAAATCTCACATCATCAGCAAACCCAGCAGTTCATAAAAACAGCCTGAGATTTGAGACACTAATTAGCAGCTTCATTCCTGCAACCATTCTGTTTCCACAGCACAGGACCACTGGTCCCACTTACTGAGACTGTTTAGGGAATCGGTTGATTTACCTATTGATCTCTCTCTCTTTCTCTCTTTCTCTCTCTCTCTCCCCCCCCCCCCCCCCAATAGTCTCTCTACCTGATCCGCCAAGAGATGATTGTATGCCAGAAGCAGCTAGGAGAGTTCTGTGAAGCCCTGAAGCAGTACCTGAAGAACGTCTCAGCCCAGAGAGACTGTTTCCAGTAAGTTTGTGTGTTTATGTATATACAGTCCATTCTCCACAGGTAAATCTCACTGCGGTTCTTCTTTTTTACTTTCACAAGTGGCCTGTGATCTTACAGTCCTCTGAGAGCAGAATTATCTTCCTTCTCTAACAAGTCCATAAGTCTGTTCCACTCTGCTGGAACTCGTTTTCCTTCATCATGCCGCTATCTTTGATTCAGAGTTGAAATAGGCAGCATAATTTAGCCTCCAGTGAATACGGGTGGCAGGAAAGCATTGGACTCATTCCTTGCCCAGTTGTTGTTTTAGCTCATGAATTAATGATGAAATAGAAGAACTAAGCAAGTAATGCAGTGACCTTGAAGAGGTTTTGGAGCAGCACAATTTCTGCAGTATGAAATACAATGACTGAATTGCTCATTTCAGATGTTACCACACATTAATGTAATATAGTGAAAGTATATTATTACATATTCCACTCATGTTTTGAATGTATTTGCAAGACAATAATGTAATACAATGCATATAGGAACACTTGGTGAGTCATGGTGAAACAAATGTCAGGGTGGGATGGTGGATTCAATCAACAATACGGAGGTGTGAGAGTTTGTGATATTGTTATTAGACTGCCCTTATTTCTTCATATAGACCAATGAATGCTGTATATAATAACCTCTTTAGCTGTTCTAATAATGCTTTATTTATTTAATTACAGTTGTCATATGTGTGTAGATATATGTTAAATGTTTGGAGTTGATCTAAAACCCTACCTGTACTCTCATGTTATGGAATGCTGGTAAGCTCCCGACAGCAGAGTTTCTAAACCTGTGGACCCTCAGTGGGACATGAAGTATAATTATATGTATATGTACACGTGTACAAATAAAAATGTCATAGTAGCAGCCTAATTAAACACCTTCAGTTTTAGGCAACATAGTTGCCAACTAGCCACTAATGGAGAAGTCTCATAGGGTGTTTTCACAGATCCCTTGTTTAAAATCTGGCCATCAAACTTCTTGGAGAACTTGTATTTATAAAAGTTGATTATAGTTTTTTTTGTGGGGGGGGGTGCTATGCTTTGTAGTTATTATTATTATTAGGTGGGTCTTGGACCAGAATAGGTTCAGATGTTCTGCTCTACAGCATAACTGACCGTATCTTGTTTGTTTTACAAGGGGGGGGGAAATTTTTCAAGAGAATGGAAATTATTCCCTCACATCCCTCCTCGATTCAAGCAATGATTTAAGAGTGTGAAGAACCGTTCTATACTGTTTTAGGTGTATAACAACTGCTTGCTTCTCCTCTCCTAAAACCTGTGGCATTTTGCTAACTTAAACCATAGGCCACGAATGCAAATTATATTAGAGAAGGTCAGGGACGGCCAGACACACCGTACCGCAAACCACTTTGGCAGATGCACAAGCAATGTGTGCTTACTGAAACAGGAACTACATCCACACCCCCACCAAAGCCCAAACCAGATACATACAGCACGAACTTCATTAACCACAACACAATAAACATGAGACCTGCTATAACAGGGTACTTTAAAAAGACCTCTCCTGCCACACCTTTAACAGCTACCTCTTGCTCCCTTCCAGAGGTTCCTATGCAGCCTATATAATAGTATTCCTGTTCCTAATGTGGAATCCCAAAGAGGCAACGAAGACATACATATAAACATGCACTATACGAACCTCATAATTATTGAATTCAAGTTTTTTATTCAGTGCCATTGCCACAGGGTTTTAATATTAAGCACTTAGCCATGCAGTCTGCTCTTACAAACATTTGTGAAAAAAATGGGCCAATCTAAATTCAAGCGTGATTCTGTAATAGTGATATTCCGCAGTTATGGTTATTATTAAAAAGTGGAAGCATTTAGGAACCAGAGCAACTACGCCATGAAGTAGAAGACCACATACTTCATGGCAAAAGCTTCCAATCAGAGTGGTGTAAAGCATGCAGCAACTGGAATTTGGAGCAGTAAAAATGTGTTCTGTGGAGTGACAAATCACGATTCTCTATTTGGGAGCTTGTTGGAATAGTCTGGGTTTGGCAAAAGCCAGGAGAAAGATATCTGCCTGAATGCATGGTGACAACTGTAAACCTTGGTTGAGAAGTGATAATGCCATGGGGTTGTTTTTCAGGGGTTGGCCTAGATCTCTTAGCTCCAGAAAAGTGAACTCTCAATGCTTCAGCATACCAAGACGTTGTAGACAGTACACTTCCACACTATGTAGACAGTATGCTTTGCAGGAACAGTTGAAACAGCTGGGAAAAGCATGGTTCGGTGAGTTTGGTGTGCCTGGCCCATACAGAACCCTTACATATTGAACACCTTTGGGATGAAGTATAACAGTTGTGTAATGTGTAGGTGTTACTTGGGGCTATGCAAACGTCAAACCAAGGTTTTGCCCTGAAAACTTTACAACAGGTGGAACATTAAAAAAGTCATTTTCTCGTTTTCTGTAGGAAATCTACACCTTTAATATAAAGAATATGGTTATGAACGTTGATATGTCAGGTCACAAAGAGCTGTTTTGGCCTAAAACTGCCATTCTATATATTGTTTATTATGCATTATTTTATAGTGTAGCACTGACCTCAGCAGTCTGACAGTATTCTCTTTTTTTGTGTGTGTGTGTGTTTTGATCCATTTGTGTTACCTCACTGCAATACAAAGCCTGCATTGCGTAAATACATCATGGAGAATCCCTAATCCCAAATTTTGATGCTTAGCCACTAATCTGAAGGCTCATAATGCTAGGCTGTGGTGCTAGAAAACTGGCAATAGAGGCCTCAAACAGTCCATTCCTAATTATCTAACTCCGAACACTTGTAGTCTGTCAAAATGTACCTCTACCTTCTCCTAGTCTTTAAATCAGGATGTCTTTCTTTAGCGTTACTGCTGCTGCTGTTTTAAATTGTGTAATATGACACTGAATACAGCATTAAATAGGCTAATTGAAGATGGAAGCTCTTTACATGACTGAATTACATTCATTGTTTAAAATCCTGAGTTTGTACACATTTGAATATGTAAAATCACTGTAAGTGTGGTGGTATGTTTGTTTTTAATGTTCTCAAATTAAACATTAATAGAGGCACAGTGTTTGACAGTTTCTATTGTAGGACTAGTCATAAAGCCACCCTGTGTTCCTAGAGAGGGGCTTGAGACCTATAGCATTTGTCTTCCCTTCATGAAGCATGTCGGCCTTCTAAATAATTGATCAGTCAAATCTTCAGGTTCTGGATAGGTTCCATTACTCGTACATTGTGCATGTAATCCGTCTCACTGGCCTTTCCCTGTTTTCCACATTGCTATTCTCCTCTCTCTGCCTGTTTCTGTGCGTCATCCACTTAGCTTGTTTCTTTTTCAGATTGCTTTCCTTTATGATTGTTGTATTAGGACAGTCTGTTGAGACTGAATAAGGTGCAGTCTTTAAGCCACAGCCTGGGATAAAATTCAATTCAGTCAAACCTCCTGGATGTCAAAGATTCACTCACTTGCTGACATACACACATATACACACTCACACACCAAAGCACCAACAGCCTACGGCTCTCTTTCTAAGCACCTCTTGTCTGATAAAGCTAATTTAGAACTCTCACACTGTGGTGTGTTCAATAAAGCAGTGCGGCGCAATAACAGAACCGTAAGCAGCGACCACAGGATTACTGCCTCTAATGAAAGCTGCCAGGCGGTCAATAGGCACTGGCAGCTCTATCCACAGCCATGAGCTTATCTGTGATGTAAGCCACATGCAATATTTAGCTTATGTTCATCACTGCACTGTTCTATTGACTAAATACCTTTAGCTTTGGAAAAGAAGACGCGTATGAGGAACTACTGCCATCCAGTGGAGGCCTGCGCAGTGATATGGATTATAACAAGTATGCTCTCTAAAAATTAAAGGTGCTAGCAAAGCTTCCTCACAACAATGCCATACACAAAGTACACACTCTACACATGGTATGTTACCTAACAAACCCTTGAAAGGATAAGATGTTCCAGAGTTTCAAAAATTAAACAACCTCTGCATATCAGTAGGCTTTTCTTAGAACAACACATTAAAGCTTAGCTTCTAACTACCTCAACTGAATTAACAGACCATCATCTATTTTTTTTAACTATAGTGGTCTTTAAAGACTGTGGTGGCATCTTCTCTTCAGTATCTGCCACTCAGTCTAGTCCTACATCTGCACTACGTAAGATATTAATGTTAAAACTGAAGATAGCATAAACACGTGATATGTACGATAACGCAATCTGTCAAATTCATATTAGACACAATTCCTCCTCCTCCCTCTTTACTCCTTACCCACATTTCCTAAGAAGTGTTGGGAGTTTAGAATCAAACAGGTGGGCAGGTGGATATAGGCAGGTGCAATGTGGTAGTACAAGGCAGCACAGGCCAGGGCTAGCTAGTTAGCATGCTAGCTTCAGTAGATATGTCTTTGGCACACCATCAAAATTTCTTCACATTCTGTTAAAACTTTAACAGATTCAAACAAAAAACAGTGCATATTGATTATGCTATCTTGAATATTGGTCCTTTGAAAGTCTGAGGGGAAAGGTTGGGAATTGTTAAGAGCGTGTAATACGTATTGACATCATATACACAGCCTTAGAAAAAGGGTCTGTTCAACGTTTAGCCCTAAAAAGCAAGCTTTACCAGGGTTTGAGTTCTTTTTGACTGACTGATCTTTTAAAATGCTTACAATCAGATTCGTCAGCCTGGGGAAAGGGTACGGAACACAGAGTGTGTACCTGACATTACAGAATGTTCTTATATATGTCATGTGCAGTTCTGCATTTCCAGCAGAGAGGGCCCCAAATCCCCAAATCTTACATAGTGTAAATTAAATGAACTAGCATAGTTTTATCATCTCCCACGTCTCTCTCTCTCTCCACAGTGTGACTGCAGTGCGGCTGCCTGACGGCCTCTCCTTCGTGGTGTATGAATTCTGGGATGGGGATGAGGAGTGGAAAAGGTAGCTGGCATGCTTGCTTACTTTTACTGCATGCAGTCTGTGCTTTTTAAACATGCTTTGTCCATTCCTCTCCAGCCCTGTGCCACCTCTCATAGCACTCTAATGCTGTCCTTATCTGTCAACTTATCTGTTTCCCTCCCTCTGCTGCTGTACAGTGCTAACCCACTGTTTTAGATTTCCAGGAGAATGATGGGTTCAGTGAAGTTCTGGGGGTGTTGTTTTTTTTTCCACTTTACTTTTCAAGCAAGGGAAAATGTCTACTGGGTCATCAGCCCTCCAGGGGTCTGGCAGATTTTCCTATGGATTTTCTTGATAAAAGTCATAGAAAAGCTCAAGTTTGATCAATTCAATCATGCAGAACATTCATAAACTACCTAAAACACCAATGTTGCCTGGTACCCATGAAATAAACCATGAGTATAATGATACCATGAGTTTTATGCATAAATTTTTTATGAATATGCATGATACAACATGCCAGGCCTTGAGTTAGTTGCCATCTGATTTTATAAATCTGAGCTTGGTCTAAAAACCTGGTTTTTGTAATTCACCATGTATGTAACAGTAAATGTCTAGCAAATTTAAAAACTTTGGTTTTCATGACATTGTAGTACATCCAGGTCAATTTTGTGTATATCTGAAATAAACAAGATTATAAATAAACTAGGTAAACTAGGTCATATCACCCAACATAAAGAGGGATGCTTTTTTTCTGTGGGGCTTCCGTCCCCTTACATCCCACTTTACTATAAGCTCTAACTGTATGACAGATTAGGTGTCCTGTGATTTACTGAAGCTTCGGTGGATGTGCTGAGACAGTGTTGGCTCCGAGTCTAGTGTTGGATGCTTCATTAATATTTTAATCAAATATAGATTTTAGCGGAACGAATTGAGGAAGCACATAGCTGACTCAGGTGCAGTATGTAATATATGATAAGCAGTTATTAGAGATGAGTAGACCCCTGAGCACTATCAGTCTCTTCCCCATCTGTCTGCCTTAATGGCTTAGACTTCATAAAAATCTTTACCTTCTGACAATTTGTTTGCAGCAGGCTCCCCTGACTTTGTTGACTTCATCTGCTTGTTCCTCAGACACCTCCAGAGTGCAGCCAGCAAGGCTTTCCAACATGTGAAAGTGGACACGCTGTCTCAGCCCGAGGCTGTGTCCAGTGTGGCTGTGCCAGGTGAGCCACTGCGGGAGCGACCTGCTGTAGGGCCTGCTGGAGGACTGGCTTCACACCAGTCTTTGATGCTATTTGTAGTGCAGTATTTTTATTTTGTCCAGGTGGAATTCAGGGGAAGAAACTGTGTAAGAGGTTATGAAGTGGAGAAGTGCCTGTTGAGCACAGCCTCCATCCTGTGTTCACTTATTTAAAGGCTCCACAAGACGTTCTGGAAACAGAAAGCTTTCGTATATGAATGGAATTGATCCAGACTGTGTCAAACCGTGACAATCATGTCCGATAACAAACAGCAATTAACCCATTAATGCCCTTATCTAATGCTAAATTTGTTTTGCTCCACATTTTCTCAGCGCTTGCCTTCTTTCAAATCAACAGACATAAAATGGCATAAAATGGGACCTTCTATCGTGCATCATGTAAAGTCTTGTCTAGTAGTCATGAGAGAGTTGTTTTTCTCATAGACCTTAGAACTTTTAGCTAGCTGAAAATGATCTACAAGATTGCAACATTAGGCAGATGACTTCCATGGATTTGGTGAATGTGGGGGCAATAAGCAAAAATAGGGATGTGCCCCCTAGATGCACATTTTAAAATCTGTTATGGCTTTGGGCCCCCGTCTGACACAATTATCTACCTTACAATACAAATGCTGTCTTGGCAGTTAAAACAGTTTTAAATCTAATATTTCTCATTTTGAGATAGCCGCAATAGTAACTTTATTATTCTGTCTGTCTGTCTGTTTATACTGGCAGAGCATTTTGCATGTTTTAAATAATGCAACGAATAAAGAATAAAGCAATGAGATTCCTTCTTTCAGAAAGTAATAAGTGACGTAATCCCATTACATTCTGAAAGAATAGTCACAGGATTAGTTATTAGTAACACTGGAGCTATTTATACTCACAGTCTGCTGAGCCCCAGTAATAGCCCATTAACTATTACATGATGGAGGTGCTGGTATTAAATGACTGAATGTCATAAAGTTATTATAACATACATAAATAAACTTATATTTCTGAATAGGTTATTTAACAGTAAAATTTGCAGTATACAATACAGTATATCTATGTATGGTTTTTTATGGGATCAATGTATCATAGGACCAGTGGGCAGCAAAGACTGGGCAGCGTGGCTTGACGCTTGTAAAAAATAAAAGTAAATAGTAAATTAAACAGACAAAATAGAAGAAAAATTTTAAAAAGAGCTTAAATTAAAAACAGATATTGTAAATTAAATGTAACCTTTACCACTTTCTTATTTTATCCCCATCATACTAAATTTAGCTGCTGGACATGAAAGCTGCTAAAAGTTGCTGAATAATAATAGTAACAACTTGGGCAAATTGGAAAGCAGCTGTAGTAACCCATGACTGACCTATTTGCACAGGATCAGTTTGATATAAAGAGTCAATAAAGACTCCAGCACCTTTTACCTTCTACACAATCAGCAAAAAGGTTATATGAACTCTGTGCAAACAGACATGCTGGTAAAAATGCTCAATGTCATTTTCTGCAGGAAGTTGAATTAAATGTTTTGACATGTTTTCTACTTGTTACTGGAGGCAGTACATACATCCAGTAGCCACTTACATCCTATCTCATGCAAGTCCATCATAAACATTACAGATATCCATGGTTAAACTGGCATTACCCCACATCCTCATAGAAAACTAATGTAAAAAAACAAAACGGAAATCCAAAACATGGCGATGCTTTAAAAGAGGTGGAAATGATCACATCTCAGTAATAAATCAAGATAACATTTTATCATTCCATACTGACATACAGATCTACTGGATATGAACCTGGCACTGCATAAAACACGGCCATTTTTGTTTTGGTAGCATCACCAGCTTGGTGCATCGTCACTTTTCCAGGCCCTGAGTTTCAGCCCTGTAATATGCTAATGATGTCTTGATTTTCTGCATAAAACACAGTGGCATAAACTAAAGGCATTAAACGAGAGCCACAAAGCGCAGTTCTAATTCAAACAACCTTTGACTCTTTCTATGCAAGACACAGTAGTTAATAACAAGGAACCTTATTAAAGAGGGTCTAAATAATTTGATTGCTGAATTGCTTCACAACAGAGCAGATTAGTGACCTTTGAAAAATTAAGGATCTATACCATGTGATCTCGAGGTAAACAAAATTAGATTCACAAGTGCCTTGTTGTGGCATCAAGAAGCTAAGTCCAGAGCCAGGTATTAAAAATATCTCCCAGTGTATTCTTCGGTGATGATGCAAACTGTTGTCTCTCTCTTTCTCTCCCTCTCTCTAGCCGCCTGGTGCAGCCTTAGCAGAGACTGATTGGAAGAGAGCCAGTCTGCGGGCGAAAGACCCGCCTTAGCCTGAGTCCCCACACTCTTCCTCTTTGTCCATAAAGCCTTTTCCCACTGCTCTATATCTGGCCTGACCCCCAATCCCCCTTACTCCCTCGCTCTTGTCCCCCTCTTTCCCTCCTGTCCCTCTCTTTTATAACTACTTGTTTACATGGTGTTGGTTTCATATTGAGACAAAAGCAGAAGCGTTGACTGCAGAGAACATAGTGCCGACCCCTTCTTTAACTTCTAGCTCCTAACAGGAACCGCGCTGGGACAGAATACCCTAGGGAATCCCTCATGGCTGCTAAGTGGATCAAAACAGAGCGATATCCCCATTAAAGTATCCCATTAATACTCACGGTTACATAAACAGTTTCTTAATACCCAAAAGAGGCTTATTAATTGGAAACATACAAGAACACAAACATGCGTGCATGTTTAGTAAACAGCTCCTCTAAGCCTGTTAGTAGATCACGCAGCAGAGGTGGACATGGCAGCATCCAGGGTTTTACCAGCCTGCAGTGGACAAGAACACATATCAGGATGTAATGGGCACTTTGATCTGCCTCTCAGAATGCAGTTCTGATGCGACGTTTCCATCAAACGCTATACAACCACCAGTCACCTACCAACCCAGTGAAAAGTGTACATGAAAGAGTTAATGGTAAATGTTTACTTTAAGAGGTTTACAGACATAGAAACTGACACATGGGAAAATTATCCTCAGATATTTTATCTTAGAAATATGTGGATTATTTATTGAGAATAAATACAGAGCTTATTGAATTTATGAGAAATCAAATGAACTCATATCTAACTTGCATAAATCTTCTTTGTCACACATTCCATATTCCAGACTTGAAACTATTACAAATAGAAAATTCATTCCTGATCATTGTGTATTACACAACTATCAAAATCTCACCACTTACAGAAGACCAAACTGCCTCATGACTAATTAGAGAATGTAGGATTTCTGTATTTGTGAGTAGGAAAATTGTGAAATTCGTCGTGGGCTCCTGGATGAACAAATTAACCCCAACTGAAGCAAACGTCCCTCAGATTTTCTGTTGCATTCCTAGCTGTTTGCTTCCCCAGACAACCCGCCCTCTCCCCTCCATCCTCACCCCATCCCTCACGTGAGTGCATGGTCCAATGAATGTCCAGTAACTTATTTGCTGTAGTATTTAGATATGCTACTTTCAATGGATTTTGTGCATTTCTTAATTTCTTTTATATTACTCCAGTAAAAAACAAAGAAAGGATTAAATGAGCAGAATAAGAACTCCTGTATGAAGTCACTTTTATGGCATTGTTTAATGAAATACTACTTCTTATACCTATGTATGTTTCCGTAAACTGGCTTTCTCTATTAAAAGTGAGTGTAGAGACTTATTGCAGGGATGCAAATATTATATTCGTCTAAACTTTGTTTAAAACCTAGATTATGTAGAGTGATGCAATTCAATAAAAGTAAAGGTCTAAAGTGAACGATACCTGGTTGTCATTTTTCACGTATTCAGACAGCAAAACATGCTTTGCATTATTTTCCAAATCAAGCAAATTTAACCACAGACACAAATAACCATGAGAGCAGCATTTTCACAAGCCATGCAGTATGTGTGGATGAACAACATGCATATTCACAACAAAACTGATGAAGCTGCACGTTGCTGAAAGGAAACTGAACAGACGTTATTGGTTACCTAATGTCAGCCCAAATGCAAAACAAACAGTGTTAAGCTTCAACAAGACTTGATTTGTGATTGAAGTGCAAAGGGTTTAAAGGCTACAGAGGCTTACTAAAGCTGGCAGCAGTCTTTAAATGCAAACTGATGTCATTAATCCCAAGGCCCCATACACACAGACTCTCTCTACAAGTTTCTCTACAACTGAGCATTTCACATCAAGCCACTCTGATTGCCGTTGTTCAAATCTTATATATTTACTAACAAAGAAATTTTACAAATCTGTAAAATTCACTTTTAATGATTTAAGGTACGTGCCAGTACAGATGTTTAAAAAAATGCATGCTGATTCTGGAGGCTTTAGCTGAGAACAGTGGACTGATGGTCCTCTGAGTCCATCAAGTCAGCAGGTCCAAGGGTTTTTGGAAAGGTTCACACAAACATGGTATCTGGCAAGGTGGTAAAACCCAAGTGTGACAGTGTCCTGGTTTCTGGCCTCATACTTGTCCTGAACTCTAATGCATGTGCCCATGGTAACTCAAAGTGCACAGGCCTGGGCAAGAAGAACTGGAAGAAAACACATTGCAGTGGAGTTTCTCTCAAATCACTGAACAATAAAATAAGCATGGCTGACACTCAATTATTTATCAGAAATTATTTTTTACAGAAAATATTAATAATGTATTAATACATAACATTGTAGAAGTGAGTAAATAAAACCCATTTAAATAGCTCTGAAAATGAATTGGAAATGCTCAGAGAAATTAAAGCCTATTCAGGACCTGCATGATGGCGATGGAAGTGCTCTGTCCAAAGATGAAAGTGCCACATAAAAGAGTGATGACTCCCCATGCAATCAGTACCACTCTGCAAACATAGACATTGAACATCGAACAAATGAGAGATCCCTTAATGGCATAGTGCAGAAATCATACAAGAGCAAAGAAAATGGAATTGAAGTCTTACCTAAGCCTTGCTGGCACAGGCTGTGACTGCATGGCAAATATTAAACAAAGCCCTGCAATGAAGACAAGAATGACCTGACACGGCATGTACAACATCATGATGAAGCATTTAGGAATACTGCTCTAGAACTGCAAGATAAAGCTGTTCACACCCCAATGTGCAAAACTGCACTGCACACTAACAGGGAGGGAGTCACTTCTCTCCTGGACAAAAAACTGCTAACATCAGTCTGGATGCGTATAGTTCTGCAAACCAGTTCTTGGTACAATTTGTGAAAATCAGTAGTGATGAGTAAATTCTGTTCAACTAAAACAGCACTGTGCGTTTGTGCTGTTTCACCAACTGATCCAAGAGAATTAGTCATTCATCTGTTGTACAAGTTGTAAACATAACCCTGGTGACATGTTGCCCCATTGGCCAGCCTTATATGCACAAACATTTCTTTGGAGTCCCTGAATCTTTTGATGATGATATACAGAGTAGAGCACAACACCTAAAACCTTTGCAACTTTGATTAATGCTGCTTTCAGAATAATACAGGCCAAAGCTCATTTTAATCCCTTTCATCGCTTTTCATTCCTTTGCATTTCACATACTATTTCAAGTATTTTGTTGAGGTTCGTAATTCAGCATACATTGAGAAATGAGAGGCACATAAAAGTCCAGTGTCTGGAATCCAACCTGGGAAAATGAAGATGAAGAATGCACTAATTCCACCAATTACACTGATCACTTTGCTGATGTCTGGGACAAACACTGCAATGAGGACAGTGGTGACGATCCACATTATGGTCAGTCCAACTCTGGTGCAAGTCTCAAAGGAATTGGTCACCATGAAGTGCTTCCCTCTGCACTTCAGTAACGGATCCTGAATCACTGACCTGTAAAACACGGGCAGTAAACAAGCTAGACTTGCTACATCTGACCAAAAAGCTGCACTGAACAGGAGCATTTCAAACACAACTTCGCCTTACACAATTCACACATTTAACCTGGCAATAGTTGCCTTTTTAATAATAACTATAGTTTAAACTACAAATCTTCATTTTGCAGGATAGCTATTCAGTTATGTTAGCAAGCGCAAAAACACCAATTACCTGGCATGTAAAAATACACCAGTGGTATAATTATGCACATACCTTCAGGAATAAAATGCTTTAACATTAACAGCTTTAGTATAGACAAATAATGGTCCTCATAAAATTGTATGTGACATGGGTAAATATTGAGCATTAGCCCCTCCCTTATTTTCTGCCTGACTCTGATTAAATGCACACAGCCAAGTTTAGATCACTGACAGAAGTTTTCACAAAAGACAATTAGAAAATTCAACAAAAGAAAATTAGCTTTCAGGTTTGACACATTTCAAACATTTTTGCCAATGTTTTAATACAGCATCTGTTATACTCTTGTTGTGATGCTAAAGGCACACAGAGATCATTGTATGATCATTCTGTTTGTAACCACTAAGAGTTTATAACTACTACAAACTATAAAGAACAATAATAATAATAATAATAATAATAGTAATTGGTGCTACCTTCCAAGCAGGAGAACTATGGGGTAGATGGTGATGATTGAGACTCCAAACAGTAATCTGGCAATGATCATGAGTACATCATCTCCACTGTACGACATCAAAATGTCAGCAGCAACATTTTTCCCAAAGGTGAGATAACCATAGATCCCTGAAAAGGCACAAGTGTTCATGAAATTCAGGGTAAAAAAAAAATAAACTAGGAGAAAAAAAAAAGTACAGCCACAATAGAAGCACATTACAGAAGTAAATGATCTTATAAAGCCTGACATACTTCATACCTCACCTTGCTTCAAATACTCTTGTCTTTTTAGGTAATATCCTGAACCAGAGTTTTGCTGGTGAATTAGATTATTTTACTAAAACGTTTGCCACATAATGAACTCCATGCTGGTCTATAGGGGACAGTAAGATAAATGTTGCCAAGATGATCTAATGCTGCGTCCAGGTAGTGTAAGAAAAGACACAATTTCCACTCCAACAGCCAATGAAGTAGTAGTTGCAAAAAGGAAACTAGATGATTTACACGCTGTATATTTTCTCCTGGTCAAAATGAAACTATGCCAGTGTATGGTAAATACATATCGTCGCTATCCAAAGAAAAGCAAGGGTACAAAATGGCAACTTTACAGGAGAAGCCAAAAACCCGATTTAATTTTATTTGTAAGTCTATGGAACCAGACAGCAGCTCATGTGATCAAATGAAGCCAAAAAATAAAAATGGACCAAAATGGAGATACATGGTTTTCATTGGACAGCGACGATATGCAGGATGGGTTTCAATTCTTGCTCCCACTGAAAGCAGTGCAAACAAAACTTCTCAAAAAAAATGCAAGCACACGCATGAAGTGAAGTTATCATCTGCTTCATATGTCTTTCTGGTGAGTACGCAACCACAACACTAACATCAATGTTCCATCAACAAGCATTACGATTACATTGTGATAATGCACTAGCTTTAGATTTTTGGATCATTAAATAGTTTATTATTTTAGACTTAAAAACACTGTTTTACAAGTGGCCACATCAATACAACAGGTATTTATACCAGGAACAAAATTACAACTACATCAAAGTCCTCACCAGTGAGGGAGTAGATGACAAGGCAGAAGAACATAGATACCAGTGAGATAAAGACCCAGTGAGAGAGCTTCTTATTCTCCATACTGCTGTAGATTGCAATGCAGGCCTCATGACACTGGAGAAAAGACAACAATGAGGTGCTGATACAAATATTTAAAAGTGATTAAAACAATTCTGCCCATCAGAGTCATATTACTTATTCACTGCTGAAGAAAACATTTTCTGTGCACCTCTAGATGCAAGATGCATCATCATCTACATGTTCACAATTTTTCCAATGCCAAGTGTAGTATTACAGTACTATGGTAAAACAAAAATAATAAGTAATATATATATGGATACCGTGGCTCTTGATACATCACAAAGACTTGCTGTCTTGGTCACAGATGCGTCAGCAAGACGTGCACCAACAATTTGTCCTCTTTTGAACTCTGGTATGTCACCCATAATGTTGTGTGCATTGCAGTATTTTGAGCAGAACTGTGCTCTTACCTGCTAACTGAACCTTCACACTCTGCTCTTACTGGTGCAATGTGCAATTAATGAAGATTGGCCACCAGACTGGTCCAATTTAGCCATGAAACCTCCCACACTAAAATGACAGGTGTTTCAGTTTCATTGTCCAACCCCTGTGTATATATATATATATATATATATATATATATATATATATATATATATATATATATATATATACACATACATACACACACACACACACACACACATATACATATATATACATATATATATATATATATACACACACATATACATATATACATACATACATACATACATATACATATATACACACACTACTAAAAAAATTAAATTAACTACTAATTTACAAATCTAAATAAATCACATTATTATTGAATGATTTAAACACAGCTTCATTTAGCAGGTTTTGACAAGAAACACCCTGGTCCTGGAGGTACCCGCCCTGTTTTGTGATTTCCAGTTTTAGTGCAGGAAATTTACTAATCAGTGCAAGACAAGGTGCTTCTAGGACCAGTGTTGAGAAACCTCCTTAGAAATATTCCGACAGACACATGGCTTGTTCTTAATTGCGGTTAAATAAATGGAAGGATGTGCTCTGACTGACAATGAAATAGAACTCACATGGCACATGCAACATTTGGATAAAATGTTTTTGGTGTTTTTTTGTGATAATTATATTCATAATAAAAAGAATAGTTGTACACAGAAGAAATCACCTGGCATGAAACTTGGTAAGTATGTTTGGCATTGTGAGACGTGAAAGATTTAAGTTTCACACTCGACCACGCATGTGATAGTAAGCAATGTGATGTAAGCAAGGACAGGCCTTATCGCCGCACCTGACTGACTCAACAGCCACAATTGAGGATATTCAGTAAGCAGTGATGCCTGCAGACCGTTACAACTGCACTTAACACCACATTAGCATTGCCAAAGTCTGCAATGGCATCGTGCCAGACTGTCATGGAGTAACTCCGAATATCAACAGGTAATCTCCAGTTCCCACTTTTGTCTTGGTGGAGACCAGCGTATCCGTGTGTAAGGCACCGTGGCTACCACCAAGACAAACTGTTTGTTGTCACGTGTGACATGTCCAGAATGCCTGGTGTCACTCCGCCTCCACCCTTACCGCAAAATCTGGAGAAACTCTATGAGAATAATCAAGCTGCATAGGATCAATTATCACAGGACACCATTAGGAACCTCTACAGGTCCATGCTGAGACGTCCGGCATTTATGAATGTATATTTCAATAAGTATTGCCCACGTCAGTCTAAATTTATCATCATTTATTGTTCCTTATAAGCTTTATCTTCCTTCCCAACAGCACTGCAATCCAACTCTTCCCTCTGGGAACGATTCTTTTGAAGATGAGTGTATAAATCCTGTTCCATCAAAAATGGCATATTAATTCACTCCTCAAAGACAGTCAACCTGAACAAGCCCAACAAATATACTTCCATTTAAATGAAACATGCCTGTTCATCTGTGAGTCAAACCAGACGCCAGGCTTAGCACACAGATATTCTCGTTAAGCCTCTGAGGACAAAAAAAAGTTCAATCTCATTTCTCCCACAGCTCTTTTAACACTCCCCTTTCTTTTCTTCTCTTCACCGCTGCACTGTAATCAATCAGCCTCCAGCAACGGCTGCCACGAGCCCCTGCACTCGTACGCAGCATTACGCTTGGCTTTTATTACACTTTTGATAACCCCACTGTATTCTTTTGGTTTCTTGGAAAGCAATAAATAAATCTCCAAAATGTCTCGTCCTTTCACTGCTTCCCGCGCACATTACGGCCTGGCTGGTATGCACTCCTGCCGTAAGAATGATGGCATTCTGTGAAAGAGTTTCAGTGTCCCATTGACAGGTAAAATGCCAATGTAAAAAATAGCACTGACAACCTCCATCACCCCACAGTCATTACACCCAACACCCACTCACCTGAAAGCCAAAGCAGATAGTGGGAATGACGCTGAACATCGAGGCCCAGGTACTTATCCTAAGAAGAAAAAGGCCAGACACCAGCACACAAAAGCGTAACAGCTTAGCCAATGGAGAGAGGTGATCAAACATTTAAGAGGAGCTTCTTTTGTGTTTCTTTCCCCTGACCTTCAGAAAGCAGCAGCATCTTTGGGCATTCATCTGTCAATCTGCAGAAACGCTTAAATATTACATTTTAGTGCCAAAGGGTTATTATCTTTAACCCACAACTTTCATTAGCTTACTTAATAATGTAAAAGAGCATTTTATTGTGGTGTAATGTTATCCTGGTTAAAGGTTAAGACTGGATTCAGTTTTTATATGTTCATTTATCCAGCTGGTGTTCTCTGTTTTTATCAGTTCGACCTGTCCTGCTGTAACAGAAATGAGCAGTATGAGCTTAGTATCTTCAGTTTGCCACTGGGCAGTGTGGTACAGAACGTTACAAATCTGTGTTCACATACTGTTGGGTTGTTTGTCGCAGTTTCCATGGCTAAGCGAAGCATACCGCACCCAAATATCTGTGTCAAATTTGGCCTTTCTTATCAGTCTGCCAACGGGAAACATATCACCACTGTCCAAAGAAGAAGCCCAAACTTTACAGGAGAGGGGAAATATGTTCTTTGCTGTTTTTGTATGTTAATGAAAAGAGGGACACACTTTACTTATTGTTAGTTAGTCAATCATTAATGTAAAGTGTTATCAAAACGAGGTTCAATTTGAAGTGATTTTAGGACATTTCTAGTAGTTCGTTCATCATACAATTATTACAATGCAAAGGGCAGCTGCTGAGCTCAAACAATGCAGAAAAAGAAAATAAACAAAACTATAGATACATGTTTTATTTGGACAGTGATGATGTGTATATAGCCTACGCAAAAGACCCTTATGGAATCACTTAACTTCACCAACCAATTCCTATTTCACAGATTTAATGAATTTTGGTCATAAATAAGTTAAGCCAAAATGTATTTCTATTTATGTGGCAGGTTATACAATTTCTGTGTCATTAAAATCAGTTTAATAGGTAAAACATAAATCTTTGAACATGAAAACAGACCTAGTCTGCAAAAGATATTGACTCAATTGACACCCGGTTACTTTGTGTGTCATGAGTGTCAGGATTATATCTAGATATGGCCAAATGACAAAAAAAGACATACAAACCAGTCACTCCCACCAGTTCAGGGTGTGGTTTGACATGCCTCTGAGACACATGTTAGAGCACTGTAAATGCATCTCTCTCTCCAATTCACAATCGACAACCACAAACCCCTCCCAGTACGTCCCAAAGTCAGTACATCAAATGGCACATGATCCATTTCTTTCAGGAGAATAACTATGGAGGACGCACATGGCTGGGGACAAAACTGAATGCCTACTAATAATACAGTTGGACACTGTGAAAAACAAACTGCAGATGATGGAAGTTTAACAGATAAGCAAGTGGCAATTGTTTGCTGTGTAATGAGCAGATTTGCATATGCCGTCCTTTACAGCAATCAGATTTTAGCAACAGCAACATGCCCATGATTCTGTCTGATCTGACATGAAATAATCCTCCAGAGCATCCGGCCTGCTGCCACAGTTCTGCACTATAATGAAAATGAACACGAGCAGTGTACAGACAGCTTTGGATTCAGTTTAGTAAGTATAAAGTGAGGCACACTGCAAGGTGGAAAACTTTAAACAGTGGTGCTTTATCGTCAGGGTTCTCACAAACACCAATATATGTCTAGCATTGGCTAGTATTGGTGTCTAACTGGTACTGTTAGACAATGGAAATGAAAATGACTTACCCACTGCTGTATACAGGTGACAGGTGGACCTCTGGAATTACTCTTGTATAATATTTCACAATGATTGCTATAGTCAAATATGTAGCAGCTAGAGTGCCTAACACACTGCATACCAAAAAAGAAACACAAAGAAACAATTAAGTTTGATGTGTACACCTTTATCCACATTTTACTGCTAAAATAATCTCAGTTACTATGTACTATGCAATGCTAGGCCTAAAATGCATCAAATATAGATAATCAATGATAATCAATGACATCATGGCGATATACAAACACTGTGTCCTTAAATTCTCCACATTACTGCATGATTTGGAGCAAAGATGTCTCACATGAATGTATTAAATATGTTCCAGTGTTAATGGATGTGGGTTTCTCACCTAATGTACTTTTGTATCCCAATCTCTTTAGGAATGGAGAGGGGGAGGATGAGGAACAGACATAAGAGGAAGAGAGTAAACCTCTGGTCTGTGTACCAATGATGAGGCATTTCACTTTCACTTGAGCTTGTGATTACCTCATATACCGAGACCCACACTGAGACACAGGTGACAAAAAGATAAGGATAAACATATAAAGGTCATAATAAAAGTTTTGGCCATAATTGTTATACAGTACAGCACTGGAGCAAAATAAGACGAAGAGTGAGCGTTATTTACATTTCTGAAGCTGGTCTGCCACGATAACCAGGAAGGCCACAGAAATCATGAACAGGTTGAAAACAAAGCAGATCTCACAAAGCTTTCCTATGGCAGGTCCACACACATGTCGCACCACAGCCTGGTAGGTGCTCTGTCCACTTATAGAAGAAGAGTACCCCAGGATGACCAGTCCACTAACAAGGAACACAAGAGAGATCTGAGGAGGAGAGTAAAATGCCATGAGCTCCCATCACATCTACATTCCACTAAATACCTAACCGTCCAAACAACTCATTTAAATGACTTATTTGGAATGGCCACCAGTGTCCTGAAACAACTACCGTCCATTTCAGCCCATTCTTTCAAAAACTTCAGCTTCATGTCAGAGCACAACACAACCCTGACACCCCACACTCTAGAATGACAGCAGGAGGACATCTGTAAGTGACTGACGGAACACTGGAACAGTTTGCCTAAACAGCTAAATCACCAGACCTCGATCGTAATTCTCAATTTGGAACAGGAAGTGAAGTGCTGAAATAAGTACACATAAACCTGGCACCTGGTTAGTGAAGGAATGGGCTAGAATGGACATTAACTCAGGAGAGGTGTACCTTACCTGGCAAGATTGGTACTGCCATTAAAAGTTTGTTTTCCCCCTTTTTTAAGTGTGCTGTCTATGTGAATCTAGGTCTGTGCTGCATGAAGTGACCGGAAGAGTGTGTGGACGCCACCAAACACATGTGAACTGTGGGGGACATGCATGGTGGTGGTGGCAGTGTACATATCAGGGGGATGTCTTCCTGCCATAATCCTGGATCACCAATACCATCACTAATGTCTCAATTCTCACGGATATTTGGCAATTCTAGCAAATCATGTGCACTCGTACATGTTGTTGTTCTTCCCTGATGGTAACAGGACAGCACCCCACCTCGCCGAGAAAGTGTGGTGCATGAGTGGTTTTAGGAGCATAACAGTGACTTTGGTGTCCTTGCTTGGCCTGTTAACTCACCCAATCTGAATCGCTTGAAGCATATCTGGGAATTTGGATTGCCCGGTTTACTGGACTGAAACACAACCACACTGAGGGACCTGAGTGCGCTGCTGCAGTTGGAATGGGCAAAAGTGCCTCCGGATACCTTCTGTCACCTAATACAGCCAATGTCACAAGGTCTCACTAGTGTGATTTGAGGTAGGTGGTCATTACACTCTGATGATGACTGTGTACTCTCCAAATACCTATATTCTCCATAGACACTATTCACATATTATATCTACATTCTCAATAATAGCTTCAATTTCTATCTACATTCTCCATCATATCTTCAGTCTCCATATACATCGTATCTAGATTCTCCATCATATCTTCAGTCTCCATATACATCGTATCTAGATTCTCCATCATATCTTCAGTCTCCATATGTATCAACATATCAACATTCTCCATCATATCTTATTCTTCATGTACCATATCTACACTCTCCATCATCTTCAATCTTAAAATATCCTATCTATCCCCATATCGTCTTCTATAATATTAACATTCTCCATCACGCAGCTCACACAGATCTATATCCCTAATCATATTTACAGTCTTTAAACTTCATATCTACTTTTACATCATACCTGCAGCCTGCAAGCAGGCCCTCATCTTACTTCCACATATTCATAACTCCACAACACATGTTCTCCAAGTATCATCTAGACTGCCTGAACATCACACCCTATTACCCCATGCTCTCAGTGACTTCACCATAAACAGAGCACTTTCAGTGTGAGGAGACCTGACCTGTATTTTACCTCTGATGTGTTGGGCTTGGGCTTGATAAGTTCAGGCTGTCCGCTAAACTACTGACCATTTCCACGGTGAGAGCAGAGTGGATTCCTCCGGCCCGGGCGAAAGCCCACGGAAAGTTCAGCAGTCCCGCCCCCAGAGCGGACTTCAGCATGATGACCACCGCCCCGAAGGAGCCCAGCCTGGGACCGTCCGCGGCCTGCGCGGGCTTGGCCAGTAAGGTGATGCTCTCTCTCGCCAGCTCTTCCATGTCTACCGAAACCACACGCGCCCTCAAACAATTAGCTGAGGAGCGTGAGGAAATCAGGCATGTGATTGGCTGTAACTCCAGGTGTCCTTCGAGCCTAGAGACCAATCACATCCGTGAACCACGGGGCACTCCCGGCATGGCTGTCGCCAACTCTCCATTAGCGGAGTCCAGTGAAGCGTATGTAGGCCTAGAGCTGACTGTAAGCAGAAACAGCCTAGCTGATTAAAATAGCTGTGTGTTTTACTACGAGCGGCCACTGAGAGGAAAATCACCCTGTTGTCTGGCAGTAGGTATTTCATTGAGAATCATCAATTCTGTGACCTGAACTAGGGCTGGGCGGATTGATACGTAAATAGCGAACCTGCGGTCCAGGGGTTCAATTTTAACAATCAAAAATATCGATGTCATCTGTTTATTTACTTTGTAGGACTGCTGTGTATTCTGTCTCACAAACACAATGATGGTGTAGTAGAGGAACTAATTTCCGTCCTCTGTAACTATTCAAAAAGTGCAAATCTACACATTTAATCAGTGAATTTTCAGGTGACACCATATACCAGTTTAATTGAACACATGACTTTCTGTTACAGTTCCTGTTTTAAATGGCCGTCGTTGTCATTGTTAAAAATCACATACTGTGAAGTATCGGCACTGGTTTCGGGATATTAGTCTTGGCATTACTTGGTATCGGAATGAAAGGGAAATCTGTTGTGCTTTGGTACGCTGGTCCGCGATGTTAGGAATGACATTCGTGCAGGGTTTATTTTATTTATTTTATTTTATTTGTTTATTGGATAAATAGTTTATCATATGTAATTATAATCATTTAAAAATAAATATATATCATATATAATTTTTAAAAAATTCTTAATTAGCTCATGCCTGAATAACTAATCTGTCAGTGCTGTAATTACACTTTACAGAAAAGCTGTTTGCTTTTCAGATACCTATGCAGAGCAGACTGTCAGTGTTTTCCAAGTGGTTAAGCAAAGAAGCCTACTGGAGCACTTTTCATCACTCATCGTTCCTTCACCGTATAATTATGTTCCTTCATTTGTCTCTTTTGTTATGCTTTGTATTTCAGTGTCAGCAACAACAGTTTTTCAACAGAATTATTTTATATAAGGTCTAGTCGATGTTGTTTTATTTCCGGTGGCAAAATTTTTAAATCTGTATGAGATACTAGTTACACCTTGTATGCAGGACAGTAATCTGGGTGATCCGAGGGTGGACTGCATGTGGTGACCTTACCAGTGACATAACGATTTCATGCAGGTCAGAGATTTTAACTTATATATTTTAATCCACACTGTTATTGGGGCGGGGCATTTTAATGTCTAAATATTGGGGGAATGTGACACAACAGGCACACTTGGCCAGCCCAGCATGTGACCTCTTGAGTCATGTGTGTCCTCACGGCTTACCCGTGTCAAAAAGGTCATGGTATAACAGGACTCACTGCCAAGCAGTAATTCCCATGGTGGTCACTGGCCCCAGCTCTGGTGGCATAGGTTGGCACTGTGAGCTTAGTGTTGGATCTTGCCACCAGTAGGGAAGAGAAGGCTGGCACTCTTCCTCCAGACCTGGCTTTGTGGCAGAGGACAGAGTGAATAAGGCTGGGAACCTTCCAAAGAAAAGAGGGGACATGGTCATGTGACCTCATAGAGACCTCATAGAAATCTACTGAAGCACAGATAACTGGTCACAGGTTCGGTTCCCATGTTCTTCATGTAATTAGCCTCCATTGAAGGCCATCAGGCTGAGGGGCTGGTGACATTTTCACAGGCTATTCAGCCCCATTAAAACTGGATCAGGGATGAGGTTTAGAAGGGCCGCCTGAACCCCATCACCTTTAATGAAATTAGTCCACTTCACACTGGCCTAAGGCCACAGCATGGGTGACTGGAGGAGTGGTGTGCAGCAGGAGTGGATTGGATTTGGAATGGTTAAAAAACAAAGGCAGAGAAAAGTGTGGCTATTGAGACATTGAACCCACAACAACTCTCAATATCAGAGCTCTTTTGATTGTTTTTGATCTGTAGTGTTGTTGTTGAAAGTGGTTAGCATCAACATCCCCGCTGTTGTATGTCATCAGCGGGGATGGCACTTCTGCTTAGCAGCAGAAAGTGTTTTTATAGATAGAGACACTGATTAAATATTTGAGAAGGCTAGTCCTAAATCACCTCTGAGAATTAAAAAAACAACTATATAAATATTGAAATACAAAAAAATAATATTAATACATTAATATAATGTTTTCTTTTATGTAGGACAATTTCAGCGAAAACTAAACCCATGTATGGTACACTCAAAGAATAGTTGCATTTAGAAAAAAGGGTCAGACTGTGGTGCTATTGGGAAGGAAGATGAAGTTTACCAACAATAATTTTGTGTGTGTATATATATATATATATATTATATATATATATATTAAAAGTGTGTATGCAATACTAAAATATGGATACTTCATTTACTTGTTGAAGCTTTTCTGTAATTTCTGTTAAATATATGCATCCTGGTTTTTTACTTATGCTTAATGGTCGTTTTAAATGTAATTTAAAGGAGCAACCTGTTGAAATTCAAAATCTTTGCAGCCATTGAATTGGGACACAGCTAGTAAATCACCATTGCCTCTTGTGGTACAAAGTGGTATTACGAGAAAGGACAGAAAATATTTTTCCACACTCTGTTAATAGTTTTAGTTCATTTCTTTGAACTATAATTCTTACATATTGCTCCTTTAAGTAAATGATGAGTGTTCTTGAGAACAGTAATGTAGATAATGACTAGTAATGACTGAAATTGGGAGTCTGAACATGGGAAGGTGAACTGAACTGAAGCTCTGCAGTAAGGTGTGAAAGCACTGTACTAACTAAAAACCTTTTAGCAGCATCGTGCTCGAGGATAAGAAGGATAAAACACGTATCAGTCCTGATCCTCTGAATGACTGATATGGAAATATGTATATTCTAATGCACTAGCCGGGCCACTTTATCAGCGTACGTTTCACAGAACTTTCAACCTGACAATAGCGTTTGTTTTGTCTGAAAGCAGCTGCTGGGAAAAAGCCATACATCCATTCAGATCAGCAGCTTGCCTTCTATTTCAGTAGCCTGGGAACATGGCCAAGTACTATTCGCACTCTATTGCACAGAGTACTGCTATGAAGCATGAATATAGATTAGCCTATGGAGTGGATGGAGTGGTTACACCTTTGTTTTGTTAGTGGTTCACCGACAAAATCCCAACGTAATCAGCTTAAAAGCTGCTCGTCCATTAACAGCCACATAAAGTCTTCATTTTCTGAGCAGTGATTGCCCTGCGTGACTTTTCCAGTAAGCAGACTTTACTATGAATTAGAAGTGTTAAATCAGGTCTCATGATATTAAATCACTAGTAAAGGCTTCTAAATATTATGGAAACAAATCCTGCAGAACAAATGTGTTTAAACTGCCTCCTGAATTTAAGGGGTTTAGTGCAGTTAAATAAGTCAGTTAACATTATATCTGTGGAGAGAACTTTCACAATGCGGCTGTCATTCCTAATGCAGGTTCTGGGAGAAAATCGTAATTTTCACCAGCTCCTTTCAGTCTGATGCCCCACCAAATTTAATCAAATTGCCTAAATTACTTAATAAATCATTAAAATATCATGCAAAAAAGGCGATTCATGAATGATTTGTCCGCAGGTGCCTAACAGTGTATTCTAACTAAGCAAAAGTTCTAAACAAGCCAGACAGTCATGAAAGATTTTTCTCTCCCATAAGTGAAAACACTTGAACAGGACAGGGATGTCTTGGAGGAAGAGAAAGATGTCGTGTTTGCGTGATTATAAAAATCGAGGGTTGACTACACCTCTCTTTCAATTAATAGAACCCGCTCGTGGAATGTAACTCATCAAAAAAGCCCAGAAATTGACTCACATTTTGAGTAAGTCTGAGAGCTCCATCCTCCTTCTTCTAAGAAAACTCTAGTTAAGCTCTCACACAAACAGGGCTATGCAAAAGTTAGAGGCCACCAAGTACAAGTTACTTTTGTAGTCTTTGTTTTTTTCCGGGAGATTGTAGATATTATAATTCAGTTGCATAATTAAAGTAAAGTAACTGGAACGTGAGTTTGCAAAACTGAAAATTGATTACCCTTGATTGATTATGAATAAAGGTTCAGAGCAAATAGGACCAATAACCATGTGAGATCTAGTAATCCACCAACACTACCTCCATCAGATAAACAGTACTTAAAGCTGTGGTCTTTGAGAGAGGGGTGATAATCAAGCGTTACTCTCTAATCATCTCAGACTCTGGTCAGAACTGTAAAAAAGGAAAGTAAGGACACACCAAATAATGTATCATTTATACTGCATTTGGTTACATTTACTGTATTTCTTTCTGGTAAATGTATTTAGCTTGTTTTTTGTGCTGAAAAATGAATAAACTTGTTTTATTGGGAATTAGGTCATTCGAGTGTGCTCTCTGGTTTTGCACAGCATTGCACATCTTATAGTTATATTTCACTTGTCAGTAACCCTCCAACGTCCATGTTTTATTTCTTCTCTAAGGTGCAGTTTTGACTGCACCGGTAATCCTGCTCTACGTTGGTTTAACCCCAATGCAATAAAAAAGGCAGAGACAAGTGTGCTGCTTTATTACGGATGAGATATATTTTAATGAATTGTTGATGCTACCCCACCAACAAAGGTGAAAATTATGACACTATTTACAAAATTATCAGCATTAGCCCATTTTATAAAAACAAAAACAGGACACAAAAAAACAAAATGACTCGATTTCAAATCTCGACCGGGAATACAAAACCTGGGAGGTGTGGAAAAAGTTGAAAAGGTAGGTGTGTGTGAAGCACTATGCCTCTTTTTATGTGCTGCTTTTTTCTTGGTTGTCTGGTTTGATGTGTAAACCAAGGGTCGAATCATCAATTGAACATGGTCAATAAATTAAAAAAGTACATGATTTTGGTCATTGGAATGAAAGGCTCTTTTGGAGATGGGAACACTGTTGTCCATAGGCAAACCCCATCATTTGGGGTCTGGGTGGCAGTTTCATCATAGGTAGAGTGCGCCAGAAGGCAGTTCGTTCTCCAACAAATGACACACAAAAACACACCACTGAAAAGTCCTGGTGTGTTAAGGTTCTGGTGTGAGGCAGTGTCACACAGTTGGGTTTTTGCCCATGTGGGGCATCTGTTGCTGCTGCTGCTGGAGGTAGAGGGGCCGTTTGATGCGAGGTTTTCTGCGCTTGGGCTTGCTCCTGGACTTAGTCAGCTGCACCACAAAGAAGGATAGCACGACCATAGCACCCAAGAAGGCAAACATAGGGATGGTCTGACCTACCTCCTGATTATAACGACCTGGCATTATACCTGAAGGTACACACAAACACACAGATTAATTTTCCACTCTTGCACCTGTGCAGAAGATAGCAAAAACAAATCAAAGAAACGTACTGCCAAATACCCAGTACTGTGTTGGAGAAAGTGGCTGCAATATTGACCGACAGGGTTCTTTATAACTCAACTAGCAGGAGCTTAGTGAATGCTCATGGGAACCCTTCCTCTATGTGCAACAAAGAGGCACAAGCCCCCTGAGAAGGAATCTCAGAGAAGTGAAATGAAATATGAAAAGGGAGGCACCGACATGGGATTTGTAGGCTGACACCAATAGCTTGTATTTCTCCATATTCCTGTCTGCCAATGCAGATACATAAACCTGCGTGTAATGAAGAAACTGGAACACCTACCTGAATACGAAGTACTGAAAATATTTATTTGTAGTGCATGTATTTATGAAGGTGACAAATGCAGTAAATTAAATAAAAATCAAAAATGAGACATTTGGAACAGCAGCCCACCATCTCGTACAATGAATGTGTTAAATAACAAATTTTTGTTTAAAGTGGCCAAATCTGTTTAATGTCATTGTTTGGAAACAATTACCTGTTGGTATGAATCCTCAATTATCATGCCTAAAAACGGTAGTTGCCCTTCACATGGTATGAATACAACATAATAACAACAGAAATAAGCTAAAATAATGTAGAATAAAATCTTGTTACATTAATGCTTTCTGTGCTGTTAAACAGCTGCCATGATGTTGTTATATCAGAGACAAGATGCAAATGTAACATAAGGCCTCAAGCACCAACGTCAGCAGTATCAACCAAGCTCACCTCCAGGAATGTCCCAGGCTCCACTCTCTCCTGGTGAAAGGGGCCTGACCTGAGGGCGATATGCCCTGACGTTGGGCAGCACCACCTTGTCCATGTCCACAGACAGCAGCTTCTGATGCTTCCAAAGGTTACTGCAAAGGGGGAAAAAAATGACATCAGTTAAGTCCTGTCCTCCACGTCCTGCTATTATGAAATGGTGTGGGTGGCAGTCATACAGACCTGGGAGCAGTCTCATTGAGTGGCTGAGGTTTGGCCCAGGACAGGTGAGGGCAAGCAGGCAGCGGGCGAGGCTTGGGGTCACCCAGGTGGGCCTCTAGCACTTTGGAGTAGCGGTAGAGGTGATTACCTAAAAAAATATTAAGAAAAATTATACCAAGGAAGGTTTATCGTCTGAACTCAAGACCAGAAACTGTCTCTGCTACTTGCCGCTTTCTTTACACCACAAAACCTTCAAGTTGGTTACAAACAAGTTACTGAATAAAGACCTTAAACCAAACATGACTTGCATAACAGACTTCGTGAACATAACAAATGTAAATCCTACATGAACATTTGTCAACCTTAACAAAGAACATAGTATTCACGGAAACACGTAGACTTTTGGTTCTGGCACAAAGGCCAACAGAAAATTCTGAGGGAGAATCCCTTGTGTCTCAGCACAACAGCAGCAAACTGGCAGTTCATGGCCATTATTCACCCAACATTCAGATATATCCTGCAAGTATATAGTGTATAATATCTTTCTTTTTTTAAATTGTTTATTTATAATGGATGTGGGTCTTCAAAATAAGATTTTAACAAACAAATCAAATTTACTTAGTACAGAAGTACAGTACATCTCTTTACAGTAACTTTTAAAACACTGAATAGAACTACTTTCAGAAACACTGTATAGATACTATGATTCTAAAGCTGTACCTTCAAGCCTCTCCGGCAGGGGCTTGTCAGTGCCTGTAGGAGGTGTCACTTTGTTCTGTGAGTGGAGAAGGCTGGGCGGAGTCACACCATAGGATGTGTATTGCAGCAGAGCATCTAACAGCCAGAAACAATCTATAGACACACATTGAAAATGCAAGAATCCAAATATGAGTCTGTTATGACCACAACACAAATTTTAAAATATTGTATATGGTTTAAGTGACGCATCCTCAATGGAAGGATAACTATACCTTTCTGTCTATGACTGTCATCTATGCAGTTAGAGTCTCCATATAGTGCAATGCGTCCTCCTCCTTCTGAGGGTGTCTGATACAGCCCAAGCACAGGAACGTTGTCCACCACTGCTGTCTCTTGCTTTAAAACTTCTAGTCCTATAAATGAAAGACATGGGTAGAAAAAGTTTACGTCCTCTCTCTCTCTCTCTCTCTGTGTATGTGTTTAATATGGTAGATACTGAAGAAAGAGACACAGGTAATGACTGGTATCCATGGCAACAGAAGTGAGGTGTGCAGCAAGAGTGTGTGCCAGTTACCTTGATCTTTTAAGGTCTGTGCAATAACAACCCCGTCCTCCGGAAAGCGTGCAATACTACAGCCTGAGGCATAGTACACTAACGAAAGAGAGAGGAAGGAATTATGTTAAATGTTGAATTCAGCACAACATCTTACACCTTAGCATAACATTACTATTGCTAAAAGTGTTTTAGTTTGATAAGAAATAAACTTGGCTTGCTTAATCAGTATTGACCAGTTAATTTAATACTGTTCTTCTATACAGCTAAAAACTAATGTATGTTAAATTCAACTTAAAAAGTTTAAAACGTACTGTCGTGGTCTGCCATTGTAAAGTCTCCCTCATACAGCCCATCACTAAAGGCCATCCCCCACACAGAGATGAGGTCATTCAGGGCTGGTATATTGGCGCCCCCTGTGTCTGGCATCCACCATTGCCTGTAAATGCAAGCATAAAGCTTTAGTACAGGCTTCATGTGTCTTCACAGCCGTCGTTCTGTACAGCCCCCAGGAGATGCAGTATTTATTTTGGTGCAATTACGGGAAAGCTTCCCAGACAGAGGTCAACCCGAAAAGTTTAATGATGTTCATTTTTCACATTTTGTTGATTCTCTGCTCTGATACACCAACTAAACCATTAGCCAGCATTAACTGATACATTTAAGCAGGTATGTGCCTTCAGCACTATATCAGTTTAAAACAGAACCATCAGAAAATGCTTCTGTGGTTCAAATAATCAAAATTTTATTAATCATCAATCAGATAAAACTGTGCCTGACTTGTCTGCTGCAGTACTGCAGAACCTGTCTGCAGTAGTAAGCAGGAGTGGCACAGGACTATTAATGCACTGATCAGGGTCTTATTATAGTGAGAGAAGCACATGAAGGACAAAAATCCACAGTGATACCTGGTATTTTCATCGTAGAACTTGACCTTCCTCATGACTGAAGTGTTGTACCAGTCACTGAAGATAATGAGCGACAGGCCATTATCTATGTCCCTGCGCAGCTTAGTGATCTCCTCAGGGAAATACTCCTCCTCACTGTCCACCATCAACAGAGTCCCTGCGGTTAAGAATGCAAACCTTATTTAACTTATGTTCAAAAAACCCATAATACTTCAGAATGATTTATGATTTGCTAATCACAATATAATAATCGTAACCCTTACCATACTGACTGGCATCAAAACATGTGATGGGTGAGCCTAGAACTTCAACAAAGTAGCCCATACTTCTGAGGTGCTGGTACATGTCTCTGAAGTTAGTATGGATATGATCCCCATTCCTTTAGACACAAGCGTATCATTAGGTGAAAATGTAAGTAAGTAAATAAATAAATATTTATTTATTTATTTAGACAGTCTATGTGTCCAAAGCAGCTTCATTTTCAAATAACTCACAGTTAGAAAGATTCACTAAATGTCTAAAAAGCATGAACTTACCAATCAAGTGGGTCGTTTTTCATCCTCAGGTTGTCTCGGGGGAAGTAGCCAGGTGGGTAGCGCAGGTTGTGGTACTGGTCCCATAACACTCTTTTACTGCGAGGAGGAGTGGGAACAATCTTCACTTTCACTGGGAGCTTCACTGTGGATGTCATTTCTCCCCCTATTGCAGACTACACATACACACCAGAGTTAAACAAACCAAACCAAACCAAAAAAAAACAACCACTATATGGTACCAGCCAATCTACTACCCATTTGTAGATACACAACAACATTTCTCTACAGAACAGCCATGTAAACAACCGCTCTCAGGTACGTAGACCACAGACATTTTGATTTCCACTCACATCATTCTCTGCTGGTGAGGCCACAGTAAGCATCACATGACCCTGAGCAATTCCCTCCCAGGATGCTGCTTTCTTGGCCACAGAAATGGAGACGGCCAGGTAGCCAGCCCAGGGCCACAGCACTGGTGAATAGGACACAGCCACGTCTATATGATCACCATTCTGAGGCAGGTAGGGCTGCCAGATTGGCTATTAAGGGAGGAGAGGAACAGTTCAACAGTCTGGGAAATTTTAAGGAAGTTGTAAAAATTGCAGGATTCATCACAGCAACAGCAGTTCATCAGGCAGAAAACATCCTGGACCATTCATATCATAGGGGAGGCCAGGGAATCCAGGGGCAACATAGAATTTTCAATTGGCCTAAAACCAGAGCGCCAAACGGAAACCCCCCAAACATAAGAAGAATAAACTACACACATAAAGGACCCTGGTCGCCCCACCAGGAAACCAAACCCAGGCCCCTCAAGCTGTGACGCGGCAATATAACAAACTAAAGAATATTTCTAATACATGTTAGTACTATGCAAGGTCATGTTTCAAACACCTGCTGGGAGCTATAAAACAAAAATAATTGAGAAATGTTATGAGCCATAGATCATTACTAAATGTAGTCAAGCATTAAGAGGGCAGTCAAGATGTACTAGTAGTATTCAAGATTAAGAGTATTAATTTGCTTGGTATCTTACCTTGTCTACAATCCGGCCAGTCACACCCATGCCATTTAGGATTGTAACGTTGACTATGGTTGGCATGCCACCGTAGTAGATTGGCTGGGAGCAGTAGGGCCACATGTAGGGGCATTCTGTCAGGTCAATGTAGCTGGGACTGAGACTGGAGTAAATAGCCATTAGACATTATGTCAGACAGAGGGACAGCAGACCACTATAAGGGCTGAGAAGCTATAGATCATTTGCTTCACTGAGTTGGCATGCAAGGTTAATGAACTGGATTCAACCTACAACACAGAGTGCACCGA
The DNA here is from genome assembly GCA_024036415.1 of Prochilodus magdalenae. Lineage (NCBI taxonomy): Eukaryota > Metazoa > Chordata > Actinopteri > Characiformes > Prochilodontidae > Prochilodus > Prochilodus magdalenae. Next base: position 20,656 of record JAMWET010004859.1, on the reverse strand, counting down.
TGTGATTAAAAAGCATGCTGGAACAGAGATTTAGACACTCCAGCTAAACACTAATGGCTTGGGTAGTGTACATGAATAACAAGTAGCGTTGCTATGCTACCTGAACAGGCTGCAGGATAAAGGCTGCACTTAAGTGAGAAAGTTCCTCTGCATGCACAGATCTTACCTAGCTTGTGGTCGGTAGCTATTGAGGATCTGATAGGCTCGGAGCAGGTCCAGCTTTCCATGGCCCTGCTCGAACATGTTCACTCCAGGCAGTCTGCGAGCTGATGCGATCAGAGCCTGCTTCATACTGGCTGGATTCACCAGCTCTCTGTTTAACACCGTACTGGGATAGACAGGGAGAGAGACAGACAGAAGGACAGAGACAAATGGAAAACAAGAGTGGCAAGATATTAACAATCAGTGACAAATAGTAAAGTGAACAGCTATATAAATTGAATTCATTTGAGCAAGGGCAATACTGTTTAAGTGGAAAACGAACTTCAACTTGAAGGAAGGGCTTTGACACACGGACTGCCCAGCAATAAAGAAGGGCAGATGGGCAGGGGTCAAGCATCTCAGAAGCAAGAAATGAGATCAAGGGAACAAAAAAAAAAAAAAAATGGAGGTGTGTGGTGCAAATCCATCAGACTACTGCAGTCCTTTTTCATTATAAGGAGCGACCTACATAAAAAGGGCACAGAGAGAGAGAGAGAGAGAGAGAGAGAGAGAGAGAGAGAGAGAGAGAGAGAGAGAGAGAGAGAGAGAGAGAGAGAGAGAGAGAGAGAGACAGAGAGACAGAGAGACAGAGAGAGAGACAGAGAGAGAGAGAGAGAGACACACACACACACACACAGTGGGGAAGAGAGAGGGTGCAAGAGAGCATGCCAGTCTTCTCCCGAAGGCAGAAGAGATTGATTCAGCTAATTCACTTCGTCCTTGTTCTTTTTTACTTCAGTGCCGCAGAGGAAATCTATTGACGATGTATTGGTCCCGCAGGAGCCCATGGGAACAAATTGGGGCATCGGCCATATGCTCAGAGACAAACCACCTGCTTCCTGCTTCAGCCTAACCCATAAACACGTTTGGCGATTTTATCAGGGTTTCTCTGCAGTAACAGTAACTACAAAATTTGTTTTAATCACTTTCTCTCCTAGATTAACTGCCAAAATGACTAAGAGAAAGTTGTTTGTGTATTTCTCTAGATTGTTTTGTTTCACTGTTTAATTTAATTGTCTTTTGTATCTTCTTATTTTCACATTATAACTACATGGTTGTTTTTAAATTCTCATATCATTCATTTGTAATCTGCTGTGTCACAAGATTAAACAATTGCCTGATTTCAGTCCCAATTGTCATGCTATGCTGTGAGATTAAGCTCTGAAAAGATGTTTACCTGGTTGTCTCAAACCAGAGGCCCATACATTTACATATTGACAAAAAGAAATCATCCATTACTGTTATTATGAACAAAATTCTCTTCCGTTTCTCATCATTTGTGAGTTTGAGTACCACCAAAAACCTTAAAAAGTGAAAAGAAAACAAAATACAAATATCCATCAGGCTGCATATGTAGTGTAGCCCCAAACATTTTAGGAGACATGGTGACTGAAAAACAGTTAGGCTTTAGGGCCAATACAGAATGACGCCCCGTATTCTGGGCTAGAACCAGTCACAAGAACAATGTTCATTAAACCTCATTTATCCTGATAAAAAGGCCCTCACAGTTTCAGGAGGAAGTGAAATCTGTATGTAAAAATTTCACCACCCTTCCATTTGCTATGTCTGCTTTTTTCAAAGTTGCCAGAAACAGCTTGTCGATTTTAGACAGCTACTGGATCAAAAGAGAAAGGATAAGAGGGAAATCTTTTATTTGTGTTACCTGGCAAGCAGTGTGACAGCGCCAGCCACCACAGGGGAGGCCACGCTGGTGCCGGACAAAGAGCGGCAGCCCTCTTTCATCCCAGAGCCACGCACACCAGAGCCATATGTCACAATGTCAGGCTTTACCCTGCCATAGCCGCCTGGCAGTTCCTAAGAAAGTTAGTGTGAGACATAGTAACTGTACATTCTAACAGCAGGGGCAAGAAAAGTAAACTTAATATTATATTACAATATTTATCACCCTCCAACAATACAGCATGTCACAATACACCAACTGTTATTAGTATTACTGTTCATGTCATCATCCCCACATTACCACGGTATCAATGTCACAATAAAGATTACCATAACACCATACTCCAAAGTCACTGTATAACAAAGTACCATAGAATTATTGTATTGAGGCATGGGCCTGAATTTTAGCTATACTACTATACTTAGCTATACTACTACTATAACTACTGGCACCAGTGTGACTGACAGTTCCGGACTCTCTAAACTAGACTACATAGCTGTTCACTAGTCCTATCCAGGGCTGAAGTACCTGTCAGTGCTTCTTGCTCCTAGACAACAAAAGTCTCTTGAAAGTGCTTTGAAGTGTGCACAAATCTCAGACTACAATCTACACACATTTCCTGTAGGTGATCAGGCTAAAACAGTTGCCCCACAGTTCAGATGCTGAGCAGTTATATGGCTGCTCAAGTTAACTCAAAGTCTGTGGGCATGCACTGACAGGCCCATCACATGCTTTTAGCAGACAGCTGCAGTTCAATGGTGCTGTTGTACAGCAGGACATACCCATGTTGTCATGCCACGAGAGGAGAACCTGGCAATATTGTCCTCAAAATCAATCCCTCCAACCCCAATCACATCCATCTGATCTGCCGGGTTGTTTAGAGTGCTGCAAAACAGACACACATCTGAAACTTAACACTAAATATGTATTTACAACAGAAACAGACATGATAACCCATTAGCAACTTGACTGTCTCAATACAGTTATTCAAATGATCCATGGAGTCTGGGTGCCTGTTCACCTTTCAAATACATTATCAATGTATCTCCCCAAAAACCATATATATTCTTGGAATGGATGGTATTTATAGACAATAAACTGGGTTCTTTGTTTTGGCTCCATGGAGCCAATACACAATTTGAAGCACTTAAAAGCACTAGCAGGCAGTATTGTAGCTAAAACCTGATAAAGCCTTCCTGATTTACATTAACGATAGGCTACTTACCCATAGAGCGGACCATCATTTCCAATGGCAGACACCATGATCACCCGGTTTGCCGTGAGTTCCCAAACCTGCGGCAAAACCAGGAAGGGTTAACGTTCAAGCACTACTTTACACATATCTATAAAGAACTGTGTGCTTTATTCTCTATGGCCTTGAGTGTGTTGATGTGTTGTGACTGAGTGTTGGAGACACTCTTGCCTCACACTCATGATGTTCTTTCTGAATGTATTGGTACTGAGAAAGACTGTAAAGGTTATCTGCTATCAGTTTAGATATGGAGGATCAGTCAACCATGTTTTTGTTTGTATTTATAGTCTCTTCCAGAACAGCCCACTGAATAAAATCTTTAAAAAAGATCACGCTAGGATTTTATTTACTCACCTGAAAGACAAACACGCAGGGCTGGAGTTGCAGAGTTAGGTTTAATGAAAGGTGAAATACTAAGAGAAGATTGATGTACCTTATCCACAAATGGATGGTCCATGAAGTCTGGCCCTCCAATGCTGAGGTTTAAGACATCAATCTTCTTCAGGATGGCATAGTTAAAAGCATCCAAGAACCAAGAAGTGTAGGACACCTGAGAGAAAGGTTTAGTCAGTCTGATGTATGAACATGTCTCTCATTCAGATGTATACCTTGCCTCCCTCCCTTAAGGGAGCCTTTCAGTTTGGTTATGTTTGTGTTATCATCAAGATACATGATGTATCAATTTATTTCTCTTCAGGTGCAGAGTTTCCTGCAGTGTATTACAAGCTAGCTGGCACACAGGTCATTCATCTACTGAGAAAGCTCTATCGGAAACAAATTGTTCAATATGGTAGCAATACAGAAAAGAAAATATTCTTCACATGATATTGTAAGTTAATGTTTATAGTAAAGATATTGTATCATTCATCATGAAATTGTGACACAATGCAAACAAGGCAACCTGGATACAATTTACAGTGTCATTTAAATAGGACATGATTGGAGAACTGCAACAATTTGGCCAGAAAATTGAAATAACCAAGATTTGATGTGTATGTACCTGGTTGTTTGTAAAAACTCTGAAGATATGCAGCTCTGAGTCTGGCGCAAAGCCCTGGCACTCTCTCATGCTGGCTATGACCCCAGCCACAAAGGTACCATGGCCCAAGCCTATATAGACAAATTCATTATAAAAGAGAGCACTCAACTGGCAGTAAAATCTCTAAACTTTTTTCCCCCCAAGAGTTTACCATCATCCAGTGTCTTCTCATTGGTCCAGTTGGTCCTCTCTTTAACATTCTTAAAGTGTGGGTGTTTCTCACTAAGTCCTGTGTCAAAAACAGCCACTTTCACTCCTGAGCCTGTAAAGAAGCCAGAAATCAGACAAGAGTTTAAATAAATAAATAAATCTACAAATTTGTAATATGACACAAGAGAACAAAAGGTGCTACTAAACTGTTTTGCATCCCATTGATATTAATGAAATCAAATTTTCCTTTACGCAAACACACAAAAACACCCACCTGTGTGGCCCATCTGCCAGAGCACATCAGCCTGTAAAATCTGGGCTACGTGGCGGGGGATGGCCCTAAGCAGGCGCCGGCTGGAGTGGCGCCCTGTAGCATGCCAGAAACCTGAACTCAGAGAGAGACTGGTCCTTCTTAGTGGCCGAGAAGACTGCCATGACTGCCACTTCTGCACCCACCGTGTGTCATTACAGGAAGAGCTGCCATCACCTCCTGCTGTTGAGGGTGGGAAACAGTGGAGCAAATGAGAGACAGACAGAGAGAAAACAGCTAAAGAAAAAAATAATAATAATATTGCTTCTTAAAAATCTGCAAAAAAAAAATGGATGTTGTATAAAAACCTCCATGTCTGCACGTGGAAGTGGACATGGATTGTTACTGATGCGAAACCTGTAGCTGAAACTAAGAATTTGAGGCAAGTAGTATAGAAACCAATTATCCAATCATTAATTTACAATTATCAAGCACGAGTCCACCAATTAGGTGATGCGTTTTAAACCCTTACCCTAACCCTAACTGGTTACTCCCAGTTAAGAATGAACTTGTGGTGCCTGCCTCTAAAGGCAACTGACAACATGCTCAACAGAACATCAGATCCTTCTCAAAAACGTATTCCAGCCACATATACTACCTCTATCACTCGTCTCCAAACCACTGAACAAGTAATACAACCTCATAACATGAAGTTTGTAAGCTGCCTGTAGATGGAACATCACAACATAACCAAAACAAACTGGCTGTCTGGCACGTCACGGATATCCTGGCCTTCTTGGCTAAAATAACAGGCCTAGAGCAGGACTATAACTGTATAACTAACGCTAATATTTGGGTATTCATAAGAATTCATAGGGATATCTGGTAAACAAATTAGTTCAAAAATAACGTAGAGCCGAAGGCTTAGTTTTTGTTTTACATGACAGCGCTGTTTTTGAAAAACACTGGTAGGTTTTTGTGTCGGCTGAGTAATAACGGCTGCCTCTTCAGATGCTAACAGAGCTAACCAAGGTTATGATGGATGCTAATGAGGATTTTGCGTTCTCATCAGTGGACGAGGTTTCAACATGTTATTTGTCAGAAAAACTTATTTTTCATTGTTTCTGCACTGGGCCAACATCAACAAACCTAGTTAGTGATACAGCCTTTTAAGCCACATCCTTAACAATGAGTCTTTCACTTACAAATTCAAACAAATAATCTCATCCTGTTTCACAGTTCTACAAATTAGCAGTCATTTTCCAATCAAGTTCCAACCATCACAGGGGTAATGTGAATGACAGCTGCCAAACTGTGACAAAATTTCTGATGCAACTAGGTCCACATCTAAATCAAACAGGCTCTGGATCTCGCACAGACCGGGGGGGGAAAGTGGATTTTTTGATTATTTTTTTTTTCCTGAAAAGTCAGGTGGTCTAGTGGTTTGTTAAAAGGGTGGGGAAAAAATCTCTAAAGCAAAATGTTAATCAGGTCATAGGCTCCAAACACTTCATACACTCAAGAGATTTAGCTTGATTAATGACTCCACCCCTTTTACCTACCTAAACACATTCAATCAAAGCTCTGCATGTGAAATCGCATACACATTTTTCTCCTCCATAACAAAGAGCTGGGCTATCCTTCCAAAAGACAGGTGCAGGGCAGGAAAACAAATCACCTCTTATTACAATCACAGCTGAAAGGTGGAACATTTAATTCAATGGCGATGATTGCAGAAAGGGTCATCCGATGACAAACATGGCAGATTTACCAACCCAGACATTTGTTGTATCACTACAATCAAAGCTTGCCACTATAATCATCTCCTGAACAAAGAATGCCATGACAAATTAGCATTTTCTCTGCCTGCCTCATTGAACCCTTGCAGTGTAACTGATTAGCTAATAGATCCTGCTGCTCTCAAAACTGTCTCCATCTAAGCAGCTCCTAGTGCCACTGTACAACAGGGAGACAACGGAAAATCAACCTTGAGGCACAATTTGTTGCTCATGTACAAGCAGGCAAGCACAGAAGAAAAGAACTTGTTTCATGCCATGTTTTAATTCAGTACAGAGTGGGAGAGTAGGCATCAAGCAAGACCAAACTGCCATGCTAATCATCTCGAGCGGCACTGGCGAGACCGGCAGCCTCTCTGCTCGAGTACCGCACGCTGATTTTGCACAGACGTGTCAGGAGGAGAGCCCTCCATAAACAATAATTGTATTAAATTCAAGTCTCCCACACTCGCTCTTACAGAGTCGGCCCTGTCGCAGTTTAATGATAATTACTGCTCCCACGTCCGTCAGACGCCAACCAGAGAGCAGACTGAAGGCCACTTAATCGCTTCTGCAGCGTGTTCATACTGAAGCGACATGACTAGCTGCTATTAGCCACAGTACAGTGAGGTCTGAGCACTCTGATAATGAGAATGTGAGGTGTACTGGAGAGCACTGCAGCCTGATGGACTAAGATACGTGAGTGGTTTGTTCATGTGTTCATGTACAACTTCTCTAAGATCCCTGAGCACATTGTAATTCTAATGAAGACCAGACTACATACAGGATCAGACTTTCAGACTTTGGAGGTGTAAATCTCTGCCATCACAATTTGTTAGGAAATGACCCAATTTCATTTTGAATTAAATGAATTCTGCATTAATTATTGAATATAGGGGTGTGCAATACGATGTTTTTTCATCTATCAAATTACAATAGAAAACATTTGCCTGACCATTTCCTTATTGCTGCCAGTTAATTAATAATAATTAATAATATTTAATTGCATGTAGAACAGTGTATGTGAAACTATATATATGAGATATACGAGACGCTGGAACAAAAAAGAAAAGATCAAGCTGCGCACAATATATACATACATACATACATACATACATATATATATATATATATATATATGTATATATATATATTGTGCTCAGCTTGATCTTTTCTTTTTTGTTCCAGCGTCTCGTCAGATCCCAGAAATACTAAATACAATGTACAATGTATCAAGTGTATCAAGTAACACAATACATTTTGCTTGCTGCGATTTATTATTATGAACTTATTCTAATAACTTCTTAAATTCCACAACTGGCCAATCAATGACTTCAGATTAAGGCTTTTTAGATCCCTGCTACAAAAGGGTCCCAGTTTGAATCTTGGTGTGAAGGCGGGGTGTCTGTATGTGGGCATTGGTGGGTGGGTAAATGCAGTTCAGTGCCTCAAAAGTCTCTTTACAGCAGTTGCAGTTCAACATGTTAGTGTGACTTCAGCCTGGGTGTGGGGAGGAGTGCAGGCAGGGCAGAGACACAGCATTCTTTCACTGTTGACTCCTCTGGGGCCAGTTTCTCCAGTTCAAGCCTCTCATAAAAAGCCAGTGTTCTGTCCGCCCCCTGCTGTTGTCCAACAGATGGAGTGCAGGATTCTACTGAGCAGAACCAGTTACCAGTCACCGCCTACAAATCAAGCTAAAAATGAAAGACAACAACAGCATAAGCTATGTCTGTGTGTGTGTCTGTATTTTGTGGGCCAAAGATACTGGTATGATTTGAATACCAATTTCCAGTGAAAAGAAGACGGGAAGCTAAAACTGAAACAAAGAACAAAAAACGCCATGAGACCAATGGGTTCCTAAGTATGTGAATGCTGCCGTTTTGGTGTCAACGTGTTTGTCATGTCCACAAAACATTATAAAAAAAAAGAAATTTCATTCCAATAAAAGAATTACTTGCATAGAGTGTTCTTGAGAGGCTTGAGACTAAAGCCTCAGGATCACTACAAGTCACTAACTCTCCCTAGTTATTTATAGTTGATGGTGATAGCAACATGCCATTAGGCTGGACACATTGGAATTTTACATTTTGTACTAAAGCATTTCCTCAGTACCAATTAATGTCTAGTATATAGGCTAACACACAATTAACAATACAGACTCAACACTATGCTCAAGGATCAGTTCTGAAAGCACCTGACAAATACTCATGATAGAGCATAACAAACTTTTAAAATTAATTACATTAATAAAAGACAAAATTACTTTAAAACCTGCGATATGAAGACATGGTTGGGCCAAATATCGCTGGACCTGATAAGGGAGTAAACATGTTTAAGTCCCAAAAATTACTTTTTAGTCCTTAGGGAGTGCAGTTCAAGATTATAGGTGTTTATAGTTTATCATGTTTCATTTTAGCAAAAAAAAAAAAAAACAAAAAAAAAAACTCCAATTCTGACACTAACTTAACATTCCCTGACATTTTTGTGAAACAGGATGCTTAAGTGGAGCACAATTTTATTTTACAGAATTTGACTGAATTGTTAAAAGCAGGCATTCTACAATACTACAATAAAGTAGTAATAAAAATATTTTCTGTACCTACTAGAAGATCATTAATTATTTATTACAGCTTGATTATGAATAATGCATATTTGCTTTTTACTTTTTGAGACATAGACCAGGTGAAACACTAGTTAGCAGACTAGCCTCACATACATTTTCACAGCAAAAAAACTGAGAACAAAGCTTAAAAAGACAAGTGTAAATTAGCTAACAACAGAGCAAAACCTTTATGTGTATTGGTGGACAGCACGAGCTTACCAGCTGACCTTACTTTAATCAAAGACTACAAAAACAATCATTTTGACTTTTGAATTTGGCCCAATACACTGCGCTTAATGTGACCTGGACAAAAGATATGTTTACCACAGAAAATGAGTTTTAATGCCACAGTAAGGACTAATTTATTTAAAGGTGAAACCCTACCACTGAGCAGTTTGAGAGTGCGGAAGACCTTGCGCTGGGGTGTCACTCTCTTGATGTAGGGGTGGTCCTGCAGCGTGAGTAGGCTGCTGCGAGCATCCTGCCGGATCTGCACTACCTCAAAGTCACTAGGGTAATCACTGGCTGGATTTTCCCGCTGTACAATGCGCCAGTTCACCGCCTCGGTGTTTCGCAGAGCACTGCTGATGAAGTGACTGCGGGCTTTGGCCGTGAAGTATCCATTAAATGCCACAATGTACTCTAGAAAGAAAAAGACATGGTGGAAATTAAGAACTCATCAGCATATTCACAGAAGTGAGTAAAACCAGAAACCACAGTACTATGCATTAGTTGAATATAAAAATGGCTGTAAGATTTATTTCCTTATGCTGCTTATGAAATGTGACTCACATTTACCGTCACTGTTTACCTGTGCAGTGATTATTACCTCAAAAACTGAAAACTGCAACACACAATATAAATAATGCTCATAAATAAATTGTGTTTTGACATTTGGTATGTGAAAGTGCATTGACGACAACAAAACTATTGGCAGTGTAGACAATGGCATGTGAACTAAACCAAATGAAAACACGAACAGCATTATTAAACAAGCATCAAAATTTTCAAAAACATGAACAGAAGCCTTTCCTTAAGGGCCAAAAAAAGAGAAGGACAGGCAAATGTCAACTCATCTTTCAATCCATTCTGTAGTATGCATACAATTACAGCATAAAAACTGAAACAAGAGTTTGTTGTTGGCATGCAACCTAAAACGTTTGGGTGGATTATGAAAAACACCCATGTTTTTCCATTAACTAAGTTTGGCAATTTATTATGTAGTAATACTTCTTATTATTTATGGTTCTTGTTCAGTGTGCAAGAACAGAACATTTCCAGAAGCTCTGGTTTTGGAACTGATTAAGTTGGCAAGGGAATGGCATTAGATCAAAAAGCAACATTGGATCATGGGCAGTATACAATACGCAACATTATTCAATATTATCACAATATGTTGAAGTTTAGGATTAGGAAAAGCCTTTCTGAAGCTCTCCTACCCTAATCAAACACATAGTCCTTCTGCAGGTGGAGGAAGTGTATAAAAATAATATATATTTAAAAAATATATATATATTTACAGATTAGTGATCAGGTAAGGTTAAATCTATGGTGACGCTAACAGAGGCAGACTACCTGAGCAAGGACAAAAATAGAGTCAGAATGGTTGGAATACTCAAATAGTTTTGATGGTATTTAAAATAATAATAATAAAAATAATAAAAGGAGCCTTTCCCTAACATTTTACATTTTCAGAAGATCTATGAAACATCAAAGACCAGAGCTGGCCAAATGAATGTGGAAATCTTTCCTTTTATTGCCGAGCTGATTCAGCCACACCCACTGATAACACTATTCACGCTATTTTCCATGACAACAAGGGAGGGGCCATCTTTGTTTACTTTGTGTTAGAACTTCCGGCGCAGCCGCTGATCCATTATTATAGAGAACGACCACATAAATAACAAACATACAACATGAGTAGTATAATATACTCAGGTGAAGGGTGTCACAATAATTGAAAGAAAAGGAGTGTTCTGCTTGAACAGCCGTCTTTAGAACGCAATAAAAAACAAAAGTTGTATTTTGAGTGTTGTGTGGCACCTTATAACTTACATCTACCACGTTCCAATAAAGAGAACCTGGATCTGCTGTTAAAAGCGCTAAAAACATCCACCAAGCGTCAGTTATGACGCTCTAGTAAAGAGGGCAGGTCAGGTGCTTGTGAGGCTGCCCAGTAAGATGTTAACCTAAGAGCTATGCTAGGTAACGTTAAATAGCTTGTTGGAATGTTGGGTTAGCATAGCTACTTAATGATCAGTGTCCACCATAGGCTTCTGTACTTTTTTTTTGTTTTTTTTTTTATTTGTTTTTTTTTTTACATCGCTGAACCGCCTATGCCGACTTTATGTCGAAAAGGTGGAGAAAACAAACTTCTGACAGTGGGCGTGGCAAAATGAGGTTAATAACCGAATTCTCCACCATGCAACCTGCGTTGACAAATACTGACAGCAGAGTGGGCCATTCAGGAGAACTCAACGACTTTAAACATGGCATTGGCTTAGGATGCCACCTTTGACACAAGTTAGTTCGTGAAATTCCTACCCTGCTAAATCAATTCTAAACTGATGCCAAGCATGATTGACAGTAATGAGCTCCACCGTCATACGGCTGCAGTACTGTGGTAATGTGGTTACCGTCACAGCCCTATTCAGCATACAAAGATATTTTATAACTCACAATTACATAATTCCAACTTTGTGGTAGCTGTCTGGGGAGAGCCCTTCCCCCTTTCAGCATGACTGTGCCCCTGTGTGCAAAGTGAGGCCCACAAAGACATAATTTGACAAGTGTGGGGGACTCCAGTGGCCTGTACAGAGCCCTGACCTCTATCCAACTGAACAGCTTAGGGATGAATTATAACGTGATTTGCAATCCAGATCACCTCATCTAACATCAGTTCCTGACCTCACAAATGCTCTTTTCACAGAATGGATGCAAATTAACATGGAGGACCAGATGCATTACAAACCTGGTTTCAATGAAGACTTACTAATTTACTTCCCACTCTCAAAAGTGGCCCAGACTTTTCCTAAGGTCATTAGTGCAGTCTGTATCATATAAATCCAGCTGATGGGAAACATTTACTAAAATATTTACACATTATTCAATGCAAAGGCAAACCCACATTTGCTCACAACCACAACAGAGTGATGCCGCTTCTGCAATCACTAATGACAAGTGATTGTAACTGTAATAAATATACAGGTCGTGAGTGGAACTATGAGAGTTCTCCCATACATCAAAACCAAGCTCATAACTTAGACTTAACACAAATTAGCATTTTTTTTAAGCCTTTTTATATTCCTGCAGAGTCAATGTTCTGATCTACATTTTGTAAATCCCTGATTCAGCTACTTGGTGCTTTCTGAATGATACGAACGTAAGCACACAATGTGAGACAGAACTAAAAAAAGATCAAAGCATGTGGTAGATACTGTTGGCTTACACTGTGGCGTTTGTGGTTTTGTGACCACAAGATGAACCTTCCCCTAACTCAAACCCACCACACACATTCAAACAAGTTTAAACAGATCCTTAATCTGTGCTGTAAAATGCTAAACCCAAAGCTTAATTCATGTCTAAAGCTATTGCAGTTTTTATGCAGCTCCTATATCACATCAGATCCGACAAATAGACAAAAAGAGTTTACCACTTGCCTCAGCATGTGTTTTTAGTGATCTGATCATGTCTACATTCCAATTGATTACATTAAAAATGCATCTGTAAACACACCAAGTACAATCTGTGATCGGACTGCGAATGACTACCAGAGATGTTTAGAGATAAACCTCGTCAACAATGTTCACCAAAGAAAATTAATTAAACCTGTTTGATACATCAATATACAGTTACATAGTCAGATATGCATCTACCAAATGAAGACTATCAGATGTAAGAACAAACAAGGAAATGCAAAACGGTGAATACACAAGGCCTGAGTTCATCCCAAACCAAGCACCTTCTAGCAATTAAAAAAGCATCTGAGCATGTGTTGCACATTGGTTACACTGGGGATGCATTTTAGTAAAAATCTGTAAATGCAATCAGACCAAAGAACATCCAGATACATTTCTCCTACAATAATAACATCCAAGCCACTCAGCTTAAAGAGATTAAACTGTAGGATATAACTGGCAGGTCAACATTTGCTTCGTAGTGTTTAATGTTTGTGGTATGTGGAAAACAAATCGCCTACTTCAAAACTGTTTTGTATCTACTTCAACACTTAAAGCTGTACTAAATTCAGATTCCACGTATACCACAGATCACAGGCAAGCTGTTTATTACTTCATTAACAATGTATGATTAATTCATTTGGGTTTTATCCTTCATACTTCTAGAAATTTAGAAAAAACATAAAAGTAATAAATAAATAAATAAATATTTTTTAAAACTGTTAATACTATTATTCTATTTTTTTTCAAAATCAAACACAAATTATTCTTTGATCCAGTATGCCGTAAAACCGTAAAGCTTTTAGTCATACTGAAGTATGTGTATAAACATTGAACACTGAACATTAAGCTGCTATTTTCCCACCTGCACTGTACACTTTTTATATCCATACTGTTTAAACCACATACTTACTGATACTGTGCTACTCTTTGCACATGTCCTGTACACATACTGTACTGTCCTGTTTGCACACATTGTTTTTGTCTATTGTCTTTGCACTACACTATATATATATATATATATATATATATATATACACACACATACATACACACACACATTATTCAACTGCACTGGAGATGGAGCCTGAATATATTATATCGTTGGTTTCTTACGTTATTATACTGTGGAACAAACCCTAGTATTGGGTATTAGCTGTATAATGACAATAAAGTTGAATTGAATTGAATTGAATGACTCACTACAAATGAACTCATGACACATACTCTTCTTTAAATAAATATATAGAGAATGTATAAAATTGTACCCACATGTGCAGTATACTTTAACAATAATTCTGTGTAACATAACACTAGCCCCCAAACGCTTAGTTACACCATGTACACACCACAACACTGACAGCTGTGAAGGGTCAACCACCTGACTTGAGGGCAAAAAACTCATGAAACTCATGAAACACATCAACACAAGGCATAGCAGCCTACACGACTAACACCAGAAACAAACATAAGCAACTCTACTCACCATGTTCCACTACTTTGGAGGAGAAGTCCACTTTCAGGGTGAGCTGGGAACAGTTCGAGCTAAAAAATCCATCAGTGGTGGAGGAAGAGGAAGGTGTGCTGGGAGTCCCTCGCTCTTCCTCAGTGCCTGCCAGGGGCAACCGCCCGACCAGCAGGGCCACAAACAGGAAGAGGCAGACTGGGGCCATGACGACTGCAGTTTGGTTCAGTTCATAGCTCATCTAAGACAGTCGTGATTAAAAATGAGCGAGGGTGACTAAAATGGTCCTGAAGATTTTGAGACAGGCTATATCTGGAACTCTTAAAAGCCTGAGTAACACATGGCTTATTTTCATTTCTTTCTACGTTTTCTCTCCATTTTTGGTATCCAGCATTGGGGATTAGTGATAAGTCACACAGAGAACGACTGGTGCCATTATTCCACACACACTGAGAGCACTAGAGCAGGTAAAACAGGATGGTCATCAAATGATCAGCTCCAACAGCACAGGAGTCTCCTTCCTTCCCTTGTGAGAACAAAACACAAAACATCAATTACATAAAATACGCCATATAGGAATCGCTAGCTGGTGGCATAATCAACGAGAGCAGGCAATATGACTTTTTGAATTGTTTATGTATTATGTAACATGATAAATCAAAACTGATCAGAATTCTAACAAATTTAATAATACTTGGAAACACTTTATATTTACTTTTTAGTATTTAAAAGAAAGCATGGTTAGTTCTTTTGGGCTAAATGGATCCTAAGACCACATGTATGTGCATATGTGGGTCAGACAGCCAATGTTGCAATATTCAAATTTTTCTGCAATATTTCTGACACAACATGACTGAATCGTACCCATACTTTAAGCTCTGGGGCATACACTTAGTCCAATACCGGGAACATAACATAATGTGAAAAATCAAAAGCCTGTTTGTTTTTTCATTCAACGTCCTGAGAATCCAAACCATCTTCCAAGTCTCACCAGCACCTACAAATCCACTACAAAAAAGCCACCCTCAGGGAAGCTTGGTAAAGGGAGGTCGCTTTCTCTGAAAATCAGACACCCCAGGCATGTTGAGGGGGGTGGTTGGAGTTTGCTCCCCCACTAACTCCAGACTATTCATTTACACCTTAATAAAAAGCTGGCAACGATCCAGATGGAGTCAGTCGAGGCTGTTATGCAAGGGTGTTATTGCCTGCCCTGCCTCACATCCTGGAATAAAAAAGGACAGCCCAAAATGTGCACAGCAGATGGGCCTTCAATCCAGACCTAGGTTTGATCTCCCTGATCCAGCTGGTACCAGGTCTGTGAAAATACACTGGAAAACTGGATCTCCTACTGGGAAAGTCTCAACACGACGATGAAGCCAAATCTTGCACGTCCTCAAAAAAGAATGTCAACAGGGGTATTTTGTTATTTTTAGTGTGTCTGGTTATTAGGCCTGGGTTTATTCAGACCCTTTTGACCATCAAAGAACAAGGGTTTGGACAAGGCCATGGTCACTAAAAATCCCAAGCTGCAGCTAAATAAATAAATAACGTCCTATATGACTAAACAAAAAAGTACCATCAGCAATAGATTGTTTACATGTGTGGGGAAAGCCAACGTCACGTTCTTGATGCGCACACAAACCACAAAATCTTCCTAAATTGTATTTTCATTAATAAACATAACATTAAACTGATCAATTAAGACTACAGCTGCTATTAATGTCTCTTCCATCAGGCTGCTAAAGTTCCAGAGTAAGAAATGCTGTTGCTGTGACTGCACAAGGCGAACAAAGGAGTAAGGTTTATTACCCAGCTTTAGCGTTAACATAGCCTATTTACAGCATAGGTAAGATTATTCGCGAAAGGTTGCAGTATGCAACTATATCTACTAAAAACCTACAACTTGGCTGTGATAAGTGATTTCCACACTGACATGGTGGCAAGCTAGCAGGCTGCATCTAACGGTAGTCTTTTAGCCTAACCATTACTACAAACAACACAAGAAGGATAACGCTAGCTGAGCTACTCTTCACTGTTCTGGGCATCTGCTTAGAATTTGGCCACAGTTATGCAGCACGACCTGTAATGAATACATGCTAAGTAAACAGTAGCTAATTCAGCTAGCTAAGATAACTTGGACTAACAGAACTAACGCTAGGTAGGGATACTAATGTCGCTTGCCAAACACGTTGCATATGAAAGTGTGAGATAAAGAGTCTGTTTTTAGACTGTTAATGCTGGTAACAACTAGCGAAATCACACAGCTAATGTTAGCTAAACAAACCCACGCGAGTGGACCATGTTGCCATCTATGCTACAGACCCGTAGCTAGCAGCAAAGCACACACGGGGCCAGTGTAACTCGGCTACAGTACCATGACTAACAGCTATACTCACTTCACATCACGGCAAGAACATTTGCTTTAGCAAATCTCACGTCTGATAAATCTTCTTTGTCCCAACCACATACAGGAAGAGCCGTCTACATGCGATTTGCTGACGGGTTTAGCTGCTATGCTAAACTATCAGTGCGTCCCCTTTGCTACTGTAACTTGAGAATCCAGTGAGCGAACTGGAAAGTAACCAATCAACGATCGATACGCGGAGTAACGACGGGAGTGACGCCGCCTTCATCCAATAGGATGTAGGAAGAGAGACAGGGGCGGGACGCAAGGCATTTCACAAAGAGATGTGTAGTACACTACAGGGCACTCAGTCCAAAACAGACTTACAGACAACATAACGAAATGTGATCACATTTATAAAACATGGTTTTGACTTATTTTCTATATTAGCGTGTACGTATCAGGTCTAAAACAAGCCAGTGAATACTAATATCCAAAAAAAGTATCCAATAATACTACATTAAAATTAACAATTTATATCTGAACTGTAGTTGCATCCTAGGTATGGCCACAAGATGGCGCGATAACTCAAACACCTGAACAGGTCAATGCCAAAGAGTTCATGTGTTATATTACGAACAAAGATCGTACACAAAGCACCCTGGGACATGCCGTCGGTTATTTTAGTTTTAACCGTGCTAAAACTGAATAAATCAACTGTTAGCGCCGAACCGCGCCTGTGCGTTGCTGTCAAATTATTACTGTTGCGTTTCCTGAAGCTTACGAATTAAATTCACTCCAGTGTTCTCTGTACCCAGTACTCTACACTTTTGTATTGAATTATTTTCTCCTTGAGGTTAACTTACAACGTTTCTGTGATTTTCTGTACATAAACACAATTAATGTTAATTTTCCAACCTCTCTTTATCCCTTAGAATGAGAGCTCTGCTCTAATTGGCTGTCCTGTATTGAGCCTCATCCAGTATAGCACTTCCTGAAATTCAGTTGTTAGTGGGCGGAGCTAAACTGCTGCATGCTGAATAGGGGGATATAAATCCTTTGATATCACATAAACAATGAATTTAAGTCTGTTCTTGCAGTTCAGGATCTATATATGGACCGTACACACTGGGCAGCTGGGTAAATGTTGACACTTTCATGTTGTTTACATATTATTTCAGGTGTCTATGATGTACATTAAAGTCCATACCAAGTTTTACATTTTCTTTAGACATTCCTGACACAAGTCATGAAATACTCAAAATAAATCTTTCAGATCAATCAAAGTGTCTGGCCCGTGTGCTCAATTCTGTTCATGTGATTTTTAAAAGCCAATATAAAATAAATAAGCAAGTCCACAATTTTATCACTGGAGGTCAAACAAAACAAGTTCTTTAGCATCATTCTAAAAGCAGCTGTTAGGATTATGGATTAAGCCATGTACATTCAAAATCACCACCAGCACCACTCCAAGAAGGTAAAAAAAGTGAAACAATTTAACTTTAAAATCTTTATTTGAGACATTTGATAAAAAAAATGAGCAGATTCACTATTAAAAAAAAGTTAACATGTTCTATCATTATCCTTCGTTAAAACAAAAACAGACACAAACATGACATAAATGTAGACACTTTCCTTCAAGAGACAGTGTTGGAATGGCTTCATCAAAAGGACAACAGCTGCAGTTTATTCAACCGAGTTACATGTACAATTGCACATACTGTACGGTTTTGGTGATTCCATGTTATTTTTTACTCGAATACTTTTTGGTAGCAATGTTCCTCTATCGATAAGTAGTGGAGGATTTCTTTAAATTTCTTTTATAAAAGTAAACAAACTACAAATTAAATCAAACTATTAACATACAGTTTATCAAAATGTCCTTCCATAAAAGCAACTAGCCTGTTAAGTAGAGATAGAAAACATAAAACAGTGGTCTTCCCAATAAACATACAATTACTCAACCAGAAAGTCACTTTTAATGGTGATCCATAATGAAAACAAAACAATTTAGTAAATAAAAGATAAAAAAAAGTCTGATTGGGAAGAGGGTATGGCAAGCTATTACACACATAGTTTAATGTGTAATATACTGTAGTTGTTCTAAAATGAATCATTAGAATTTGGAAAAAAAAAAACCCTCAGGAAATTCACAGAACAACATATTATGGAGTTTTTTGGGGGGTGGGGGTGATGGGCATTGTTCCTTCAATATAACTTCAAGACAAGTTCGAGACAACACTTAAATTAAGGCACTATAAAATAACCCAAACTGCTGCTGTAGTTTTTTGGTCGAATACTGTCTTTAAAAGAAAAAGTTCTGTAACTAAAGAGACGTGACTTAATCCGTCGGTAACAAATACATTTTTGATCAAGTACAGACATTTACTGTAAGAACAGGGAACATATCTAATACACTTCTGAAACACTTCCAGCAGTTATGTGAAATTATGGCTCATGTGAAATTATGGCTTATGCATTCTACATGGAGTAGAATCCATAGGCTTGCACTTCCCTGTTTGAATTAGGTGTTACTATGTTTTGTTGATTTTCTAAGAGAAAGTGAGTTAATACACTGTCAACTGTGAACAAACTTAAATATGGCATTTTAGTGCACAATTTCAAAAGTCTCCTTGCTAATTTAAATATCTAACACACACACACACACACACAAACACAAATACACACACACACACACATTATATATATATAGAGAGAGAGAGAGAGAGAGAGAGAGAGAGAGAGAGAGAATAATTTACTTAGAATGTATAGAAATTGTGCACTAAAATGTGTGTATACATATATATATATATATATATATATATATATATATATATATATATATATATATATATATATATATGTGTGTGTGTGTGTGTGTGTGTGGTAATCATGCATTAGACAATGTGTTAAATCATTTCTCATTTTTCTGAAAATCATTTGACCAGGGGTGCAAAAACTTTTGCAAGTAAGCAGGAACACATGTCACAAATTACTTTATATAGGGGTATCATGTCTTTGTAGTTGAAACAAATTTGCTTTATACATATGATTTATTGAATTTGGGACATTTGTAAAAATGCCACTGATTAGGAATGCATGATTAGAATGGGCTGAGATCGGAATTACCAGATTTTTGTTCCATGTGATCCCTGTGGAATTTTACTGCTACTCCTATGACCAAATACTGGAGCATAATTATTGTGCTAAATAGCTCTTATTTTCAAACTTAAATTTAATTAATTTTATTTGTATAGGTACCTGAATTTTCATTTATACAATTTCAAATGAAAGTGTTGACCATTAATGAACAATTAAATATTATTTATACTGGAAATGGAATAGCACGGGAAATGTGCTAGTGTGTTTCACATGTTCACAAGTTATTACAATTTCTAACTGGTGCATCTATAATAATGCTCTCAACCGAATCTCAGACATTTCCACCATTTTCCCAACTAGATATCAATGCAGAATTCACTTTGCAGGGTTGGAACACTGGCTGAAGTGTCACTGAATAACTGCCACATATTGGCGTTTATTAGTTCAACATGCTACACAAATACAGTCTAATCCATGTAACTACATCTAAGTGGTTTTTTAAAACAGAAAAGACTACTTTGACCTTTCGCATCTGAAGTGATGTTTTTGGCACAACATACTACATTTAGGCAGGACACATATTCATTTGTAAGTATTTGATTGACAGCATAAAGTTTCCCCTCCCACAAAAGCAACCGACTGCAACGGTGCCTTAACAAAGTAATTCACAGCAAAAACAAGGAAGGTCTAAGAACAGCCAACATGTATTTAGTAGTCCTTCCAGCAACTTCATTATGTAGAACTCTGTTCAACAGATACAATCAGATAAAATGCTTAATGAAACAGTAACTTTAAAAGACAACGTAATGAAAAACATCAACAATAAATAAATAAGGTGGGAAACACACAAATAAGGGGAACAAAAAGAAAAGAAGAGCAATAGAGATGGACTGAAGGATGAGTGAGATTTTTCATTGGCTCTGTGGTCAGGTGTGAGTTCTTTGGGGAGTCTGCACACACAGCCACTGCAGTTCCACACCACTTCCTCCGTGTTTGGGTCCCTTTAGCTCCTACATGGGTCTCTGTGAGTGCATATCCTATCTCAGCCATTGTATTGCTGCTGATAGCGGCGATTGAGCTCCCTCAGCTCCTTCTCTCGGACGCGCCGTGGTTTTTTT
>JAMWET010004858.1:0-16163 GCA_024036415.1 Prochilodus magdalenae | reverse complement strand
TTACTACATACCTCCTCCCAACCACCAAACTACCGCTCCCTGCCTCCCTGCCTCCTACCGACCACCCTGTCTACATACTCACCTACCTACCTCCTCCCTATCTACCAAACTACCCCTACCTGCCCCCCTACTGACCACCCTGTCTACATACTCACCTACCTACCTACCTCCTCCTTATCTACCAAACTACCCCTACCTGCCTCCCTACTGACCACCCTCTCTACATACTCACCTACCTACCTACCTCCTCCTTATCTACCAAACTACCCCTACCTGCCTCCCTACTGACCACCCTCTCTACATACTCACCTACCTACATACCACCTCCCTATCTACCAAACTACCCCTCCCTTCCTCCCTGCCTCCCTATCTACCACCCTGTCTACACACTCACCTACCTACCTCCTCCCTATCTACCAAACTACCGCTCCCTGCCTCCCTACGGACCACCCTGTCTACATACTCACCTACCTACCTCCTCCCAACCTACCAAACTACCCCTACCTGCCTCCCTACCGACCACCCTGTCTACATACTCACCTACCTACCTCCTCCCAACCACCAAACTACCCCTCCCTGCCCCCCTGCCTCCCTACCGACCACCCTCTCTACATACTCACTTACCTACCTCCTCCCAACCACCAAACTACCCCTCCCTGCCCCCCTACCTCCCTACCAACCACCCTGTCTACATACTTACCTACATACCTCCTCCCTATCTACCAAACTACCCCTACCTGCCTCCCTACCTCCCTACCGACCACCCTGTCTACATACTTACCTACCTACCTCCTCCCTACCTACCAAACTACCCCTACCTGCCCCCCTGCCTCCCTACTGACCACCCTGTCTACATACTCACCTACCTACCTCCTCCCTACCTACCAAACTACCCCTACCTGCCCCCCTGCCTCCCTACCGACCACCCTGTCTACATACTCACCTACCTACCTACCTCCTCCCAACCTACCAAACTACCCCTACCTGCCCCCCTGCCTCCCTACCGACCACCCTGTCTACATACTCACCTACCTACCTCCTCCCAACCTACCAAACTACCCCTCCCTGCCTCCCTGCCTCCCTACCGACCACCCTGTCTACATACTCACCTACCTACCTCCTCCCAACCACCAAACTACCCCTCCCTGCCCCCCTACCTCCCTACCGACCACCCTGTCTACATACTTACCTACATACCTCCTCCCAACCACCAAACTACCCCTCCCTGCCTCCCTACTGACCACCCTGTCTACATACTCACCTACCTACCTCCTCCCTATCTACCAAACTACCCCTACCTGCCTCCCTACTGACCACCCTCTCTACATACTCACCTACCTACCTCCTCCCTACTCACCTACCTACCTCCTCCCAACCACCAAACTACCCCTACCTGCCCCCCTACCTCCCTACCGACCACCCTGTCTACATACTCACCTACCTACCTCCTCCCTACTCACCTACCTACCTCTTCCCAACCACCAAACTACCCCTACCTGCCCCCCTGCCTCCCTACCGACCACCCTGTCTACATACTTACCTACCTACCTCCTCCCTACCACCAAACTACCCCTCCCTGCCTCCCTACCGACCACCCTGTCTACATACTCACCTACCTACCTCCTCCCTATCTACCAAACTACCCCTCCCTGCCTCCCTGTCTACATACTCACCTACCTACCTCCACCCTACCTACCAAACTACCCCTCCCTGCCTCCTTACCTCCCTACCGACCACCCTGTCTACATACTCACCTACCTACCTCCTCCCAACCACCAAACTACCCCTCCCTGCCTCCCTACCGACCACCCTGTCTACACGCTCACCTACCTACCTCCTCCCTATCTACCACCAAGTTACCCACCTATCTCCCGGCCCACCCCCTGTGATTTTTCCCTTTTGGTTCAGAGGTCCTCCTGCAGTACCACCTGGTGGTTCTGAAATGTTGGTTATTATATATGAAGGTTAATAAGCGGTTCTCTTATTGGTTCCTGGCTGTGAACTTGAGGGACCCATTCTTCTCCCGTGCCAGTCTTAACTAGCCACTGTGCTCTTCAGGAGGGAGTAAAAAACATCAAACACAAGTTGGAGCTATGAGAAGGCTCTGCTTTACCTGTGCTTTAAAAGGATAGCTAACGCTAATCCCTGAGCCGGGGTGACCAGTCCACGAGGGGCCGGTGTGGCTGCAGGTTTCCATTCCAACCGAGCAGGAGATCATGTGATCTGTTGTCTGAAGGCTGAGCACTTGATGAATCTGATGCCCAGGTGAGCTCCTGCTTGATGGAAACCTGCAGCCACACTGGCGTGGATAAGACTGGGCACCCTGCTCTAATCTAATGACCGAGAGCCTGGTGAATATGTAAACACACAGGGCACCTGCTGACTGACAGTATCGGTTGGATTGAGGAACTTTGATGATTTATTAATTATTTATTATACTTACAGTTTTAGTAACGGGTCCATTCAAATTCAGGTTGAAGGGATGGGAAGGATGATTTATAGATGTTCAGTGGAGAAACCTCAGAAGCAGCAGTACCAACACTGTTGTGAGGTGGATTCTGTACAGTCCTTCTGCTCGTGTGAAAACGTCGCGAGATATAAATCTGATTTTTTTTTACGGTTATGCTGTTAACGTAGGCTGTTTGTGTTTTAGAATACAGAAACGACTCGGAGAACTGTGATGGGAACCCAGCCTAGAGAGACTGTTCACAGGAGACACCTCTGGATACATCAAAGCTGTTGAGCACCACCAGATAAGAACATATTCACACTGTCCCCTCAGGTAGAACCGTCATATATATATAATGTTCTGAGATATGGAGGGAATCAATGGATGGAAGTGTTTTATGTTGGTTTATGAACATACACTGTACTCCCAAACGTATTCTCTCATCTGTCTTCACACACATATGAACTGGAGGTACAGCTCCAACTCTTCTGGGAATTCTTTCCAAAAGGGTTAGGAATGTGGTTATGGGAATTTCTGACCATTCCTCCACATAATGAGAAGGCCTGGCTCTCAGTCTCCGCTCTAATCCATCCCAAAGGTGTTCTATCGGGTGGAGGTCAGTCCAGTTCCTCCACACCAGACTCGCTCCTCCATGTCTTTATGGAGCTTGCTCTGTGCACTGGTGTGCGGTCATGTTGGAACAGGAAGGGGCCGTCCCCAAACTGTCCCCACACAGTTGGGAGCATGGAATGGTCCAGAGTCTCTTGGTCTGCTGAAGCATTAAGAGTTCCTCTCACTGGAACTAAGGGGCGGAGCCTAACTCCTGAACCACACCCCCACACCATAATCCCTCCTCCACCAAACTTTACACTCGGCACAGTGCAGTCAGACCAGTACCGTTCTCCTGGTACCACCAAACCCACACTCATCCATCGGATCACCAGACGGAGAAGCGTGATTGGTCACTCCAGAGAACACGCCTCCACTGCTCTAGAGTCCAGGGGCGGAGCTTTACACCACTGCGTTCCACGCTCTGCACTGCGCTTGGTGATGTAAGGCTGGGATGCAGCTGCTCGCCATGGAAACCCATTCCATGGAGCTCTACACACTGTTCCTGAGCTGATCTGAAGGACACATGAAGTTTGGAGGTCTGTAGTGATGGACTCTGTAGAAAGTTGGTGACCTCTGTGACCTATGACCCTCAGCATCCACTGACCCCGCTCTGTCATTGTACATGGTCTAACACTTCGTGGCTGAGCTGCTGTCGTTCCCCATCACTCCCACTGTGTTCTAATCCCACTGACAGTGGACTGTGGAATATTTAGTAGGAGGGAATTTCACCACTGGACTTGTAGCACAGGTGGATCCTATCACGGTACCACGCTGGAGTTCACTGAGCTCCTGAGAGCGACCCGTTCTCTCACTAACGTCTGTAGGAGCGGTCTGCATGTCAAGGTGCTCAGGTTTATACACCTGTGGAAGTGAACACCTGAATACTGCGGTTTGGATGGGGGAGTGAACATGTAGCCATATATGGGTTTGAATATGTTACATATGTAGGATATATAGTCATGTGGTCATTAATCCAGAAACACAAATATTTACGTATACAGTACGTGGTAGACACATGGATGGCATGTGCTGCTCAGATTAGACCGTGTGATGTATACAGTATGTGTAGTGTGTTCAGTGTTCATATACTGTATCTATAGCCCCGTACCGGGAGTCACAGTAATCTAGAAGAGCAGATATGGGAGCGTGAATGACTTGCTCCTTATCTTGAACAGAGAAACTACTCGACTCCTGAGATCTCTCCGAACTGGAAACGCCTCCTAATAACAGAATGGGTTCACTGATTAAACCTGGGGTCTGGATCGAAGACACTAGGCCCACGTCTACAGATTAACATTACCTGTACACTTAGTACTGCTCAGGTAAGATCAGTCTAAGACTGTTCCATGTAGACCGACCATGAGCTCAAGGTGTTTAATCCGAATGCCATGGCCAACAGTCTCCAAGGCAGGGCTGAGATCTAGTTTCCGGAATCTGCCCACTCCGTGCTGTGAGGTATGAAGTGTGAAGTTGAGATTGTGTTTTTCAGGAGAGGCTGAACCTCGGCATGCTTACAGTGCACTACTGCGAGACGCAACGCCGGGCCTTCCAGCATCACACTGCTCTTCTAGGGCTGTGGTTCCGACCACACTTCTCACAGTATCAAAGCTCTGCAGTGAATTAAGACTGTAGATAAAGGAACTGGTAAAATAACTCGTACCAGATTTAAAGAGGTTCTAGAAGACTCCCCGGAGAGAGGGGTGGGTCCTTCGTTCTTCATTCAGGGCGGAGAATGTCTCTCGAGAGGCTCCGCCCTCACACGGGTACACCGGGGTGACGTAGTGCCACCCATCCCCTCCTGCATCTTCCATCATTATTAAACATCGCAGTGATTTTTTATTGGCGTTTTATTTATTTTACCATTTACTTTTATTAGTACCGTCATTGTTGATTGTCTTTATTTACGTTTATATATTATTATTTTGCATGAATGACTATCTTATTTTCCTTTTCCCTTTGTTCTTCATCTCTGATGATTTAATAGTTAGTTTTAGCTAAATTTGATGTTTTCTTGATTTTACCTTTTAGTTTTTCCTTTTTTTAAAAAAAAAACTTTTCTTAGATCTGTTTATTTTAATCTTCTGATTAAATCTTATTAATTATTAATGTATTAGTCACATTATAAGTTCCAAAGTGCTTCCTTTAATATTCTTAGCTCTCTTGTATTGGTTTGTGGATATTATCTGGTGATTAAATATTGTTTGTGTATATATTTCCGTTATCAGTGCCTTTCACTGTAAACGCTGGTCACCCTCAATGTACCTCCGAGTCAAAACAAAGGTTGATTGATTGATTGACAGATAGAAAGAGAGTGAGACAGAATGAATCAAGTTGCAGAAATCACCTGAAGCTCATAGACAGAATGACTGGCGCGTTATCCTCGCGGTACCAGGTGATGTGAGCAGAGAAGCGGGCACATATACCCTGAACAGGACTGGACGATGTTTCCGAGGTCCGAGTTCTGAAGAGTATTCCTCTCCGTCTGCTGTGGCAGCATTTGGTTATCAGTCAGATCATTTTCAAGACGCCTGCTTATCTTTTTTATTTTCGTTCATCTGCATTCACATGAAAGAGCCTGGATAGACTCGTCCAGCCACAATCCTCCCCGAGAACACGACACGGGAGGAACTGACCTGTTACTGTTCCAGCGCTGATACGGGCCGACCGGAGTAAAGTTCTGATCACACGGTGACGAAATAATCAGCGTCTGGTCCGAGAATCCTCAGACTGAATGCTCTTTACTGACAGCCCACAGGAGAGGCTTTGGTCTGAGGGATGGTCTTCCACCCTGAGTCAGATTACATGGATGTTAAAGTCACCCAGAATCAGTGACCTCTCTGTCAATCAGGATGATTGATATATATATATACTTCCCCAAACGAGCCGCTCACAGGTGAAGTTAATAATGTTGATTATCTCGTACTTCATATTGTGTAGCCAAGAGAGTGGCTCTGGATGTTTCCGTAGACCAGGACCCCACACGCCTATCCAGGATAACTCCAGACGGGATTCTACAGGGGGCTCGCAGGGCTGGTCGGGCTCCTGAACTGAATCAGGTTCCAGTTTATTTGTCATGTGTACAGCATGTCAGGACTTCCATGCACTGGAATGCTGGTGGTGAGGCTCAGAGTGATACTCTACAGCAGGGCAGCGTTAATAAACACACTTACTGAACACACTAAATACACAGAGACATATTAAATATACACTATAAACAGAGTGGTTATGACTGATGGCGTTTAGAAGTCTTACTGCTTCCGGAATGGAGCTGTTCCTCCGTCTGTTCGTTTTACACTTAATGCTCCGCGTTGCTGTCCAGTACCGCACACTGAGTTATACTCAGCCTAAGTATCCTGTATACCAGTATACCTCCTCGTACTCGTGATTACTGGGCCCACTGTGGGCTATACTCATACACTGTGTATCTAGTATACTAGATTTTCTCGTCTCATCCGGGTTCGACCTGAGGAGGTTGGGTTCTGCCCTTGAGCCTGTTTCCCTTTCGAGGTTTCTTCCGTAATCAAGGGGGGTTTTCCTCGCCACTGCCTCAGGCTTGCTCAAGGGGGAATACCCGGAATACCCCCTCAAATGTCTGTACATTAACTTTGTGTTTTTTTTCTTCTTTCCTTTTCTTATATACAACACACTGATTTTCTGTGAAGCTGCTTTGAGACAACGTTGGTTGTAAAAAGCGCTATACAAATTAACATTGATTGATTGATTGATTGAAATATAACCACCAGTGCTGTCACACATACGTACCTGGAGCTAACTGTACCTAACTGTACTACTCTGAGGCGCCACTGAGACTCACCTACAGATACTGAAGTACACGGGGAAGTACATTTATAGCCCCTGGTTTCCCAGGTAAAGGCTTTTGGGATTGTGATAAGTTCATGTTCCTGTTAAACTAGTTTCAGCTGCTCTGTTATTTTTTGTTTGATCTCAAAGTGAAACCAAGGAGGCTGCATAAAAGGAGCATGTCGTGCCTCAGTGCCTCAGTGCCTCAGAGAGAACCATGCCTTGCACGCCTAGACCAGTCATCCTGAAAATCCACTCAGTCTCCACCAGGACTCTGAAGACCAGAGTCAGCGATGACCTGACCGCCGAAACCCTCCCCGGGCCTGTGGACAGACCCGAGTCTCTGGCCTCTGGAGCTGCAGCGGCTGCTGATCTGGATTCCTCTTCGCCCTCCCTGTTGAAGGAGCTCTTTGTGGGCTTGTACGAGTTCCTGGACCCGCGCTACGATCATGACTTCAGACACGGCTCGGACTCCTCGGAGTGC
Organism: Prochilodus magdalenae; assembly: GCA_024036415.1. Classification (NCBI taxonomy): domain Eukaryota; kingdom Metazoa; phylum Chordata; class Actinopteri; order Characiformes; family Prochilodontidae; genus Prochilodus; species Prochilodus magdalenae. The sequence goes on along the minus strand of JAMWET010004858.1, from coordinate 8,817 downwards.
TCCCGCGGTGGAGAGCCGTACTCTCGGCCCTGGGGGTGGTACCGCTTCGCTCTGAAGGTTCTGGATGAGTATCCTGATGGAAACACCTGGCTGGGTTCTGATGGAAGGAGGAGTGAGTCTTCACCTGGTGAGTGGCCCGTTTCCTTCCATGGGACCAGCATTGATGGAGCCAGAGGCATCGCCAGCTCCCATTACAGGGCCGAACCCAACCAGGTGTGTGGTCACGGCATCAGCTCCACACCGGATATTCAGACTGCAGAAAGGAATGCAACGACATTCAGATCCGATAAAACTGGAAAATCATACAGGGTCGTCATGCAGAACCGGATCAACCCTCAGAAGAGGGTTCTCACTGAGGAAGGCTACTGGCTCATCCCGGTTCCTGAGGAAACGTCAGCTGACCAGGAGAAGAGGACTGTGGAGGCATCTATCCGTCCTTATGGAATTCTGATTAAGGAGGTCCTGACTTCCTAATCATGAAGTGACTCTTATGTACCCTCAGCAGGTCCGATAACTCTACAGTCGGTTCTGTCTGGAGAGATGATCGGATCATCGTTATTGTAGATTTAATAATCGGATCATTTCTGATGATTGTTTATTGGGAATAATCTTCTCCTGGTCTGAATTCCTCTTCAGGAAGTTTCTACAGCCGGTATATGTGTCCCTGCAGGCTGTCCTGCTGAGCTGCTGTCCATGGTTGGACTCTACTGGACGTGTTCTACTTGTAATCTTGTAATCTTGTAATTTGTAATCTGTAATCTGTAATCTTGTAATTTGTAATCTGTAATCTGTAATAAATGATATTTCTGAACTGCGGTCCTGTCCTCGTGTTTGATCTTCTGATCTTGAAGTGGACCTGGACCTGTTTTAATGGGGCTGGAAATCTAGAACCGGAGCATCCTAAAGACACACTGTACACCTGGATATCTGATAGAGCTCAGTACAGAACCCTACACTGTTAATATTCACACCCTGACATTTACATACAACCACACCGGACCTACAGAACCAACATGCTGGACCATGTGGAGAATTCCAGCGTTCCAGGCTGGGAAGGGGATATCAGCGCTGTCCCTTCCCTTCCCCGGGATCCCGACTGTCGGCGGTACATGGATGATGTTCATATTTAACCCAGACTGAAGTTCTTCCTTTTCACCAGCTCCTTAATCCAATGTTCCGTTCCACCTTAAATACTGCCGCTTGAGCAGGCGTCAGAATGTCCTGCAGCACCACTTAAGGTGGAACGGAACATTCCCAACACAAGCTGGAGAACAGGAAGACTGTTCCCGTGTCTTTAAGAGAACTTGGACATCTGTAATTCCAAGAGGTTAGTTTGCTCTGGCGTCTCGCTGTAAACCAGCCAATCAGAGCAGAGCTCATCTAACTATTCATGAGGGTAAACAGCTTGTATCATTCTAGAACCAGATCAGAGGGTGGAAACGGGCGTGCAGAACCACATCTGGCACTGTAAACCTCGGTAGAACATCTGGGAACAGTTTAAATACTCGTTCTAAAATACGTCCTGTGGCACCTTCAGCTGAGATCTGATGTGTGTGTGTTGGACGTGTGTGTTTATGCCGGCGGCTGTATGTCTCAGGTAGCTCAGGTGTTTTACATACTGCAGGTATAACATGCTCAACATCACAGCCGGACAGGGTCAGTTCAGTGCTGTACTCTGCTCTCTGGCGCCACCTTGTGGACGTCCGCTAAGTGGACACCTCAGATTAATCGGCACCTTTACTGCTTGCTGTCAGCTACAGGTTAGTGTTGCACTGTTACCGTGGTGATGCCCAGACTGTTCTTCTTTATCTGTCCTCTTTCTGTTTATTCTCGTTCCTCCTCCCGCTCCTTCCTTTCTTTGTTTCCTTCCCTCTTTCTCTCCTCAGTCTGAGTTCTGGGGTTTGATCTCTACTAATATTCATTTATGATAATATTTATTTATTTTCTGCCTCTTTCAGAAACACAGATGTAGCTGACTGCTGATGTACGTGGTGTCTGAATCGTTCAGCGCTGGGTCCTGCAGGTTTACCCCACTACAGTAAACCACAGCCACAGTGTGCAGACAGGAGCTGGAGAGTCCTCCTCAGGGAGCCTTACAGGTGAGTACCAGCAGATCATCACAGTAAGGGTTAATACACAAACCAAACACGTCTAGCTCATTACATCACAGAGCTCTACCACACCTGATTCAGACGCCTGATGTCTGAGACGCCCAGATGTGGTTCTACACTGGGCCCATTTCCACCCTGTGATCTGGTTCTAGAATGAAATGAGCAGTTTCCCCTTTGTTGGTTAGCTCATGAATAATTAGATGAGCTCTGCTGTGATTGGCTGGTTTACAGTGAGACAGTGAAACATCCCCACACTGTACACATGGTGTCTGTTACAGTGAGCGTCTGGTTCATAAGAACAAGGTCCAGCAGCAAACACACAGGACAACACAGCTACAGACTGGCAGAGGGCCAAACCCCCTCTCTACTGACCGTGATGAGCGCCCCCTCATTCCAGTGTCCCTTACCCACCGTAAGATGACCTCGAGTGACCTACAGAGAGACTGGCGAGCGGTGGCTGGGGTGAAACGCACAGCGAGCATGGTTCTAAAAACAGGCTTCTGGAGGTCATTAGTGATTTTCTAAATACACAGATCTAATACAATTAAAAAAAAAAAGAGTTTGGGAGACACGGTTCCAGTAGTGTAGAGAACCAAACAGAACCAACACAAACCCAGAACCTGTACACCTAGAGACACTGATCAGGTACAGGTGGGCTCTTACGGTTCTCCAGAGCTGTAGATACAGTGTTATGTATACATGTCTTGAAGATCTGCCTGATGTGAGGTAGAGTATGTAGATGTCAGTATGGGAATTCTGACCTGTACAGTCCTCTCTCCCTTCACCTGTAATCCACTAAAGGTGCAGATGTGTGCAGATCACAGCAGGAGGGGATGATTATGTAACGCTCTGGTTATGCTGAATGCGGAAAGTCCAAGTCTAAGTTCCCTTCAGCTTTATCCTCATTCCTTCTCCTCATGTGTGTTATAGGAGAGGTGTGAGTCACCAGGTGCAAGTCACAAGCAGGTCTCAAGTCTTGCCTAAATCAGAGCCAGGTGCTCCACCTTCTAAAGAATAGCTGAAGAAACAGCTGCACCCAGAAGGAGTCAACCTCAGGAGTGAGACGTGGTGTGTAGGTGTGACATGGTGAGACATGCTAATGATTCCAGAGCGGGTCTGATCTCTGTACCTGACTGACCCAACACCACCATTACAGACCTCCAGTGAGCAGTGGTGTCCTCCATGACTCCTCCTGTTAGTGCAGCACCATCGGCAGACGGCTGCACCACGCAGGACTACATGCACACAGACCGTTACCACGACTGTCCTTAACACCACGTCACCGTCACCAAAGACTGCAGTGGTGTCGTACCAGACTGTCATGGAGGGACTCAGAATGGCAGCGGGTCATCTTCAGTGACGAGTCCCGCTTTAGTCTTGGTGGAGACGCCCAACGAACCCGTGTGTGGAGGCACCGTGGTCAGCACCAAGATGGACGGTTTATTATCACACGTCCAGAAGACCTGGTGTCCCTCCACCTCCACCCCTACCGCACCATCTGCAGGAACTGTGTGAGGATGTTCAAGCTGCATGGGATGGATTATCACAGGACTCCATCAGGAACCTCTACAGCTCCATACCGAGACGTCTGGCGTGTTGGGTTAGCGAACACGGCGGCCCGACGCCATACTGAGAGACAGACTTCTGTATGTGTAGCTCAATAAATATTGATCATATCAGTCTAAACTTATCACCAGTTATTGATCCTGGTCCCCTTTATCTCCCTTCCCAGCACACCTGCACTCCCACACCTCCCTCTGGGAGCAGATATGACTTTAACAATGAGTGTACAGATGAAAGGATCAGAGATCAGGTGTTCATACTGTCTGCAGGTAGGTACAGGTGAAAGTACAATCAGAAGTGAAACCAGACAGCCCTGTGATGTTTTATAACCGCGCTGTGGAACTAGATAACAGGCCGCCTCGTTCCTCGGTGCCTCAGAGAGAACCATGCCTGACATAGACAGAACGGTTATTCTGGAAGCTCTCTCGATCGTCACCGGGGCCAAGGTGAAGCTTCACACCAAACGCAGAGGATGGCACACGGCACTTCATGATCTGACCACCGACAACTTTCTCTCTAATGTCTTTGAAACGAAGCTCCTGTCCTCTGAGGCGTCCGCGGCTGCTGGTCCGGTACGCTCGCTGTGTTCGCTGCTGAGGAAGCTGTCTCACTCAAAATCCTCAGCTCTGCGGAGGGAGCTGTTTGTGGACCTGGAGAATTTCTTCGACCCGCTGTTTGATTTTGATTTCAGAGAAGGCCCAGACCCCTCGGAGTGCTCCCGCGGCGGAGAACCGTACTCTCGGCCCTGGGGGTGGTACCGCTTCGCTCTGAATGTTCTGGATAAGTATCCTGATGGAAACGACTGGCTGGGTTGCCACAAATGGAGGAGTGAGTCTTCACCTGGTGAGTGGCCAGTCTCCTTCCATGGTACCACCATCGAGGGAGCCAAAGGCATCGCCAGCTCCCACTACAAAGCAGGATGTTGTAAATTATTATTGTTTATTCTAAATGGTTGCTACTGTAAAAACTGCAATTTCCCCCTGGGATTAATAAAGTATTTCTGATTCTGATTCTGATTCTGATTCTGACCACATAAGACTTACGGCCGGGGGATCTACTCCACGCCGGATATTGATATTGCAGGAGTGTACGCGATGATGAAAACATTCAAGTCCAAGACGGACGGGAAGCAGTACAAGGTCGTCATGCAGAACCGGATCAACCCTCAGAGGAGGGTCTTCACTGAAGAAGAGGACTACTGGCTCATCCCCGTTCCTGAGGGGACCACGGCAGAGCAGGAGAAGGAGATAGTGGAGGCGTCTATCCGTCCTTATGGAATTCTGATTAAGGAGGTCCAGACTTCCTAATCATGAAGTGACCCTAATCTACCTTCAGCAGGTCCGATAACTCTACAGTCGGTTCTGTCTGGAGAGATAATTGGATCATTGTTATTGTAGATTTAATAATCGGATCATTTCTGATGATTGTTTATTGGGAATAATCTTCTCCTGGTCTGAATTCCTCTTCAGGAAGATTCTACAGCCGGTATATGTGTCCCTGCAGGCTGTCCTGCTGAGCTGCTGTCTGTAGGGTGTGCGGTACATGTGTATGATCTGTCTGTAGGGTGTGCGGTACGTGTTTATGATCTGTCTGTAGGGTGTGCGGTACATGTGTATGATCTGTCTGTAGGGTGTGCGGTACATGTGTATGATCTGTCTGTAGGGTGTGCGGTACATGTGTATGATCTGTCTGTAGGGTGTGCGGTACATGTGTATGATCTGTCTCTAGGGTGTGCAGTATGTTTATGATCTGTCTGTGGGGTGTGCGGTATGTGTGTATGATCTGTCTGTAGGGTGTGTGGTCTGTGTGTATGATCTGTCTCTAGGGTGTGCAGTATGTTTATGATCTGTCTGTGGGGTGTGCGGTATGTGTGTATGATCTGTCTGTAGGGTGTGCGGTACATGTGTATGATCTGTCTGTAGGGTGTGCGGTATGTGTGTATGATCTGTCTGTAGGGTGTGCGGTACATGTGTATGAGCTGTCTGTAGGGTGTGCGGTATGTGTGTGGGAGCTCCTGGAGAACAGCAGCCCCATGGTTGGACTCTGCTGGACGTGTTCTACTTGTAATCTTGTAATCTTGTAGTCTGTAATCTTGTAATCTGTAATCTGTAATCTTGTAATCTGTAATCTGTAATCTGTAATCTGTAATCTGTAATAAATGATATTTCTGAACTGCGGTCCTGTCCTTGTGTTTGATCTTCTGATCTTGAACTGAATGTCCGTGTGTCATCACACAGGTAGAGTGTAGGTGTTGCACGGCTCCTGAGCTCTTATACCAGAGTCTTTGTAAAGCTGCTCTGTTACAACACCTGGGGGTTACGGCACAGGGGCTGACGCCTGCTCAGGCTGCAGGGTTTAAGGTGGAACGGAGCGTGGGATTAGGAAGCGGGTGAGCAGGAGGAACACCGCCCATGTGGCGCTGACAGGTGTGACAGTGTTTGAGGTTGTATGTACTGAACTCCTCCTTTATCCATACATGTGTTTTAGGACACCTGTATGTGTCTTACCTGAAACTATATAGTAGATACACTATACTGCCAATAGTATTCACCCCCCCATCCAAATCATTGAATCCAGGTGTTCCAGTCACTTCTACCTCCTCAGGTGTATAACCCGAGCACCTGGTTGTGCAGACTGCTCCTACAGACGTTAGTGAGAGAACGGGTCGCTCTCAGGAGCTCAGTGAACTCCAGCGTGGTACCGGGATAGGATCCACCTGTGCTACAAGTCCAGTGGTGAAATTCCCTCCTACTAAATATTCCACAGTCCACTGTCAGTGGGATTAGAACACAGTGGGAGTGATCGGGAACGACAGTAACTCAGCCACCAAGTGTTAGACCATGTACAATGACAGAGCGGGGTCAGCGGATGCTGAGGGTCATAGGTCACAGAGGTCACCAACTTTCTACAGAGTCCATCACTACAGACCTCCAACCTTCATGTGTCCTTCAGATCAGCTCAGGAACAGTGTGTAGAGCTTCATGGAATGGGTTTCCATGGCCAAGTCGTCTGGCAGTCCGATGGACGAGTCTGGGTTTGGCGGTACCGGGAGAACGGTACTGGTCTGACTGCACTGTGCCGAGTGTAGAGTTTGGTGGAGGGGGGATTATGGTGTGGGGGTGGTGTTCAGGAGTTAGGCTCTGCCACTTTGTTCCAGTGAAGGGAACTCTCGATGCTTCAGCGGACATGGAGGAGCGAGTCTGGTGTGGAGGAACTGGACTGGCCTGCACAGAGTCCTGACCTCCACCCGATAGAACACCTTTGGGATGGATTAGAGCGGAGACTGAGAGCCAGGCCTTCTCGTCTGACCTCACAGATGTGCTTCTGGAAGAATGGTCAGAAATTCCCATAACCACATTCCTGACCTTGTGGAGAGACTTCCCAGCAGAGTTGTAGCTGTTGTAGCTGTAAAGGGTGGAGCATCATATTACACCCTATGGATTAAGACTGGCATGTAGCTCCAGTTCATACGCGTGAGGCCAGGTGACTACTTTCGGGAATACGGTGTATCTGTTTGGGAATTATGACCCCTCACTCCTTTAACCTGTAACGGACAGGAAGTGCAGGCGTGGGCGGGTTGAAGTGGTAGAGGACGATTATGTAATGTTCCTACCGTGTGTGGAAAGTCCAAATCAGTTCCAGTAAGTTCCTCATTACATCTCGTAACAGGTGAGCTGAAAGAAAGATGCTCCTACAGAACCTGATCAGGACCCCGTCAGGGGGGTCTATCATTTAGGAGGAGGACTGAGGATGGGGGTCTGGAGGTAAGGACCTGTATCACCCTGAACGTCTCCGCAGCTCCTCTGATGGTCCACTTCATTAGGTTGGTCCTGTTTTCAGTGATTCCCGTAACTCTTCAGGAAAGTTGGGGCTGTGATGCTTTTACCGCGTCTCTAACGTTCCTCTACACCCAGAAGAAGTTTGGAGCGAGTGGTGAAGCGTTTAAGGTGGTATTTAAGGTGGTATTTAAGGTGGTATTTTGTCCTCTTCCTCCTGTAATCAGGTTTTAAGGTGTGCAGCAGTTCGGGGGTCTAAAATGCCCCACACGTTCTCCAGCACCTGCACCTCTTCCTCCTCAGCCCTGCCTCTGCAGTGTGTGCAGAACGTGGTTCTGTTGAGACATGCAGGACGTCCCTGGAGAAGGCATGGTCTTACAGGAGCAGGCAGTGATGGAGTGTTAGAGGGGTGTTAGGACTTTCGGAGAGGGTGCTGGCACACTGATCCCACACTACCACCGATCCTGGCTTTGGGCTTTGTTGGTCTGGATGGTCCTTTTCCTCTTCGGTCCGGAGCACAGTGTCCTTTTCTTTCACCTGGAAAACCGATTCATCTGACCCAGTACACCTTCCCACTGTGATGGTTCCTCCCAGACTCCTCCTGGCCCAGAGAAGTGGACGGCGCTTCTGGACATGGTTAGCTGAAGGTTTTGTTACAGTGAGGGTTTAACTGTACTTGTATGAAGCTCGTAAAGTATATAGGAGTAATTAACCTCAGTAAAAGGACTGTAAAGGACGGCTGTGTTCTGTAACCCTGCTCTAAAAGACCCGTGACCTTTGACCCAGAGTCTACAGTACGTATAAAAGCCACTTCATCTCTTGATCCTCACTCAGAGGGAACCATGCCGTCACATAGATAAGGGCAGTTATCCTGGAAGCTCTCTCGGTCCTCACCGGCATCGAGGGTGAGGAGGCTCGCAGCGCACCGAACACTATGGATGGCACTCCGAACCGGATGAACTGACCATTGAGAATTTCCTCTCTACTGTCTACGGAACAGAGTGTCTCCCTTCTCCACTCTCCAGGTCTTCAAATCTAGATTCTTCTTTTCCTTCCTTGTTGAGCGAGCTGTCTGTAGTCCCCCAACCCCCCCCCGCAACCGCACAAATCTCAGCTCCGTGGAGGGCGAAGGTTGTGGACCTGGAGAATTTTCTTGGAGGCCGCGCTACGATTATGACTTCAAGCCCACAGATCAGACTTCTCTCAGTGCTCCCGCGCGTGGAGAAGCGTACTCTCCGTCCCTCTACATCTTCGGGGTGGTACCGCGCATCGCTCTGAAGGTTTGGACAAGTACCCTGATGGTAAACTCCGGGCTTGTGTACTATATGATGGAGGAGCCACTCCTTCACCTGTGAGTGGCCGGTTCC
>JAMWET010004857.1:22500-45440 GCA_024036415.1 Prochilodus magdalenae | reverse complement strand
AATCGAGGTTATACATGGTCTGCCGGGTTGGCTTCTATCCCGTCTACCCCCCGGCGAGAGGCTTGCCTCTTTCAAAACGCGGACAGTTATGAGGGGGGACGTGAAAAAGTACTCCCATGTAAAACGAGGGGAACCAGCACCCGGTTTCAGCCGCGAGCTTCCCTTATGTAGTCCGAAGCAGGGCAAAGTGCCGCTGCACACCAAAGGCACTCCGCACCGAATCACAAAGTTACCCCTTCATCTCCCGTATCGCACGCACCCGGTTTTTTTGCTCGCGTCAGCCGGAAAGCCATGGGGAAACTGAGATACGGCTGCGTTGTTTTGAGGTCGAAACAACCTTGGTCTACGCAAAATCTCTTGTTCTGGGACTCTGCCATTCACTGTTACTGTTAGCGGAAACACTAGCGTTACCCATCCGCGCGTGTTCCGGGAAAAAAGAATTGCGGAAGTGTGAAAAGGCCCTTTATGGCGTCATTGATTCCTCAACTGATGAAATGTCAGTAGACTTTCTTATATAAGGATCCGCTTGTTTGGCTGGACACCTGTCTGTTGTAGCTGCATAATAGAGATTCTTGCGACAGCCCCGTTTCAACTTGTGCCTTGCACTTCTCGTTCGTAACTCTGGGATGGACGTTTGAGAAACAATAGTGCACGACGGTGATACATGCCGCTTATCACTGACCGGATAGGGGGTGGGGGGGGGGGGGGGGGGGGGGGGTTGGGAATGGCGGGCGGGAAACTGATTGGATGCTTCATTGTGCACGCAGGGGAACAGGAGGGGAAGAGTTGAACTAAAATGTCATAGCAAACAAAATAGCGAAAAAAACAAAAAAAAAAAAGAAAAAAAAAAAAAAAAAAAAAAAAAAAAAAAAAAAAAAAAAAAAAACAATGATTCGGAAGCAAAAATAAATGATATTGGGCCAGCAGAGCACAGGACATTTTTAATCTTCCTGTGGTATGTTCAAAATAAGAACAGTTTGTGATTCCACTTATTGTGCTGACAAGCAGCAAAAAAAAACAAAAAGCCATGCAGCATTGGATTGCGTGTTCCTAGTGATGAATTATTCTCAGGATCTTGTAGATGGACCTCATGACAGTCTTGCCTTTCTCCTCAAGCTACCTGAATCCAACCATCACACTGTAATGCTATGCTCCATGGGATGTGTCTGTAATTCTGGTTCCTAAATAAAGATGTTTACAGGTGATTTTTTGGGTGTAAGAGGTTGTTGAACCTAATTCTGAATCAGCATTGGTAAGAACTCCCATAAGGAGTGTCAGACGAGCTCGCTTCCCTTTAAAGGGCCATGGGTGTAAATAATTGATGTAAGCCCAATTTTAAAACAGCCACATGTCATCAGCTTTTTGAATTTAGGAATTTTGAGGGAAAATGATTGGAGTAGCCCATTGATTCAGCTGTTGTGTACAGTACATCACTGCCCTCTCTTCTCCATTACTACTCTCCATCAGATCTGCTCTTTCAGCTTCTTCATCCTTCCTCTTTCTCTCCATCACTAACCTCCATCAGATTGCTCCTCAGCGTCTTCATCCTTTCCTCTTTCCTCTCCCATCACTACTCTCCATCAGATCTGCGTCCTTCAGCTTCTTCATCCCTTCCTCTTTCCTCTCCATCACTAACATCATCAGATCGCTCCTTCAGCTTTCTTCATCTTTCTCTTTCCTCCCATCCAACTACTCTCCATCAGATCTGCTCCTTCAGCTTCTTCATCCCTTCCTCTTTCCTCCCATCACTACTCTCCATCAGATCTGCTTCACCTTTCTTCATCCCTTCCTCTTTCCTTCTCCATTAGATCTCCCTCCTATCAGCTTCTTTATCCCTCCTCTTTCCTCTCCAATCACTTACTCTTGCATCAGATCTGCCTCTTCCAGACTTCTTCATCACTTCCCTTTCCTCATCCCTCACTAATCTCCATCAGATCTGCTCCTTCCAGTGCTTCATCCCTCCTCTTCCTTTCTCCATCACTAATGCCACAGACTGCCCTTCAGCTTTCCATCCCTTCCTCTTTCTCTCCATCACTAAACCTCCATCAGAATCTGACTCCTTCAGGCTCCTTCATCCCTTCCGCTTTCCTCTCCATCACTAACCTCCCACAGATCTCCTTCTTCCGTTCTTTATCCCTTCTTCTTTCTTCTATCGTGGGTGTGGGTGAAAATGGGAGGTCTGTTATAAAACTAATATCCAGCCCAAACCCTGTGCAGCAAAGACAGCAGATGGGCTGGGAGGGACTCCGATAGGGTCATTCTAGGTTGCCATTGGGTATCTGGAGCCATTGCTGATCAGCAGGGTAGTACTTGTTTGAATCCTGGTTATTCTCCTCTAACCAATGCTGGACATTCTAGGCATATGACCATGCCCCAGGGAAGACAATCAGCGTGTAGGGCTTTTTTTGTTTGTGTGATCTGCAGGATGGATACCCAAGATGCAGCCCATGGCTCATGACACATGACTTCCTTCTATTGAGCTATCATCAAAAGCTACATTCATTGCTGCCATCCAAAGTAGGAAGTGGTCATAAAATGTGACTGTGATATTCCCTGTGGTTACTGTCCTAGGGCTCCTCTTGTTGGCTCAGATGTTTCATATGCCAGGTTTCCAAGCTGTCTGAATGTTTCTGTAGTCTGCAGTTTGCATATACAGTATCTACATCGTATTCATTCTGCTCGGCGTTCACTGTAATAACTTGGTAGCTCTAAGCTGATGCTACAGCTGGAGGGAAGTGGACTGCAAGCGTATCTGTGCTCAGCTGTGATAGGAAACCCAGCCTGGTTGTACTGAGGCCAGTCACATACTTTAGCCTGTGATTAGCTTTGAAGGTGTGAGTCACAGGTACATGTAGAAGCTCTGTGAAGTAGATGTTCTCTCTACTTTGTCAACCTAATGGCACCCTCTTGGTAATGTCCTCACGTGGAGGGAATGTTCTATGCAGCAGTGTTGGGTTTGCAAACGCCCATTCATGTTGGGGGACAAACATTCAGGGGGTTGTAAACCCCGGGTCTATGAGCCACGTCAGAAAACTGACTAGTGTTGGATCATTTTTCTAGATTGGTCTCTGGTGCCCTCTAGGGCTCTTTATGGTGTGCATCATTTAATTCTCATCAGAGTGCTATTCGCTGTCAGTGGGCCAGCAGTGCTATAACTGGGCCCCCATTCATATGCTACCACATATGCAGCTCCTTAACCATCCCTTCTAGATGCAGGGGCGTGTTGAAGCGGGAATCCACTAAAGATCGGCTACAAACAGGTCGTTGTTCCTGCTTGCACGTATTGATGTGATGAGGAACTGAGTCGAACTACAGTCGCTTTTGTGTTTCGAGTTTTATTTTATTTATTTTTTAAATAAAGTTTCAAGCCTCTGCTAAAGCTGTAAGTCATAAAGCTAGTGATGGTAAGGTAGCTAAGAATTAGCACATGGATGCTAACATGCTTAAACAGAAGTGTATCATATATTCTTTACAGCTCTGCCAACGTTCACTTAGCAGGGTTTACAGCAAAGCAAGAGCTGTATATGTAAATATCCCCTCCATCCACCTGCCAGTGGATCAGTCCAAGAGACCACTTTTGTTTAGTTTCTCATTTACAGCTTTCAGGGCGGATGTACTAACACTGAAACCGACGCCTGAGTGTTGCTGTTGGCAGCATAGTAAGGAAAGTGCTAGAAGAGATGTTCAACACATGTCCTGACGCTCAGGAGGTGTACTGGGACTTTAATCAGGCTCTTTGCCCTTTTACACTATTACTGTCATTATAAAACCAAACAAGCACTAAAACAAGCATTCTGTTAGAATAAAGATTCGGCAAAGTGAAGCTACCAGGAAGATTGAAGATATGAATCAGTGTGTCATAATAATAACACTCTTGAGATAAATAAATCCTGTTAATCCCGCAGATAAAAGATTTAAAACTGGACATACTACAGTCTTTCCCCACACGATAGCCACTCAACATCTAATCCAAAATAAAGATTTTAAATGATTTTCAAAACAGTTTTAAATGGCAGTAGATGGTCACAACATGCACCCTTAATTCATCCACTGTTCCCCAAATCAAAAATTGGATATGCATCGCAAAGGCCGTGTTTGGGTTTCCTCCACGGAGATAGAGAATTCAAGCTCAAGAGAAAGAGTCCAGTTATTTAAATTACATATACAAAGATCATAGACCAAGTTTTTCTATCAGTTCATCATTTTAAAACACTGTTCTCACTCTCGAATCCACTCCACTCTTCCTCTTGTATCAGAACCATGGCCAGAGCATTCCAGATTCTTCTTATCTGGAGGACCCCAAATTCTCGGAGCACAGTCTCCATCTTCTCCCATGGTTTCCCTTCGTTTACTCGTCTTAATTAATCCGGTTCCTGAAACCCAGTAGATCCCAATCATTGTCAGGTTGCAGTGTTTATTTTAGCTTTAGGGATCCAGAGCTTTAGATCAAGAGTCCTCTGTTCAGTTTGAAATCATTCATCTCTAACATAAGGAAACTTTGCCATTAAGGAACCTTCTTTTTAATGGGAATATATTCAACAGAATGCGCATAGATTATATTGTCTAGAGGATATACATCTATAGTCCAAAAAGTCACTCCTTATCTACGGAGAACCGTAAATACGGTCAGGTGAGGGAAATTGGAAACCGATCATTCCATATTTGTGGGTCCCTTTATTAGGAATATGGAACAATATCAATATTTGAGGACCGTCTTTTTCAAAAAAAAAAATCAACATCTGTAGATAAATGGTGATGTAAACTGCATTACCCTTTATTAAAAACCGACTTCGAAAATTAACGTCATGTATGTAACAAATAATGACAAATGGCAAATCCTACTGAAGGGAAAAGTCATTGACATTACTATTATCTCTCATAGGTGGTACCTTCTCTCTTGGTCTGAAATAATAAACTTGGTAGTGGCTGGTTATTAAAAAACTACAGTCAGGACCCCAGTAGCTTAGGAGTTTCAGGATTGACTCCATAAAGATCTGCTCAAAACCAACAGACAACACCTGACTACTACCTGAAGAAGTAGCCCTCGGCCTGTTTGAGTCTGAAGGGAAGAATGCCTTTCCATTAGTGGCCCAATACTCTGAATTTGTTGAGGTGGATGACCGAAATGATATCTGGAGCCACATTTCAGTTGACATCCTAAAGGCCTGGTTTGGGAGACATGGCGCCCTGAGGTCTGACAATTGTTCATATACTCATCTGTAGGGTTTCTGTGCTTCATACGACGTCCTGCATCAAACATTGTCCCTGTTCACCCCACAGTCTAATAGTGAAGCAGAGCATGCAGTGCGGAGGGCCTAGAAGCTTCTTGACTATCCTCTGGAGGCCTCCAGCTCAATTGTTAATCAATAGCCAATTCAGCAACAAGCTGCCGACAGCACATGAGCTTTTCACGCCAGTGGTCTATGATCATATGGCTAATGAAGGACACAGAGAAGATCTATGTGAGATTGCGCTGGCCTTTAAGATGTGTGAGTCACATGGTATATGTGCAGAAGCAGGTTTTCATGTAGGCGTCATTACTGGGATTCTCTACTCCGGTGTGGTTCAGATGGTCCAGTAGTAGATGCTCTGTGTGCTCATTTAGCTACATACGTGTATTTCGTAAAACAGGATTTCTGACTCACACTAACTCCTGTATGTACACGGATGTGTTGATGTCTGGTGAGCACTGTGATGAATAGGGCTGCACGATATTGGAAATTTTTTACATTGCCATATTTTTCTTTTCTGCGATTATATATTGCGATATTAAACAATGCAGCACTTTTCACCAGATTTGGTCAAAAGTCATGAGAAGTAAATAATACTAATGCATGTTTCTTACACTAAATAAAGGGTACACGTTAGGAATGTAACATAAGTGAACATTTTATTTAACAATCAAAATTTTTTTGAAGTTGTAAACATCATTAAACCAAAACTACAATAAATAGCAGCTATACATTCCCCGGAGTGGTATACATAAATACAACCTAAATGTCATGGTGCTATAAAACAAATAACTTTAGGCTATAAAAATATATCCACACAGCACCTTTAATTCACAAATGTTTTAAAATAAACTTTTCCGAGGAACAGTAAGTCAGTAAAAACAGACTGCTGGTGATCATATCCAAACAAATAAAGATGAAATAAAACTTGCTGCTTGCAAACAATAGGCCCTTTTCACAAAAAAGCGGAAATACGTCGACGCTGGGTAGTACAAGTTCCTGTACTCCCGACTGACCATGAAACATTTCACTTCATCGCTGTCGAGACTGAAATTTGAGGATGTCTAGTTTAAGTAAATAGTAAATATTATGAATGACCCTGACTGCTTTAGTTAACGTGATCTACGAGGCTGAAGTTAGCTCCTTATTCGCAGCTCCCGATTAGGTTAGCTAGCAAACCAAGTAACGTCAGCTAACGCAAGCTTTGTTTACATCTATGCTAACACGCTAGCACAACAAGCTAATCCTCGTCACGGGAATGATAGGCTAAGTGTTATTGTTTATTCAGTGTCCAATATAGTCGACAACAAGGTGATAGTCAGAGCTAGGTGCTACCGATCGATGAGGAAGAGCGAGGAGCCACACAAACTCGAGGTTATACATGGTCTGCCGGTTGGCTTCTACTCCCGTCTACTCCCCGGCGAGAGCTTGCTCTTTCAAACGCTGACAGCTTATGAGGGGGGACGTGAAAATTACTCCACTGAAACCGAGTGGGAACAGCACCCGGTTTCAGCCGCGAGCTTCCCTCTATGTAGTCCGCAGCAGTGAAGTGCCGGCTGCACACAAAGGCACTCCCGCACCGAATCACAAAGTTTACCCCTTCATCTCTCCTTATCGCACGCACCCATTTTAACTTTTGCTCGCCGTCAGCCGGAAAGCCATGGAAACTGAGATACGGCTGCTTTTGTTTTGAGGTCGAACACCTTGGTCTACTGCAAAATCTCTTGTTCCTGGACTCTGCCATCACTGTTTACTGATTAGCGGAACTAGCGTTACCCATCCGCGCGTGTTTCCGGAAAAAAGAATGCGGAAGTGTGAAAAGGCCCTATGGCGTCATTGATCCTCACTGATGAAATGTACAGTAAGACTTATATAAGGATCCGCTGTTTGGCTGGACCACCTGTCTGTTGTAGCTGCATAATAGAGATCTTGCGACAGCCCCGTTTCAACTTGTGCCTTGCACTTCTCGTGTAACTCTGGGATGGCCGTTTGAGAAAAATACGTGCACGACGGTATTACATGCCGCTTATCACGTGACCGGAGGGGGGGGGGGGGGGGGGGGGGGGGGGGGGGGGGGGGGGGGGGGGGGGGGTGGGGGGGGGGTTTTGGGGGTGGCGGGAAATGATTGGATGCTTCATTGTGCACGCAGGAACTAAATGTCACTAGCAACAAATAGCGAAAAAACAATATCGGAGCAAAATAAATGATATTGGGCAGACATAATCTTCCTGTGGTATGTAAAATAAGAACAGTGTGATTCCTCTTATTGTGTGAAGCAGCAAAAGCATTGCAGCATGACGTGTTCCTAGTGATGAATCATTCTCAGGATCTGTAGATGACTCTCATGAAGTCTTGCCCTTTCTCTCAAGCTACCTGATCCAACCATCACACTGTAATGCTATGCTACATGGTGTGTCTGTAATTCTTGGTTCTAAATAAAGATGTTTACAGGTGATTTTTTGGGTGTAAGAGGTGAACCTAATCTGAATCAGCATTGGTAGAGAACTCCCATAAGGAGTCAGAGAGCTCGCTTCCTTTAAAGGGCCATGGGTGTAAATATTTGATGTAAGCCAATTTTAAACATCCACATGTCATCAGCTTTTTGAATTTAGGAATTTTGAGGGAAATGATTGGAGTAGCCCATTGATTCAGCTGTTGTACAGTACATCACTGCCCTCTCTTCTCCATTACTACTCTCCATCAGATCTGCTCTTTCAGCTTCTTCATCCCTTCCTCTTTCCTCTCCATCACTAACCTCCATCAGATCTGCTCCTTCAGCTTCTTCATCCTTTCCTCTTTCCTCTCCATCACTACTACTCTCCCATCAGATCTGCTCCTTCAGCTTCTTCATCCCTTCCTCTTTCCTCTCCATCACTACTCTCCATCAGATCTGCTCCTTCCAGCTTCTTCATCCCTTCCTCTTCTCCATCCTCTCTCCATTAGATCTGCTCCTTCAGCTTCTTTATCCCTTCCTCTTTCCTCTCCATCAGATACTCTCCATCAGATCTGCTCTTCCAGCTCCATCTTCATCACTTCCTCTTTCCTCTCCCTCACTAATCTCCATCAGATCTGCTCCTTCAGCTGCTTCATCCCTTCCTCTTTCCTCTCCATCACTAATGTCCATCAGATCTGCTCCTTCAGCTTCTTCATCCCTTCCTCTTTCCTCTCCATCACTAACCTCCATCAGATCTGCTCCTTCAGCTCCTTCATCCCTTCCTCTTTCCTCTCCATCACTAACCTCCATCAGATCTCCTTCTTCAGCTTCTTTATCCCTTCTTCTTTCTTCTCTCGTGGGGTGGGTGATGGAGGTCTGTTATAAACCTAATATCCAGACCCACAACCCTGTGCAGCAAAGACAGCAGATGGGCTGGGAGTGACTCCGATAGGTCCTTCTAGGTTGCCATGGGTATCTGGAGCCATGCTGACTAGCAGGGTAGTACTTGGAAGTCCTGGTTATTCTCCTCTAACCAATGCTGGACATTTCTAGGCATATGACATGCCCCAGGGAAGACAATCAGCGTGTAGGGCTGTGTGTGATCTGCAAGGATGGATACCGAAGTATGCAGCCCATGGCTCATGACTTCCTTCATGAGCTATCATCAAAAGCTATCATTCATATGCTGCCATCCAAAGTAGGAAGTGGTCATAATAATGTGACTGTGTATATTCCCTGTGGTTACTGTCCTAGGGCTCCTCTTGTTGGGCTCAGATGTCTTCATATGAAGGTCCACTGCTGTCTGAATGTCTTCTGTAGTCTGCAGTTTGCATATACAGTATCTACATCGTATCCATTCTGCTCTGGCGTTCACTGTAATAACTCTGGTAGCTCTAAGCTTGATGCTACAGCTGGCAGGAAGTGACTGCAGCGTATCTGTGCTCAGCTGTGATAGGAAACAGCCTGGTGTTACTGAGGCCAGTCACATACTTTAGCCTGTGATTAGCTTTGAGAGGTGTGAGTCACATGGTACATGTAGAAGCTTCTGGAAGTAGAATGTTCTCTGTACTTTGTCAACCTTAATGGCACCGTCTTGTTAATGTCCTCACGTGGAGGGATGTTCTCATGCAGTGTTGGGTTTGCAGCCCATTTCATGTTGGGGACAAACATTCAGGGGTTTGTAAACCCCGGTCTATGAGCCACGTCAGAAACTGACTAGTGTTGGATCATTTTTTTTAGATGGTCTCTGGTGCCCTCTAGTGGCTCTTTATGGTGTGACATCATTTGGCTCTCATTCAGATTGCTATTGCTGTCAGTGGGCCAGCAGTGCTATAACTGGGCCCACATTCATATGCTACCACATATGCAGCTCCTTAACCATCCCTTTTAGAGTTGCAGGGGGCGTAT
This sequence comes from Prochilodus magdalenae, assembly GCA_024036415.1. Lineage (NCBI taxonomy): Eukaryota > Metazoa > Chordata > Actinopteri > Characiformes > Prochilodontidae > Prochilodus > Prochilodus magdalenae. The sequence continues at coordinate 35,867 of JAMWET010004857.1, read as the reverse complement.
TGAAGCAGGGAATCCACTAAAATGGCTACCATAACAGTCGTCCTGCTTCACGTATTGATGTGATGAGGAACTGAAATACAGTCGCTTTTGTAGTTTCGAGTTTTATTTATTTATTTATTTATTTTTTAAATAAAGTTTTAGCCTCTGCTAAAGCTGTAAGTCATAAAGCTAGTGCATGGTAAGGTAAGCTAAGATTAGCACATGGATGCTAACATGCTAACAGAAGTGTATCATATATTCTTAACAACTCTGCACGTTTACTTAGCAGGTTTACAGCAAAGCAAGAGCTGTATATGTAATATCCTCCATCCACCCGCAGTGGATCAGTCCGAGCCACTTTGTTTATTTCTCATTTACAGGTTCAGGGCTGCATGTACTAACACTGACGCCTTAGTGTTGCTGTGCACATAGTAAGGAAAGCTAGAAGAGATGTTCACACAGTCTGACAGGAGGTGTACTGGACTTTAATCAGGCTCTCTGTCTTTTACACTACTGGAAACACCAAACAAGCACTAAAACAGCATTTGATAGAATAAAGATTCGCAGTGAAGCTACCATGATGATGAAGATATGAATCAGTGTTCATATAATAACAATCTGAGATAAAAACATCCTGTTAATCTCCAGATAAAAGATTAAACTGACATACTACAGTCTTTCCCACCGATAGCCACCAACATCTAATCCAAAATAAAGATTTTAAATGATTTTCAAACAGTTTTAAATGCAGTAGATGGTCACATGACCCTAATTCATCCACTGTTCCCAAATCTAAAATTGATATGATCGCATAGACCGTGTTTGGGTTTCTCCACATGGAGAATTCAAGCTAAGAGAAAGAGTCAGTTATTAAATTACATATACAAAGACATAGACAAGTTATCAGTTCATCATTAAAACACTTTCTCACAGATCCACTCTTCCTCTTTATCAGACCATGGCCAGGCATTCCAGATCTTCTTATCTGGAGGACCCAAATTCTCAGCACAGTCTCCATCCCCATGGTTTCCTTACTCGTCTAATTATCCGGTTCCTGAAACCCAGAGATCCCAATCAGTGTCAGGTCAGTGTTTATTTAGCTTTGGGATCCAGAGCTTTAGATCAGTCCTCTGTTCAGTTTGATCATTGTTCTCTAACAATAAGAATTTGCTATTAAGGTCCTTCATTATATATATATATATATATTAGTGGTGTAATTGCATCAACTTTGCAAAAACTGTGAAATCATATTAATTTAAGTAACAAATATTGAAATGGCTATTCCTACTGAAGGGAAAAGTCAGGACATCCTGTAATCCCTAATAGCTGGTACTTTCTCTCTTGGCTGAAATAATAAACTGGTAGTGCTGGTATTTAAAACTACAGTCAGGAACCAGCAGGAGTTTTAGGATTGACTCCATAGAGACCTGCTTAAACCAGCAGAGACACCTGACTACTACCTGAAGAAGTAGCCTCGGCCTGTTTGAGTCTGAAGGGAAGAATGCCTTTCCATTAGTGGCCCAATACTCTGAATTTGTTGAGGTGGATGACTGAAATGATATCTGGAGCCACATTTCAGTTGACATCCTAAAGGCCTGGTGTGAGAGACATGTCACCCTGAGGTCAGACAATTGTTCATATACTCATCTGTAGGGTTTCTGCACTTCACATGACATCCCTCATCAAACATTGTCCCTGTTCACCCCACAGTCTAATAGTGAAGCAGAGCATGCAGTGCGGAGGGCCTAGAAGCTTCTGGACTATCCTCTGGAGACCTCCAGCTCAGTTGTTAATCAACAGCCAATTCAGCAACAAGCTGCCGACAGCACATGAGCTTTTCACGCCAGCACTCTATGATGATATGGCTAATGAAGGACGCAGAGAAGGTGTCATGTCTGGATGTTAAAGACAAAAGCACAGCAGCCACATCTTCTAGCTAAATGTCACATATGCAGGCTGTGTCTACCACAGTAGGGAATGAGTTCTGGTGAAATGCTGGATTTACTTTTTCTAGCTTTAAATGTGTCGCTTACCTGCAGAACGGAGTTTCTCCTTAAGCCGGTCCCTTTCATTCACTACGACCATGTAGCTTAACTCCATGTGATCTTTCTCTTTAGTCAGGTTGGTGTATCTAGTCTGTAACTGGTCTCTCTCTATGGTCAGGTTGGTGTTGCTAGTCAATAACTGGTCTCTCTCTATGGTCAGGTTGGTGTTGCTGGTCTGTAACTGGTCTCTCTCTGCAGTCAGGTTAGTGTTGCTGGTCAGTAACTGGTCTCTCTCTATGGTCAGGTTGGTGTTACTGGTCTGTAACTGGTCTCTCTCTGCAGTCAGGTTGGTGTTGCTGGTCAATAACTGGTCTCTCTCTGCAGTCAGGTTGGTGTAACTGGTCTGTAACTGGTCTCTCTCTGCAGTCAGGTTGGTGTTGCTGGTCAATAACTGGTCTCTCTCTGCAGTCAGGTTGGTGTATCTGGTCTGTAACTGGTCTCTCTCTGCAGTCAGGTTGGTGTTGCTGGTCAATAACTGGTCTCTCTCTGCAGTCAGGTTGGTGTAACTGGTCTGTAACTGGACTCTATCTATAGTCAGGTTGGTGTAACTGGTCTGTAACTGGTCTCTCTCTACAGTCAGGTTGTTGAGCTTGATCCACAGCACTGTGATGGCGGTCAGCAGGAGAACACACAGCAGCCCCAGACACACTGCAGTCACTCTGAGGCATCGTCTGCTTTCAGTGCTCGATCCTGAAAATAGATACATAGAGATTTCACTGAATGAGGTAATTGTTCAGATGCACCAGTAACCTGAACCTGAGCTGTAGTTTCAGTGTTGAGTAGTGTTGATTCTGGGGTTGGTCTTACACCCAGCATTCTTTGCTGTTTTCTGGTAATCAGCTTTTCTGCTTCACACGAGTGAAATTGGTCGGTAGGTTTGACATTGTGTGACGTGTGAATGAGTCAAGTCTCACACTCGGCTGCCATCTATCCATGTGGCGAGTGGACCGGATGAAAATCGGAGTGTTCTCTGGGAAAAGCTTTGCTTGTGTACGGTGTAGCTGTGGCCAACTACTTGGCTTGGAGGGTAATTGCCAGTACCCACCCTTCTATTGTTCATCATGGCTCTGAGCTATGCATCCACACAGCTGGCACATCCGCTCGACCAGCAAGTGGCCCTGTATTTGGTGCTGGAGATGATGGGTGGAGCAGATGACAGAACTAATATGATGGCTGACTAGAAACTCAGCAATACAGCCAGTGGCAGAGGACTGCTGCTACTGAAAGGGGTCTGTCCACATCTGGCTAGGCCTTGTCCTTTAGGGACAGAGGCTCCTGAAGCTGTGAAGTGATTGACCAGTCGGTGGATCATCTAAAAGGAAGGACAGTCATATGGTGATCTACAATAGTGCAGATGTGCCACACTTATCAGACACCCTTCTCTTACATGGCCTTGGGCCTTGGTATGGACAACAAGCAGTCTGTGATCTCATTAGTGTTAACAGTTTGCTCACATTGTGAACAGAAAGCACTGAGGACATGTATAACTGGCTCCTTTTCAGATTCACTTCATCAGAACTGAGTTTGGTTCACAGATGGTGTAGAGATCCTACGTAGGAAGCTCTCTTAGGGCCTCAGATTAGTTAGCCGGCTCCCTCTTGTGGTCACTGATAGCTAGTTACAGCTCTGTGTGTGTGTGTGTGTGTGTGTGTGTGTGTGTGTGTGTGTGTGTGTGTGTGTGTGTGTGTGCGCACACGCATATGATCAAACCATGACTACATATGGTAGTGAAGATCCGGCCCCCTTTCAGTGAGCGTGCTGTCTGTGACTTGAATCAAAAGTCAGATCTATTTATGGCACAAACTTTTTTTATTCTAGGCCATATTAAGGTCAGGGTTAGTGTAAAGCTTGGTGAAGGTTACGGTTAAGGTAAGGTTTGCATATGTATGCAGGAATGAATGGAAGTACATTCAATGGCCCCACAATTCAAAGAAAGTGTGTGTGTGTGTGTGTGCGCGTGTGCGCGTGTGCCAGGTTTATGCCACACCGGATAGGGTAAGAGTAGAGTCAGCTAAGTGTATAGTTATAGTTAAAGTAAGGGCTAGGGTTAGGGTAAGGTAGGGGTGGGGTTAAGGTTGGAGTAAGAGTAAGGTAAGAGTAAGGTAAGAGTAAGGTTGGGGTTAAGGCTAAGTTTAAGGTAAGGCTTAGGTTATGGCTAGGTTAAGAGTAGAGTAAGGTTAGTGTATGGTCAGGGTAAGGTAAGAGTTGAGGGTATGGTTGAGGTTTAGGGTAGCGTAAGGGTAGCATTGGGGTTAGGATTAGGTTAGTTGTAATTGGTAAGTGTTAGGTTTGACGTTAAGATTAAAGCTAGGTTAGCAGTAGCTCTGGTTAGGATTAGGATTTAGGTTATGGTTAAGGTTAGTGTACGTATAAGGTTAGGTTTAAGGGTATTTTTAGTGTTGGGGTTGGGCTAGTACCCAACGCCAACCCCAAGGCTTGAGTCCCCAGGAAATGACTGGAAGTCATTGTAATGTCCTCACAGTTCACAGAAACAAACATGTATGCAGGTAGATAGCTAGTTAAGATCACTGTACCTGCTGAAGGTAACAGGAAATGGAAAAGGACATGGAGGGAATACTTTATATCTGGCTGCCAGTGTGCATGTGTTCCCTTGGGTCCAGCAGTAAGTAGAGGAAGGAGAAAATGAAGGAAGAGCAATGTAAGATGCGAGTGCCAGCTGCTTCCGACTGAGAGAACTGACTGTTTCAAGACCTCAAAATAATACCAGCAGAGGCCTTGTACTAGATTTGCCCCTGTGCAGTGCAGTACAGTACATTACAACAGTAACCTCAGACTCACTTAGGATACCAGAAAGCCTGAGAACACCTCCCTGTGTTCACTGTGTAAGACTTGTAAAGGTTACGTGTTAGTGCAGGCCTGTAGCACTACTTAGCTTAGCATAGTAATACGTGTGTAAGTGAAGAACCCAGCTGCAGCTACTGTACCGGAGGTTTGGTTGTTCCTGGTCTCGTACACTTCAAAGTTGCTCTCTTTGGTGTAAACGTCCTCACGTGAAGGTCCCCCTCTGTCCGAGCTGCTTCTGTTCTCTGCAGGAACTCCTGAAGTTGCATAGATATCATTCACCATGTATATTCTGTTCTGCTCCATGATGACTTTAATAACTCAGACTGCTCTAAAAGTGCATGATCTGTGTGTTAGGGTTCTGCTACTGCTGCTCAGCTAATAGCCGGGTCTGAAGGATGGAGGTTGCGTTAGATAGTGACGCTGACGTCAGATGTAAGACTGTGAGTGGTTTGAGAGGTGTGAGTCACATGATACATGTGGAGAAGCTTCTCGAAGCAGTAGTCAACAATGCAGTGTGGTTAAGGGGGTTAGGTGGTTGATGGTTCAGAACGATTGTTGAGCTGCATTCGTTTATGCCAGTCTCTTTATCTTCTCATCAGGACGTCCTCGTGTAAGCCTTTGGGTCGGGTCTCCAGCTCTGTTCATCTCAGCTTCATAAACAGTTAAATCTGTTAAATCTAGTTGTGATTGGGACTTCCTGGTACGTTGATTGAAAACAGGTTAGTTTTACACTGGTCACTGGTGCCCTCTAGTGGACCGTTATGGTGTGGTGAAGGCTCCTCAGAGCAGTGGTTCTCAAGCCTGGTTCTGTAGGCCCACTGCCATGCACCTTTTACTATATTCCCTGCTCCCAACACGCCCAATCTAGCTAACACACCAACTAATCAGTTCATTAACACCCCATTATTAGGTATAGTGATTGTGTTCAAGCAGGAAAAGCCTCACAGTGTGCAGCACAGTGGACCTCCAGGACCATGGTTGAGAAACACTGCTTTGGACCATGTGTCAGACTTCAGTCCTGGTGACCTGCAGCACTTATGGTGATGAAGCTCATCAGTGAATTGGCAAGATCTTTGTGGGTTGATGTCGGAGGGAAGTGGGGGATCTTCTCGGGCCTACCACGGGCTGTGAGTATCCAGCCCTCTCCTGACGGTGAACTTCCTGTCTGAAGTTTCCACAGGTGAGTGGAAATCTCCGGTAAAGCCTCACACCTACCTGTGTTCTGAGGATCTGCGGTATGTGAGGGAGAGGTGTTATCCACGTCCCCTGCAGTGTTAAGGTGGATGTTCTCTGCAGTGGCTGTAGCAGGGTTCCTGGTGTTGCTCCTGGCCCCTGGCGTTTCTATATCGTCCTCACTGGTGCGGATGTTTTCATATGAGTACCCACTGCTGTCTGAACCTCTTCTGTGGTCTGCAGTAACTCCTGAGTTTGTATGTGTCCTTCATCATAGTTTTTCTACTCTTGCTACTCTGATAAGTTGAAAACTGATCCTGCATGTGGTTGTTGACGTACATACATGTAGACTGTTAGAGCTGGGTTTGTAGGACTGTTCATACTGTGATCAGCTCAGGGACAAACAATACCATCAGCTGTGTAGTTTGGCCTTCCTAATAAATCATACAGGAGTGCTTGTACATCTGATTGGGCCTGTATCAGTTTTTAAGCTGGTCACCGGCACCCTCTAGTGGAGCATCATGGTGTGACACCAAACATAGACTTTAAAAGTGTAAGTGAAGGTGTGTGGGATTCCTGGTGGGCCAGAGCCCTACAGATCCCACTCAGCAGTGGTTGGACAGAACTTTGAGTTGACTTAGAAGAGCACTAGAAGAGCCGTGGACCACCAGGAGCTAAAACTGTCACCCTTTGACTGTTATTTGGTAGTGTCTACTAAGAACTATGCACTCTGGCTGTGGTCAGACCTTTTTTATGGTCATTATGAAATACAGGTTACACCTGTTTTGGGTGTCCTTCAGTTGACCTGTGTGTTTTCTCTGTAATGAGCTCTACCATGACACTGATGGAAGATACACTATATGGACAAAAGTATTGGGACACACCTCTGAATAACTGAATTCAGGTTGTTAATTTAGAACTAAAGGCACCGTTGTATAAAATTGAGCACCCAGCCATGCCGTCTGGTGGCCGTTTTGGGTCGCTCAGTTAAACTAGACTTTTGTTCTTTAGTAACACTGACAGAATGTATTTGTTTATGGTATGGTATTATTATACTATTATTATATTAATAAAGTCCCTCATTGTGATTCCTGTCAACAGTGAAGAACACAAAACCAACTATACAACATGGAAACGTTTATAGACCAAAAATCTTAAAGATGCACCATATACATTGTTATGAAAGATGCTGATGTAAAGAGATCCAGAGTGACACTGTGAAGTTTTATTCCCACCACACGAGGGCAGTCAAACTTCTTGTAGGCCTCCTAGCTCATATCTCAAGCTTCTGTTTTCAAGTTAGCATATGACCATGTTTAATAAATGTTCACACCCCATTATATCTGTGAATATTAGACCACATGGTGCTGGACATGGTTCTATATTAATAAGACAAACCACCAATCTGCACTGAAGCACACATGACATGATATAACTTCACTACTAATCACCATGACGATCAGAAATCATCAACATCTCAGCCAAACTCAGTCTCACTGTTTACACTTTAAACATCAGACACATTATTATTATTATTATTATTAGTATTATTATTATTATTATTATTATTATTATTATTAGTGGAATCTGTAACAGTGATTTTCCATGGTAGAACTTGCAGAGATTTTATTAAACAGCTTTAAGTGCAGTAGCGGGTCACATGACCCTAATGGACCAAATGTTGTTTTGGCAGTACAGACAGTGTCTCAGTCTGTACATGGGAAGTTCAAGGGAGCAGATGCTCGAGCTCATTCTTATACAAAGTATGCACAACATTCAGCCTGTAATATTCATCATCACAATCAATCAGTCAATACATCATTACAACACTCCTCTCTCACAGATCCATCTTTCTTTGTCCATGCATGGTCTGTCGATCCAGGTCTTCTGGTAAGGAGGATCCCAAACCCTTAGCACCTCAGTCTTTATTTAGCCTCTCTCCTTATTTGCTTGGCCATCTATCCAGAACCTGAAACCAGAGAATTGTGAGTAGACACTGTTGTATGACACACACACACACACACACACACACACACACACACACACACACACACACACTCATCACATGCAAAAGTTAAAAACCCTATCAGCTCTTCCTCACTCACTGTCTGTAGTTCATGTTGAAACACTTCTAAATATGCAGTTTGTGTTTTTAGTTTCCTGTTCCAGCTTTACATGCGTCCACTCACCTGCAGAACGGAGTTTCTCCTTAAGCTGGTCCCTTTCATTCACTACTTCCATGTAGCTGAACTCCAAGTTGGTGTAACTGGTCTGTAACTGGTCTCTCTCCATGGTCAGGTTGGTGTACCTTGTCTGTAACTGGTCTCTCTCCATGGTCAGGTTGGTGTAGCTGGTCAGTAACTGGTCTCTCTCTGCAGTGAACTTGATCCACAGCACTGTGATGCCAGTCCCCAGGAGAACACACAGCAGCCCCAGACACACTGCAGTCGCTCTGAGGCATCGTCTGCCTGCTGTACTGGTTTCTGGAAATAGATAGATACAGATTCACTGAATGAAATATAATACCGGCTGTGTGGAGGTCCATGTCCTGCTCCTAGTGTTCCTCCATGTTTGACGTAATGAAACAAAATCAGCGGTCGGTTATCTCTGTACCTGACTGACTCAACAGACACGATTGCAGATAGTCAGCGAGTGGTGGTTCCCTCTGCGTCATCCTGTTAGTGCCAGCACCATTGGCAGACGGCTGCACCATGCAGGACTACATGCACACCAACAGCTACGATGACTGCCCTTAACACCACGTCTTTTGTCTAGGTGGAGACGACCTACAAATCTGTGTAGAGGCACAGTGGTCCAGAAGGCCTGGTGTCACTCCACCTCTACCGCACCATCTGCAGGAGCTGTGTGAGAATATTCAAGCTGCATGACACCCTGCACCATGTGCACTGTGCTGCTCTGTCCCTGACTCTGCAAGGGTCCTCTCCAGCAGTGTCTCAGATCAGAGAGACTGAGTGTTGCTTCCTCCTCCTCCGCACAGGGGAACTCCCCACGCCTCGCAGCACCGAGTCCGGGGTTACTGGGAGGAAGTCAGCAGCAGCTGTGCTCCTCTCCTCTCGGCCCTCCATTTTCTTGACCACACACTGCACTATCTATCTACCGGAGCTGACAGGGAACACAGGCCACACAACCAGGGGCCTCGCACTCTCTGCCTCATGACCAGTGTAATCGTCAATTGCTCTTTTACACCCGACGGGTAAAGACTAGCCACGGGTAAGTATATGCATCTTATACACTGGTGATGTGTAGCTCTACATCATCACAACCAGCTTCACTCGTTCTGTCTCCTGGGATTGAGACCACCATGGGGAAGTCCGAACCAAGAATGTACATTTAGGGCTCAAACCAGAACCCATGTCTGATTTAGGGCTGTGAGCCATTTCCCATTCATGCTGCACTCAACAGAGTTTGCAGCGACAGGCGACCTTCCTGACTGACTTCCTCCTCCCTGGCGCCTCAGGCCCACTCCTTTCTCTACCGTGATATCTCCTGCTTGTGATGACCAGCATATCAGTCTCCCAGCATTCCAGCTCCTCCACAAGCTCCTTTGCTATGTGTCACAGTGTTGCTCACCACAGCTTTTGGATAAGGAGGATGCGTGTCCAAATTCATATACACTGTGTCCTGATTAGCAGTACACAGAACACAGCCATGGTTTTCTATGTATACAAGAACATGCCAAATAACCTCGGACCTCCTCCCGAAGTTGTCTCAGTAACATTAGATCGTTAGTGGATTGCTTTGTGGTGAAAGCTACTCAACCCCAGACCGCTTTGCAGTTTGTATACAGCCACAGGCACTTAACCAGCACTTAGCCAGCTCTTACAGGCTAATATACTGCTACCCTGCCCGCTACATATCAACACTGGCATCAGCCATCGAAAAACACAGACTGGTCACCCACTACAGTTCGATGGTCTTTTTTGAATAGCTGTTTAAACTATTCTGTGATCTTATCTTGTTAAGGAGGAGCAGACGGGTTTGCTTATGTAGTGAACCAGAAAGCACTGAGGGTCCCTTTGAGGCTCACCAAGTGGCTTCACCTACAAAGACCTATGTATGTGTGAGAACCCTGTAAGGGCCTCTGACCAGTGGGATGGCTCCCTTCTGTGGTGGTTGTTATTCCCAGCAGTGTGAAAATCTGCCTATACATGCACATGTATATGCTTTGACCATATATGGTGGGGGGTATCCGGCCCCCTCCTGACAGTGAGCTTCCTGTCTGATGTTTCATCACCTGAAATTAGCGTGTATTTTCTTCATGTCTGAACAGACTCATCTTAAGTACAGCCACTGGTGTCTGTTCCAGGCCCTCAAAGCCACATATGAGGATTAATAGTCTGCTCCTGCTGCACTGATACAGTTCAGCTCGACACAAGCATGCTCCGTTCACATCTGGCTTGAGGAAGCGTTGCTCTGGGTTGCTGGTTAAAGCGGGTTAAGGTTACCCTTTAGCCTAGTACTACACAGGTGAGTGGAAATTCCCAGTAAAGCCTCACACCTACCTCTGTTCTGAAGATCTGTGGTTTGTGAGGGAGAGGGTTTCTCCACCTCCCCAGCAGTTTTAAGGTGGAGGTTCTCTGCAGTGGCTGTAGCAGGGTTGCTCCTGGCCTTTGGCATTTCTGTATCGTCCTCATTGGTACGGATGTTTTCATATGAGTACCCACTGCTGTCTGAGCCTCTTCTATGGTCTGCAGTAACTCCTGAGTTTGCGTATATGTCCTCTGGTATGTCCATTCTGCTCTAGTAGATGTTACCTCTACCTCTGATAACTCTAATAATGACTCTGCCTGTGCTGCAGGTCAGCTTCGTGCTACTGCTGACAGGAAGAGGCTGCAGAGTGTCTGTGGTCACCAGTGATATCAAACAGCCTGGTCTGAATTAAGACGATTGTGTTAGATAGTGACGCTGGCTACAGTTGTGAGACTGCGAGGAGCTGTGAAAGGCGTGAGTCACATGGTACATGTGTGGAAGCCTCTTGAGGCAGAAGCTTTACTTTAGTTTGTCAACCGCCATTACTCTGCTATGGTAGCGTTCTCAAAGAGCCATGATGGCAGTGTTGTACTCCGCTGTGGTTAAAGTGGTGCGGTAGTAGATGGTTCACTGTGGTTGTTGACCTACATGCATGCAGGTCTCGTTGTCCTCTCGTTCTCATGTAGACTGTTAGAGCTGGGTTTGTAGGACTGTTCATACTGTGATCAGCTCAGGGACAAACAACAACATTAGCTATGTAGTTTGGCCGGCTTGATAAATCATACAGGAGTGCTTGTACATCTGATTAGGCCTGTATCAGTTTTTAAGCTGGTCACTGGCACCCTCTAGTGGAGCATCATGGTGTGACACCAAACATAGACGTGTGAGTGAAGGTGTGTGGGATTCCTGGTGGGCCTGAGCCCTACAGATCCCACTCAGCAGTGGTTGGACAGAACTTGGTGAGTTGACTTCAGTACTAGAAGAGGCGTGGACCACCAGGAGCTGAGACTGTCACACTTTGACTGTTATGGTAGTGCCTACTAAGAACTTTGCAAACTGGCACTGGTCAGACCTTTTTTATGGTCTTTATGAAATACAGGTTACACCTGTTTTGGGTGTGCTTTAGTTGACCTGTGGATTTTCGCTATAATAACGCCCCTCGCTCGCTCATCTTCTAAATCGGGCTGTGGGGCGTGCTGGAGCCTATTCTAGCTCTCAGAGGCCGGAAGACAGGGTACACCTTGGATTGGCCGATAGTCCATCACACACACATTCACACCTTTGTACTGTGGGAGGAAACCAGAGCACCTCAGGGAAACCTCTACCAGGACACAGATGGAAGATGCACTATATGGACAAAAGTATTGGGACACACCTCTAAATCAGTAAATTCTGTTTCATTTAGTACTATTGGCACAGGTATATAAAACTGAGCACCCGGCCATGCGGTCTGCCTTTACACACATTGGTAAAGAGCTCACTGGATACCAATGTGGTACTGTAATAGGATCCCACCATTGCAAAAACTTGGTTCAAGAAATTTCTTCACTGTTAGATATTCAATGATGAGAGATACCACTGTGAGATGAGTGTTAACTTACAGTATCTCACAAAAGGGAGTACACCCCTCACATTTTTATACATATTTAATTATATCTTTTGATGGGACAGCACTGAATATATGACACTGTGATACAATGTTAAGTAGTCCGTGTACAGCTTCCATAGCAGGGTAAATTTACTGTGCCCTCAAAATAACACACAGCCATTACTGTCTAAACCGCAGGAAAGTGAGTACACCCCTGAGTGCCCAATTAGTCATTTATTCTTCCCCGGACTCGTTAGGTAAAGGTTAAGTGTGTGGGGTCAGCCTGGCGGTGCTCATACATACAGTTTGCTGAAGCTGAGCAGACTAAGGACATGGATTACTGGAACCACGTTGTGTGGGCTGATGAGACCAGGATAAACTTGGTTGGTTCAGATGGTGTCAAGCGTGTGTTGCGTCAACCAGGTGAGGAGTACAAAGACAACAGTGTCTTGCCTACAGTCAAGCATGGTGGTGGGAGTGTCATGGTTGGAGCTGCATGAGTGCTGCCGGCTGTGCATTGAGGGAAGCATGAATGAACATGTACTGTGACATACTGAAGCACGATCCCCTTCCCTAGTAACTATAAAATGGTAGTTGTGGTCGTTTTGGGTGGCTCAGTTAAACTAGGCCTTTGTTCTTTATTAACATTGATGGAATCTGTTTGTATGTAAGCAAGTAGGTCAAATTTACAGAATTAATTATATTAATAAAGTGAAAAAGAAAAAAACTACAATTTTCCAACAACATGGTCGTCCCTTCCTGTCAACAGTGAGAAACACAAAAACATGAAACTTTTATAGCCCAAAAATCTAAAAGGCAAAACATATATACATTGGTTTGAAAGATGCTGATGTAAAGAGAGCTCCAGAGTGACACTGTGACCTTTCGTTTACACGCACTGCAAAGTTTAATTCCCACCACACGAGGGCAGTCAAACTTCTTGTAGGCCTCCTAGATCACATCTCGGGCTTCTGCTTTCAAGTTAGCATATGATCATGTCTAATAAATGTTCACACCCCATTATATCTGTGAATGTTAGACCACATGGTGTTGGACATGGTTCTATATTAATAAGACAACCCACCAATCTGCACTGAAGCACACATGACATGATAGAGATGTTCACACACATAAAAATAAACATGAACAAAATCAAACTTCACTACTAATCACCATGACGATCAGAAATAATCCAACTCTGAGTCTCACTGTTTCCACTTCAAGCATCGGGCAATTATCAGACAGACTATTATTATTATTATTATTATTATTATTATTATTATTAT
>JAMWET010004857.1:0-17500 GCA_024036415.1 Prochilodus magdalenae | reverse complement strand
ATGGCTATGGTTAACGTTAAGGTTAAGGTAAGGGTCAGGTTATGACTATGCTTAAGGTAATGTTAACATTGAGGTTAAGGTTAAAGTTGGGGGTCAGGTTAAGGTAAGGGTCAGGCTAACGTTAGGGCAAGGTTACCATTAAGGGTAAGGTAAAGGTCCAGTTTAGATAGGGTTATGGTAGGGGTCAGGTTAAAGTAAGGGTCAGGTTATGGCTGTGGTTAAGGTATGGTTAACATTGAGGTTAAGGTTAAAGGGGTCAGGTTAAGGTAAGGGCAAGGTTAACATTATGGTTATGGTTAAGTTTAAAGTTAAGGGGTAAGGGTAGGGTTAACAATGGGGTTAAGGTTAAAGGGGTCAGGTTAAAGTAAGGGCAAGGTTAACATTATGGTTATGGTTAAGGTTAAAGTTAAGGGTAAGGGTAAGGTTAACTTTGAGGTTAAGGTTAAAGGGGTCAGGTTAAAGTAAGGGTCAGGTTATGGCTGCGGTTAAGGTATGGTTAACTTTGAGGTTAAGGTTAAAGGGGTCAGGTTAAGGTAAGGGCAAGGTTAACTTTATGGTTAAGGTTAAAGTTAAGGGGTAAGGGTAGGGTTAACATTTAGGTTAAGGTCAAAGCGGTCTGGTTAAAGTAAGGGCATGGTTAACCCTATGATTGAAGGTTAAAGGTTAAAGTTAAGGTAAGGTTAAGGGTAAGGTTAAACTTAAGGGTCAGGTTGAGGTAGGGGTAAGGTTAAAGTTAATGTTAGGGCAAAGTTAACATTAAGGTTGGGAGTTAGAATAAGGGTAAGGTAGGGGTCAGATTAAGGTAAGGCCAACAATAAGGTCAGATTTAGGGGTCAGGTTAACATTATGTTGAGGTTCAGGTTAAGGTAAGATTAACATTAAGGTAAAGGTAAGGTTAAAATTAGGGGTCAGTTTAGGTTAGGGTTAAAGTAGTGTAAATTTAAGGCCAGGGTTAGGTGGTTGAGATTAGGATTATGGGTAAGATTAGGTCTATCATCTCTGAAGGGCTTGGTTAAGGTCTGAGGAGGGACCATTAGGGTTAAGATAAGAGCTAGGGCTCTTGGAGCAGTACAGAGTAGTTGTTAGGGTTAGATAGTTTTTGGGTAAGGGCAGAATTGGGATTGTTTCAGTTGTTGTGGTTAGGTTAGACTCGTTTCTGTGTTAAGTTTAGGTAAGTCTTTCAGGAAATTCTAAGTCTATTGATAACATGTCCGATACAGTTCACAGAAACGTATATCTGAGGTTAAGTTCACTGTTCCCTCATTTTGGATATTATATCTCTTGTTCTTTCTCCCAGTCAGGAAGTCCGGGTCACGACATGGAAAGAAGGTTCATTTACTTCTGACTGTCCGAAGTGTGCATGTGTTCACTTGGGTCTAGCGGTAAACAGAGAAAGGAGAAATGAAGTGCCCGAGTGTGCCTGAGCTGCTTCCGACTGAGTGACCCCAGAGAACATTACAATAGAGACCTGCTGTTTATGACACCATATTACCAGGATGTTAATGAGACTCACTTGAAAACACCTCCCTGTGTTCACTGTATAAGACTGGTTAAGGTTACGTGTTAGTGCAGGCCTGTAGCACTACTTAGCTTAGCATAGTAATACGTGTGTAAGTGAAGAACCCAGCTGCAGCTACTGTACCGGAGGTTTGGTTGTTGCGGTCCTGGTCTCTCGTAGACTGTAACTGGTGAAAAAATGAAAGTATGCTCTACTCTTGTGGTGGTGTGTAGGTTGCAGCCTCCCTAACGTCCAGTCACGTGAAGGTCTCCCCCCTCTGTCTGAGCGGGCTTCTGTTCTCTGCAGTCCTTGAACTCCTGAAAATAAAACAGTGCATAGATATCATTCACCATGTATATTCTGTTCTGCTCTATGACGACTTTAATAACTCAGACTGCTCTAAAAGTGCATGATCTGTGTGATAGGCTACTGCTACTGCTGACAGGAAGTGGCCACAGAGTTTCTGTGCTCAGCTAATAGCCGGGCCTGAATGATGGAGATTGTGTTATATAGTGACGCTGACGTCAGATGTTTTAGTGGTGTGAGTCACATGATACATGTGGAGAAGCTTCTCGAAGCAGTAGTCAATTTTCCAACAACATGGTCGTCCCTTCCTGTCAACAGTGAAAAACACAAAACCAACTATACAGCATGAAACGTTTATAGCCCAAAAACGCACAACATATACATTGTTATGAAAGATGCTGATGTAAAAAGAGATCCAGAGTGACACTGTGAAGTTTTATTCCCACCACACGAGGGCAGTCAAACTTCTTGTAGGCCTCCTTGATCATATCTCAAGCTTCTGCTTTCAAGTTAGCATATGACCATGTTTAATAAATGTTCACACCCCATTATATCTGTGAATGTTAGACCACATGGTGCTGGACATGGTTCTATATTAATAAGACAAACACCAATCTGCACTGAAGCACACACGACATGATATAGATGTTCACACACGTGACGTAAAAATAAACATAAACAAAATCAAACTCCACTATTAATCACCATGACGATCAGAAATCATCAACATCTCAGCCAAACAGAGTCTCACTGTTTACACTTCAAACATCAGACACATTATTATTATTATTATTATTATTATTATTATTATTATTATTATTAGTGGAATCGGTAACAGTGATTTTCCATGGTAAAACTTGCAGGAATTTTATTAAACAGCTTCAAATGCCTCAGCGGGTCACATGACCCTAATGCACCAAATGCTGTTTTGTCTGTACATGGGAAGTTCAAGTTCTCTCACTCATCCATCTCTCCTTGTCCATGCATGCTCTGTCATTCTGGGTCTTCCTATCTGGAGGATCCCAAACCTCAGTCTTCATGTCCTTGGTTCTTTGGTTGGCCCTCTATCCAGAACCTGAAACCCAGAGAATCTAAATTACTTCAGATCTTTAGTGTTCAGCTCAGAACCTCAACATTTACTGCAACAACAAGGATTAGTGATTTTAACCACACCGTCCACACACACACACACACACACACACTCACACACACACACGCTCACGCTCACGCTCACACACACACAAACGCGCACGCACACACACACACACACATACATACACACATGCTCACACACACACACATACATACACACATGCTCACACACACGCTCACACACACACATATACATACATACATACATACATACACACACACACATACATACATACATACACACACGCTCACACACACACACATATACATACATACATACACACACGCTCACACACACACACATATACATACATACATACATACATACATACACACACACATACATACATACATACACACACGCTCACACACACATACATACATACATACATACATACACACACACACACACACACACACACACACACACACACACACACATATATACATACGTACATACACACACACACACACATACATACATACATACATACATACATACATACATACATACATACACATATATATATATATATACATACATACACACACACACACACACACACACACACACACCGTCCACACATACATACACACACACACACATACACACACACATCACATAAAACCCAATCAGCTCTTCCTCACACACTGTCTGTAGTTCATGTTGAAACACTTCTAAATATGCAGTTTGTGTTTTTAGTTTCCTGTTCCAGCTTTACATCCACTTACCTGCAGAACGGAGTTTCTCCTTAAGCTGGTCCCTTTCACTCACTACTTCCATGTAGCTGAACTCCGAGTTGGTGTACCTGGTCAGTAATTGGTCTCTGTCTGCAGTCAGTCTGGTGTAGCTGGTCTGTAACTGGTCTCTCTCTACAGTCAGTCTGGTGTAGCTTCTCTGTAACTGGTCTCTCTCTACAGTCAGTCTGGTGTAGCTGGTCTGTAACTGGTCTCTGTCTTTAGTCAGTCTGGTGTAGCTGGTCTGTAACTGGTCTCTGTCTTTAGTCAGTCTGGTGTAGCTGGTCAGTAACTGGTCTCTCTCCATGGTCAGGTTGCTGTACCTGGTCTGCAACAGCTCTGTCTCTACAGTCAGGTTGGTGTAGCTGGTCAGTAACTGGTCTCTCTCTGCGGTGAACTTGATCCACAGCACTGTGATGCCAGTCCCCAGGAGAACACACAGCAGCCCCAGACACACTGCAGTCGCTCTGAGGCATCGTCTGCCTGCTGTGCTGGTTCCTGGAAATAGATAGATACAGATTCACTGAATGAAATGTAATACCTGCTGTGTGGAGGTCCATGTCCTGGTCCTAGTGTTCCTCCATGTTTGACGTAATGAAACAAAATCAGCGGTCGGTTATCTCTGTGCCTGACTGACTCAACAGCCACGATTGCAGATATTCAGCGAGCGGTGGTTCCCTCCACGAGTCACCCTGTTAGTGCCAGCACCATTGGCAGACGGCTGCACCATGCAGGACTACATGCACACCAACAGCTACGATGACTGCCCTTAACACCACGTCTTTTGTCTTGGTGGAGACAAATCTGTGTAGAGGCACCGTGGTCTAGAAGGCCTGGTGTCACTCCACCTCTACCGCACCATCTGCAGGAGCTGTGTGAGAATATTCAAGCTGCATGATACCCTGCACCATGTGCACTGTGCTGCTCTGTCCCTGACTCTGCAAGGGTCCTCTCCAGCAGTGTCTCAGATCAGAGAGTGTGTTGCTTCCTCCTCCTCCGCACAGGGGAACTCCCCACGCCTCGCAGCACCGAGTCCGGGGTTACTGGGAGGAAGTCAGCAGCAGCAGCTTGTTCTCCTCTCCTCTCCTCTCCTTCAGCCCACCATTGTCTTGACCACGCACTGCACTATCTATCTACCTGAGCTGACAGGGAACACAGGCCACACAACCAGGGGGCTCTCACTCTCTGCCTCAGCTTCACGCATTCTGTCTCCTGGGATTGAGACCACCATGGGGAAGTCCAAACCAAGAATGCACATTTAGGACTCAAACCAGAACCCATGTCTGATTGAGGGCTGTGAGCCATTTCCCATTCTTGCTGTACTCAACAGAGTTTGCAGCAACATGCGACCTTCCTGGCTGACTGACCTCTCCCTGGCGCCTCAGGCCCACTCCTTTCTCTACTGTGGTATCCCCTGTCTGCGTTGACCTGGGGGGTGGGGAGTGGTTATCCGGCCCCCTCCTGACCCCCTACAAAACCACATATGGATTATTAGGCTGCTCCTGCTGCACTGATACAGTTCAGTTCGACACAAGCATGCTCCGTTCATATCTGGCTTGAGGAAGCGTTGCTGTGGGTTGCTGGTTAAAGCGGGTTAAGGTTACCCTTTAGCCTAGTACTAGTGGAAATCCCCGGTAAAGCCTCACACCTACCTCTGTTCTGAGGATCTGCGGTATATGAGGGAGAGGGTTTCTCCACGTCCCCTGCAGTTTTAAGGTAGATGTTCTCTGCAGTGGCTGTAGCAGGGTCCCGGGTGTTGCTCAAGACCCCTGGCACTTCTATATCGTCCTCACTGGTAAAGCTGTCCCAACTGCTGCCTGAATCTCTTCTGTGGTCTGCAGTAACTAGTACGTTTGCGTATATGTCCTCTGGTATGTCCATTCTGCTCTAGTAGATGTTACCTCTACCTCTGATCACTCCAGTGATGACTCTGCCTGTGCTGCAGGTCAGCTTCATGCTACTGCTGACAGGAAGTGACTGCAGAGTGTCTGTCAAACAGCCGGCCACAACTGTGAGACTGCGAGGAGCTGTGAAAGGTGTGAGTCACATGGTACGTGTGCAGAAGCCTCTTGAGGCAGATGTTTTCCTTTAGTTGGTCAAAGGTCTTGTCTTTGCTTTGGAAGCGTTCTCAAAGAGTCGTGATGGCGGTGTTCTAGTCCGCTGTGGTTAAAGAGGTGCGGTAGTAGGTGGTTCACTGTGGTTGTTGACTGACACACACGTATGCAGGCCTCGTTGTCCTCTTGTTCTCATGTAGACTGTTAAGAGTTTGTAGGACTGTTCATACTGTGATCAGCTCAGGGATAAACTAACATCTGCTTTGTAGTTTGGCCGGCTTGATAAATCATACTGGAGTGCTTGTACATCTGATTGGGCCTGTATCAGTCTTTAAGCTGGTCACTGGCAGCCTCTAGTGGAGCATCATCCACAGATCCGAATGACCAGGCTTCTCTAAAGAAGTATGAACACGCCAAGTAAACTCAGACCTCCTCCCGAAGTTGTCTCCGTAACACTACGCTTTGTTCACGGTTTGCTTTGTGGTCTGATTCATTCACCGTGAAAGCTACTCAATCCCAGACCTCTTGCAGCCCCAGGTCTCCAACACTTAGAGAGTAATATACTTGTTATCCCTTAGGTAGCAAGAATGGGGCTCTGGGTTCAACAATTAAACAAGCACAATGAAGCTTTGCCCCGCCCCCTCTTGAAACCTGGAGCAACCCGAACACCTGAACAGCATATTTATAAACACAGGCATTTACACCAACTTAAAAGACTCCAGCTCATTTACTGACCACCCTTTTACAGAGCCAATAGCTAACCCCCCTCTGAACACTGTAACTCAGGCTGGGTGGCTGTCCCCTCAGGACCCACAAACTACAGACCTTAGAATAAGAAGTCTGAACGTGCAGACAGAAACAACTACTTCTACAAATTCTAAAAAATAATCAGAGGCTCTCCACCCCGGTAAGCTTAGGGTTTACCCTCTTTCATGCCTGTTTCGATGCTTGTGAGCGGTGGGGCTGTAAAACGATGGCTGGAGCAAAAGATAATAAAGTAAACAGTAGCACTACAGGACCTCAGGTTGCCAATGGTTCTCGCTCCCGACTGCTGGCTTGATGGCTGGCTGTGTTGTTTTTGCAACCTCTCTCGTTAGGTTTCGGTTTTTCCCTCCCCTCTCATAGAAGCCAGTCACACAAAACCCTGAACACTTGAGCTTTCCCAATCCGAAAAGAAAAAATAAACAGATATTGACATTCTTATAAGACTAGGCTGGGTGGAGCCGTGTACATACCAACCGAGCTGTGTAATTTTTTTACTTGTTTTTCCAAAATTAAAACTTACATTTCTCTTTTTTCCTAAATGAATGCAGTAGCAAATAAACTTAAACTACAACTTCATTTTCCTCAGTGTTGAAGAGGAACAGACAGATTAGCTGATGTTGAGAACACAGAAAGCACTGAGGTCATTAGCAGCTGGCTCTCGTTCAGGCTCAAACGATGACCATATGGTGGTGGTGGGTCTCCAGCCCTCTCCTGACAGTGAGCTGTCTTTCCTCATTTAGAAACTCGCATGTATTTTCTTTATGCATGTATAGACCCATCCCAAGGACAGCGACTGTTTCAGGGCCTCAAAGCCACATATGCTTTCTTGAGCAAGGTTGGGCTGGAGGATGAATAGCCTGCTCCTGTTACACTGATACAGGTCAGTTCTAAATAAGCAGGATTAGCTGCATGTTCATGTCTCGCTTAGGGTTCTGGTTAAAGCTGCAGTACCCTAGTACTGCACAGGTGAGTGGAAATTCCCAGTAAAGCCTCACACCTACCTCTGTCCTGAGGATCTGCAGTATGTAAGGGAGAGGTGTTCTCCACTTCCCCTGCAGTTTTAAGGTGGATGTTCTCTGCAGTGGCTGTAGCAGGGTTCCCGGTGTTGCTCCTGGCCCCTGGTGTTTCTATATGGTCCTCACTGGTGCGGATGTTTTCATATGAGTACCCACTGCTGTCTGAACCTTCTCTGTGGTCTGCAGTAACTCCTGAGTTTGTATGTGTCCTTCATCATAGTTTTTCTACTGTAGCAGATGTTAACTCTGATAAGCTGAAAACTGATCCTGCATGTGGTTGTTGACGTACGTACATGTATGCAGGTTCTCTTATCAGGATGTTCTCATGCAGACTGTTAGAGCTGGGTTTGTAGGACTGATCATACTGTGATCAGCTCAGGGACAAACAATAACATTAGCTATGTAGTTTGGCCTGCCTCAGAAATCATACAGTAGAGCTTGTACATCTGATTGGGCCTGTATCAGTTTTTAAGCTGGTCACTGGCACCCTCTAGTGGAGCATCATGGTCACTCGTGGTGGGCCTGAGCCCTGCAGATCCCGCTCATCAGTGATTAGACAAAACTGTATGAGTTGACTTTAGTACTGGAAGAGCCGTGGACCACCAGGAGCTGAGCTGTCACTCTTTCACAGGGTTATTTGGTAGTGTCTGAACTTTGCGAACTGGCACTGGTCAAACCTTTTTTTGGGTATTTATGAAATACAGGTTACACCTGTTTCGGGTGTCCTTTAGTTGACCTGTGGATTTTCGCTATAATAACGCTCGCTCGCTCATCTTCTAAACCGCTTATTCCTATTAGGCTGTGGGGCGTGCTGGATCCTATTCCAGCTCTCAGAGGCCAGAAGACAGGATGCACCTTGGATTGGCCGATAGTCCATCACACATATATTCACACCTTTGTACTGTGGGAGGAAACCAGAGCACCTCAGGGAAACCTCTACCAGGACACTGATGGAAGATACACTATATGGACAAAAGTATTGGGACACACCTCTAAATCAGTAAATTCAGGTGTTTCATTTAGTACTATTGGCACAGGTGTATAAAACTGAGCACCCAGCCATGCGGTCTGCCTTTACACACATTGGTAAAGAGCTCACTGGATACCAATGTGGTATTGTAATAAGATGCCACCATTGCAAAAACTCTGTTCAAGAAATTTCTTCACTGTTAGATATTCCATGATGAGGCATACCACTGTGACATGAGTGTTATTAATATAACTTAGTGTCCCACAGAAGTGAGTACACCCCTCACATTTTTATAAATATTTTATTATATCTTTTGATGAGACGGCACTAAAGATATGACACTGTGATACACTGTAAAGTAGTCGGTGTAGCTTCGATCACAGTGTAAATTTGCTGTGCCCTCAAAATAACTCACACAGCCATTAATGTCTACACCGCTGGCTACAAAAGTGAGTACACCCCAGTTAGCCACTTACCCTCCCAAGTGTCACGTGACTCGTTAGTTAAAGGTTAAAGGGGTGGGGGGATCAGCCTGTCAGTGCTCAGACCATACACGGCACACTGTATCAAACTAGTCTGCATGGCTGTCGTCCCAGAAGGAAGCCTCTTCTAAAGATGATCCAAAAGACAGCCTGCAAACAGTTTGAAGACCAGCAGAGTAAGGTCTAAGGATTACTAAGGTTTACTGGAACCATGCCATGTGGTCTGATGAGACCAGGATAAGCCTATTTGGTTCTGATGGCGGCAACCAGGTGAGGAGTACAAAGAAGTGTGTCTTGCCTACAGTCAAGTATGGTGGTGGGAGTGTCATAGATTGGGGCTGCATGAGTGCTGCCAGCTGTGCATTGAGGGAACCATGAATGCCAACATGTACTGTGACATACTGAAGCAGAGCATGATCCCCTCCCTTCGGAAACTGGGCCGCAGTATTCCAACATGATAATGACCCCAAGCACACCTCCAGGACCACCACTGCCCTGCTAAACAAACTGAGGGTCAAGGTGCTGAACTAGCCAAGACTGTCTCCAGCCCTAAACCCTATAGAGCATCTGTGGGGCATCCTCAAACAGAAGGTGGAGGAGCGCAAGGTCTCTAACATCCACCAGCTCTGTGATGATGTCATGGAGAAGGGGAAGAGGATTCCAGTGGCAAATGCCATATGTTTAGTGTTTAGTCCCATAAAAAGATATAATCAGATATTTATAAAAATTTAAGGGGTGCACTCATTTCTGTGAGATACTGTACAATAGATGCTCAATTACAAATTCAGGGAAAGGTGAGTGGGAGGGTTAAACTGCTTCACCTGAAATCAGCCCGATTCTGTCTTGGGTATTCTTGAGCTACTACAGTTCTGGTCTGCCACACAGTGGTTCCCCCAGTTAGTTCTTCATAGCCTAACAACTGTAACTATGCCTGGGATGCCTCTGTAGGAGATGCTTAAGATCTCAATAAATCTGTCCATGGCCAGCCTGGTACCAAGCATTTCCAGAAGACGACCTGAATGTTAAAGAAAACATTTGGTTTAACATTGAAGCATCAGCGCCACTATGGTGAATTAGCCGCTAGCCGTTACCTTAGTACCGGGGGGATATGGCACACTGGTCATATTATACGTTATATGGTATTATCCAGTTAGAGCTCTGGAACCTGGACCTGGTTGAACCTTAGTAACTATAAAATACCAGTTGTGGCCGTTTTGGGTGGCTCAGTTAAACTATATTAACTAAACTTTATTAACATTGATGGAATATGTTTGTATGCAAGCAAGTAGGTCAAAATTACAGAATGGTATTATTATACTATTATAATATTAATAAAGTGAAAAAGAAAAAAACTACAATTTTCCAACAACATGGTCCCTCATTGTGATTCCTGTCAACAGTGAACAACACACAACCAACTATACAACATGAAAACTTTTATAGACCAAAAATCTTAAACGCACAACATATACATTGGTGTGAAAGATGCTGATGTAAAGAGATGCAGAGTGACACTGTGTCCTTCAGTTTATAGGCACTGCAATGTTTTATTCCCACCACACGAGGGCAGTCAAACTTCTTGTAAAACTTCATCTCGGGCTTCTGCTTTCAAGTTAGCATATGACCATGTTTAATAAATGTTCACACCCCATTATATCTGTGAATATTAGACCACATGGTGCTGGATATGGTTCTATATTAATAAGACAAACCACCAATCTGCACTGAAGCACACATGACATGATACAGATGTTCACACACGTGACGTAAAAATAAACATCAACAAAATCAAACTTCACCACTAATCACCATGACGATCAGAAATCATCATCTCAGCCAAACTCAGTCTCACTGTTTCCACTTCAAACATCAGACACTCTTCTCTCACTGATCCATCTCTCTTAGTTCATGCATGCTCTGTCATTCCGGGTCTTCCTATCTGGAGGATCCCAAACCTCAGCTCAGTCCTCATGTCCTTGGTTCTTTGGTTGGCCCTCTATCAGAACCTGAAACCAGAGAATCTAAATTACTACAGATCTTTAGTGTTCAGCTCAGAACCTCAACATTTACTGCAACAACAAGGATTAGTGACTTTAACCACACCGTCCACACACACACACACACACACACACACACACACACACACACACACATACATACATACATACATACACACACACACACACACACACACACACACACACACACACACACACACACACACACACACTCTCACACACACACACACACACACACACACTCTCACACACACACACACACACACATATACACACACACACACACACACACACACACATACATACATGCACACACACACAGACCTACTCAAATACACACGCACACACATACATACATACACACACACTCACACGTACGTACATACATACACACACACACATACATACATACATACATACATACATACATACACACACACACACACACACACGTACATACAAATTTATGGGCGAAGCTGAAACGGCATGTGCGAGCAAGGCGGCCTACAAACATGGCTCAGTTACACCAGTTCTGTCAGGAGGAATGGGCCAAAATTCCTGCCAACTATTGTGAAAAGCTTGTGGAAGGATATCCAAAACGTTTGACCCAAGTCATACAGTTTAAGGGCAATAGTACCAAATACTAATGAAATGTATTTAAACTTTTGAGCTTAAAGAAAGTAATAAAAATTGCCTTAAAAAAATTCCTCTCTCATTATTCTAACATTTAGCAAATAGAAATAATTGTGGTAATCCTGACTGACCTAAAAAGAGAAAAATTTATTCTGATTTCATGTCAGACAGTGAGAAAAAAATGCATATGTGTCTTTTTATATAGTGTATGTAAACTTTTGGTTTCAACTGTACATATACACACAAACATACACGCGCACACACACACCTACTCAACTACACACACACACACATACATATACATATATACATACATACATACATACATACATACATACATATACACACACACACACACACACACACACACACACACTCTAATACACACGCGCACACACATACATATACACACACACACACTCACACACACGCACACACCTACTCAAACATACACGCGCACACACACACACACACACATACACATAGATACACATACATACAGCGTCAACACACACACACTTACATTAAAAAATGCGGTTTGTTTTTTTAGTTTAAATGTGTCCACTTACCTGCAGACGAGAGTTTCCTAAGATGATCTCTTTCCTTCATCACTTCAATGTAGCTGGACATCAAGTGATCTTTCTCCTCAGACAGTTCTCTGTACCTGGCCTGTAGCTGGTCTCTCTCTACAGTCAGGTTGGTGTTACTGGCCTGTAGCTGGTCTCTCTCTACAGTCAGGTTGGTGTAACTGGTCAGTAACTGGTCTCTCTCTGCAGTGAACTTGATCCACAGCACTGTGATGCCAGTCCCCAGGAGAACACACAGCAGCCCCAGACACACTGCAGTCGCTCTGAGGCATCGTCTGTTTGCTGTGCTGGTTCCTGAAAATAGACATACAGATTTCACTGAAGGAGGTAATTGTGATACTGTAGCCTAACCAGTATCAGAGGCTGGTCACTGTGGTGCTGAGAATGATCCACCACCAAAATAATACTTGCCATGTGGTGGTCCTGTGGGGTCCTTACCAGTGAAGAACATCACTGTCCCAATGAATCATAAATATTCCTCCATTTTTTATGTAATGAAAAAAAATCAGCTGTCAGTTATCGCTGTACCTGAGTGATTCAACAGCCATGATTGCAGGCACTCTGTTAGCAGTGGTGTCCTCCATGAGTCATCCTGTTAGTGCCAGCACCATAGGAAGACAGCTGCACAACGCAGGACTACATGCACACAGTGCGTAACAATGACTGTCCTTAACACCACGTCACCGTCACCAAAGACTGCAGTGGTGTCGTACCAGACTCTCATGTAGTGGCTCAGAATAACAGCGGGTCTTCCTCAGTGACGAGTCCCGCTTTTGTCTTAGTGGAGACGCCCAATGAATCTGTGTATAGAAGCACTGTGTTCCAGAAGGCCTGGTGTCACTCCACCCTTATCGCACACTCTGCAGGAACTGTGTGAGAATATTCAAGCTGCATGGGATGGGTTATCACAGGACTCCATTAGGAACCTGTACAACTCCATGCTGAGACGTCTGGCACGTTGTGTTACTGAGAGACAGACTTCTGTACGTGTAGCTCAATAAATATTAATTGTATCAGCCTAAATGTATCATCATTTATTGCCCCTGGTAACCTTTATCTTCCTTCCCACCAGCACTGCACTCCCACACGTCCCAGTCAGAACAAGTGAGGCAAGGTGCCACAGCCGCAGGTGCACCCGGTCCTCTCTTGTGTTGGTGTCCCAGGTGCAGTGGTTGCTCAGCATACCCTGCACCATGTGCACTGTGCTGCTCTGTCCCTAACTCTGCAAGTGTCCTCTCCAGATGTGTGTCGGATCAGAGAGACTGAGTGTCGCTTCCTCCTTCTCCGAGTCACAATCCTTCCTGGAATCTATCACAGCCCCGATCACCACGGGGAAGTCTAAACCAAGAATGCACATACAGGACTCGGATCAGAACTTGTGGACTTGGTCCAGTTGCCTCCTATTAGTCAGGTGTGCTGCATTCAGTGTGTATGAGCACGCTGCCTGGGTGTAGCAGCAACACCAACAAGCTAATCTGATGGAGGGCTGAAAGATATATCAGTCTCTCAGCATTCCAGCTCTTCCACAGGCTCTTTTGCTATGTGTCACTGATGCTTACCACAGCGTTTGCATGCTGAGGATGCGTGTTCAAATTCATATTCACTGTGTCCTGATTAACAGGGTTTCCTTCCTGAGATCGAGCATGGCCCTGACCACCATGTTCCCCAGGGTGCACTGTGTACTGATTGGCAGGGCACAGAACACAGCCATGGTTTTCTATGAAGACATGAACATGGCCAATACACTCAGACCTCCTCTTGAAGTTGTCTCAGTAACATTACGGTTTGCTTTGTGCTACTCAGCCCCAGACCGCTATGCTGTTTGTTCACAGCCACAAGCTTCCAGCGCTAAGTGGCTAATACCCTGCTAAAGCAGCTCATCTGCCCGCTACATATCAACACTGGCGTCAGCCATAGAAAAACCTCTACAGTTTGATGGGTAGTGTATCCTTCTCACAGCTCCGTTCTGGGATCTTGTCAGTGTTAGGGAGGACCAGACAGTTTTCCTGTGTGATGGATGCATAGCTCACTTACAGACCAAGACAGAATTCGGTGGAAATGCTGGGTAAGGGCGTCGGATCAGTGGCATGGCTACCTTTCCTAGTTGTTGTTTCCAGCTGTAAATATATTTTTCTGCCTGTACGTGACCATGTATGAAACTTTGACCATACATGGTGGTGGATATCCGGCCCCCTCCCGACACTGAGCTTCCTGTCTGATGTTTCCTCACTTGAAATTAGCATGTATTTTAATAAGCATGAACAGACTCATCAGTACAGCGACTCGTGTCTGTTCCAGGGCGTCAGAACCACATATGAGGATTAACAGACTGCTCCTGTCGCACTGGTACCGTTCAGTCCAAAGCGAGCATGCTCAGTTCATATCTGGCTTGAAGAAGCATTGCTGTTGGTTGCTGGTTAAAGCTGGTTAAGGTTACCCGGTTAGGCCGGTCACTGTGTAACATGCTAACACACAGCTGAGTGACGGTGAGGACTTAAACCTACCTCTGTACTGAGGATCTGCTGTGTCTGGGCGAGAGGTCACGTCCAGGTTCCCAGCACTGGCAGTAGTGGGGTTCCTGGTGTTGCTCCTGGCTCCGCTGCTGTCTGAACCTCTTCTGTGGTCTGCAGTAACTCCGACGTTTGCGTATATGTCCTCTGGTATGTCCATTCTGCCGTAGCGGATGTTAACTGTAACTCCGTTCGCTCTTGTAGTGAGTCTGTATGTGCTGCAGGTCAGCTTAAAGCCATTCCTGACAGGAAGTCACACAAACGCCTTCCACAAATGTGAGACGTTGACTACAATTGTGAGACTGCGAGGAGCTGTGAAAGGTGTGAGTCACATGGTACATGTGTAGAAGCCTCTTGAAGCAGAAGCTTTCCTTTAGTTTGTCAACCGTCATTACTTTGCTATGGTAGCGTTCCCAAAGCGTCGTGATGGCGGTGTTCTACTCCGCTGTGGTTAAGTGGTGCGGTAGTAGGTGGTTCAGTGCGGTTGTTGACCTACATACACGCATGCAGCTCTCGTTGTCCTCTTGTTCTCATGCAGACTGTTAGAGCTGGGTTTGGTGGACTGTTCATACTGTGATCAGCTCAGGGACAAGCAACAACATCAGCTTTGTAGTTTGGCCGGCTTAATAAATCATACAGGAGTGCTTGATTAGCTGATTGGTGTTAGATCAGTGTTTTAGCTGGTCATTGCGCCCTCTAGTGGATTGTTATGGTGTTACACTAAACATAGACTCTTCATTCCAGCTCTTAAAGGGGTTAAGGCAGGATTCACCCTGGACAGGTCACTTGTCCATCACACACACATACACATTCACACCTTTGGACTGTGGGAGGAAACCAAAGCACCTGAAGGAAACCTCTACCAAGAGACTGATGGAATAGTGGATTCATCTTATGAACCACCAACATAATTACAGACTAGTCAGACACTATACTCTCCTCTCTTGTGCTGTCTTGTATCTGGTGTTGACCCGAGGAGGATGGGTTCCCCCTTTGAGTCTTGGTTCCTCTTGAGGTTTCTTCCTTCATAACTAAGGGAGTTTTTCCTTGCCACTGTCGCCCTCTGCTGGCTCACTGCGGGCTCGAACACCAGATTCTTTGTAAAGATTCTTTGGAAAGCTGCTTTGTGACATCTGTTGTAAAAAGCGCTATAATTTTTTTTTTTTTTTCATTGTCCAAACCCTGTATATAGATAGATAGATAGATAGATAGATAGATAATCAGCCCACCTTAATTAGCATGCACAGCCGCAGTTATATCAAATATACTTTGTGCAGATTTATTTTTTTATATGCAACTAGTATGATGGGCTATCCCATAATTCATCTGGAACTTCGGAAGATAAAGCTCTGAAGTGCGTGGAGGCACTGTGGTCAGCACCCAGATGACCAGTTTGTTTTCATGCATCACACGTCCGCCTCCGCCTCCACACCAACTGCGAAATATGTGGGGACAGCGTGGGAATATTCAAGCTGCCACCAGGGACACCATTAGGAATCTCTACAACTCCATGCTGAGACCTCTGGTATGTTGGGTTAGCAAGCATAACGTCCGAACGCCGTACTGAGAGACGCTACTTCTGTATGTGCAGCTCAGTAATTGTTGCCCATACTGGATAAAGGTTAACTTCCTATTCCACCTTAAATGATGCAGCAATGACATTTAGACACCTAGACATTCACGCACTGTTCTCAGATGATGACATGACAGCATATTGTCACTGTCCAAAGAAAAACAAGTATCTCCAGAATTACAGGAGAGGATCACAGGAAACTCCTCCTTTAACTAGTAATGTAAGTCAATAGGTAACCCCAGACAAATCTTTCCAGCACAACAGTTTGGGCCACTTATCTGTTTACATCAATGACCGATTCCTCCACTCGGCTGTGAAACAGCAGCTGCTGTGTCTCAATCTGTTTCATGATGCAATAAGGATGCATAAAAGTAAAACTACACAAAACTATTTGTTACATTCTGCATGTTTTATCCATCATTTTACTAATAATGACATCAGCGTATCGTTAAAACACTCTTCTCTCACAGATCCAGCGTTCTCTTGTAGAACATGGACTGTCATTCCAGGTCTTCTTATCTGGAGGACCCTGAATAGTAGCACAGTCTTCATTATGCCATTTGTTATGTGTGTGTTTACGTCCATCCTGCCAGGAACCTGAACACCCAGACAGAGACAACCAGACAAGTCAGGACCACAGCCTTCAGTTCAGATCTGTAGCTCAACACCATTCAGCTTTAAACTGCACTGCCATGACATACATACCATTCTTTTTTTTCTCTAGGTTTATAAAGGCTGTTAAATAAATAACATAGAAATATATTAGCACAGCAGTCCAGCATCCATACTTACTGTGCAACAAATGCAGGGAATGTAGGGAAATACGGCGAGGTGAGTAAAATGCCTAATGATATAAAACTATACGCTACAAAAGGCTTTACAGAACCCAGGGATGTGGACCTAAACCCTTAACAAGTGAGTCACAGTGGGATATGAGGCATGTATACTCGAGTCATTTCAATCAATGATTAACACATTACACTGACATCATTCAAAGAACAGCTACTGCACCCCATGACAGAGTTGTGGCGGGTCGCGGTGCTGATGATGTAATCATAATTGTAGACTAATGTGATCAATATTTACTGAGCTACACATACAGAAGTCTGCCTCTCAATACAGAGTTGGGCCGCCATGTTTGATGGCACAACATGCCAGACGTCTCAGCTGTCGAGGTTCCTAATGGTGTCACTTGTGC